>VXAZ01005845.1:167793-210960 GCA_013399875.1 Gymnorhina tibicen
CGGGGCCGGGCGAGGAGCCCGACCCCGGCCCCGGTGGCTCGGGACGCGGGGGAAAGAGAGCTCCCTGCGGGCAGCGGCGCTAGCGGGGGGGCTGGGGCGGCAGAGCCCTCCCCCTTGGCGCCGAGGTGCGCTCGGCGGCATGTGCTGAAGTGCCCCGCAGAAGCCACAGAAGTTGCCTGCGCGACGTGGCCCCGGCGGCCGGACGGCGGAGAGCGCCCGCCGCCTCTTGCCTGACCCGACCCGACCTCGTCCCGTTCCCCTTCCCTAACGCTGCTCCCTGGCGGGGCTCCCGGCGGCCAGGGTGATGCGGCTCGTTGGGAAGTGAGAGACGGTGCGTCCCAAGCGGGCCGAGGGCCCCCCTGCCTCGGAGTCTCCCATGCTTTCGGGGCCCCCTCGGGTGGCGGCGGCCCCGCGGGAGGCGGGGGCGGCGCTGCCGTGATGGCCCTGGAGGAGAAGCGGGAGAAGCGCCCGCCCGTCACCCCCATGATGATCGAGGAGGAAGCCGCCCTGCGGAACGGCAGCCGGGGGCTTCCGCCGGGACCCTGGGCCGAGGCGGCGGGGCCAAGACCCCGCACCACGGAGCGGCACATCGCCGTGCACAAGCGCCTGGTGCTGGGCTTCGCCGTATCCATTCTGGCGCTGCTGGCGGTGACCATGATCGCCGTGCTGCTCAGCGTCCGCTTCGAGGAGTGCGGCGCCGCCGCGGACGGTCCGCCGCGGGCCGGCGTCAACGGGAGCCTCTCGGGGACAGCCCGGCAGCCGCCCGGTGCGGAGCAGCCCCCCGTCCGGTCGGAGGAGGAGGAGGCGCGGGGCGGGGAAGCGGCGGAGGAAGAGAAGGAGGAGGAGGAGGAGGAGGAGTGGCAGCGGCGGCGGGAGCTGCCGCCCTGGGCCCGGCCGCGGCTGCCGCGGCACCTGCGGCCGCTGCACTACAACCTGATGCTGAGCGCCTTCATGGAGAACTTCACCTTCAGCGGGGAGGTGAACGTGCAGCTGGAGGTGCGTAACGCCAGCCGCTACATCGTGCTGCACGCCCACCGCATGCACATCGAGGCGGTCCGCGTGGCCGAGGACAAGCTGGCCGGCGGTGTACGGGTGGCCCGCACCTTCTTCTACCCTCAGACCCAGGTGTTCGTCGTGGTCCTCAACCGCAGCCTGGAGGTGCAGAGAAGTTACAACCTTAAGATCATCTACAACGCCCTCATCGAGAACGAGCTGCTGGGCTTCTTCCGCAGTTCCTACGTCCTCCACGGCGAGCGAAGGTAGCGGAGCGGCCGCGTCGCCTCAAACCCAACTCGCTCCGAAGTTGGCGGCCCCCGCGCCGAACTTCGGGCGGGGCGGCGCTAGGACCCGGCGGCCGCAGCGCCGCCAGGCGGGTGATGCCGGGGGCTCCGCGCTGCCCGGCCCCGGCGGTCCCGCCGAAGGATGCGGGGCTCAGCCGGCTGCCCGGGGAGGGGGCTGCGGCGGGNTGGAGATTCTCGGGGGCCGCGAGCCCTTGTCCGCTCCAAGCCGCCGGCCGGTGTCGTGAGACAGTCGTGAGAGCCGAGGCTGAGGGGGTGCGCGGGAGCGAGCGGGGGCGGGCGGAGCTGCCTCGGGCTGCGGGGCGGTCCGGGCTGGGGCCGTGCCGGGAGGCCGGGCCGGGGTTAGCCGGGGCTGCCGGCAGGTGAGCGGAGCGCTCCGCCTGCGCGCTCCGCCTGGCCAGGGAGGGCTGCGGGGAGCGGCCGGCGGGCCAGGAGATGCCTCAGCGCAGCTTGGGGACGGACGGTGGCAACGAGCAAACTTCCAGGGGTGGCACCAGTGAAGCAGACCGTCCGCTAGGTCCCTGTCAGGACAGGCCGGAGCAGAGACTCCGGGTCTGTTTCGCACAAAGGCTCTGTGTCCGGCTGCCGTGTGCCCTCGTGTGACAGAGCCTTGTCAGGTTACAAATAGCAGCGTGTAGGGGAGTGGGACTTCTGTTTTGTTTTTATTCTACTAGGTAGAGCAAAAACGTGGTGGGATGTGTTTTCACATGAGGTGAATACGTTTACACCCGCTGCAGCTGGGTCGCTGCAGATTTACACCCTGTGACCCGGCAAACCTGATTCGTTTGCGTGCAGAGCAAGAGTCAGTCTTGATCTGTATTTCCTCATGTTGTTATAGCCCTTTGGGTCCCTGTCGAGGCCCTTGTTACGGTAGGCAGGATCACTGTGGAGGCCCCCGTATAGCCAGTTACAGGCTTTCTTTTTAAAGAGGGTGTTTTCTAACCACAATCAGGCTTTGTAATGGAAAAGAAAGGCGGGATGGACTTCTTGATAGTTCTGGCATGGTTTATAATTTTAGAATTAGATTCTTTTTAAGGTGTCCTTTCTTTGCAGTGACAGGTTTTCTCTTCCTGAATATTACTGTTTTAGATTGTGAAAACAACCTAAGTGAAACTAAGATTTTATAGGTGGAAGAACTTGGCAAAAATAGTCAGACATGGAAAGCATCCTCACCAACTCAATTAAGTCAAAAGCCCTTTTATTAAAACATATTTTCATTACTATGATTACTGACAATTTTAAAAAGCCTGATATTAGAACCGCAAGCAAGATTGAAATTAAATTTTTGCAATTTGTCATCACAATGAAATAAAAAGGAAATTTGAAAAAGCACAGTTGTAAGAAAAGATGCGGAGAAAATGCTTTTTACCACGCTTGACTGAATGGTTGGGGTAATTGGGAGTTCTTACAGACCTGTATTGAAATGGGCAAATCAGAAAACAAAATACTGTTAACAGCAGGGGGTATAATTCACTTTACAAATCTGAGAAGTTATTTAAGCAGTTATTATTCTCGTGTACTTTGACTTTGTGTAGGAATAATTAAACTGTAAAGTAGGTGTGGCAGTGACATTTCTCCAGAGTTACTGTACTACACTTCAATACCGATCCCCTAGTTAAGATTTAGAAGCCACCACCAACAAAAAAAAGTCTATTCACTGTTTCAGTCATCAGGATAGCTTAAGACCCAGGGTGGAAGGCGATGGTAAAATGTTTTACACAGTGCTCTGTGTGTAACTTTTCAGATATAAATGACTTTGTTTCTAATACACTTAAGTATGTTCATAGTGAGCAAGATGCTTACCTTACGTAAGGTAGCATTGCTGTATTGAATTCAGTGGCATGTTTTTCCTTTACACCAGCTCACTTATATTTCTTTCAGTAAAACATTTTTAAAACTGTAGTCATTGCATGGTTGGTAGTTTCAGGTGTTAAATAGAAGAAGTGTTTTTCCTTTTCAAATGTCACAGGCTTAATGACTCACTATAGTATAAAGTGAATAATACCCATTCTAAACCAGGGAACTTTTTTGATCGGAGAGTGCTCTTACAGTTACAATTTGCATTTTGATTAATAACCCATTTTTTAATATAATACATATAACCATTTTTAGTCCTTAATCATGGACACCTTCTTTTATAATAGACAGACAGACTTCTTGCATGCTCTGGGAGACCTTGGTGTTCCAGCAGTGCTTTGATTTTTTGACATCTTTATATTCGATTAAAATAGAGCAGCCACATTGGAGTAGTAGTTACTACAGAAGGGTCTAAACCATCATTTCTCACTTTTGTTGTACATGAGGAAAAAATAACTCTGCTGTGAGGCATCACAAACATACTAATGCCTTCACTTTATGATTTTTTTCCCCCTAAACTTAGTTTCTGTGGCCTTCACAGGTGAAAGTTGTAAATCAGCCTGAAATGTAAGAGCTGTGTAAAAGTATTTATTTTCTGACTGAAATCTTTCCTACTGTACTTGAAATGTAAAATGCAAGTGATATGCTACAAATTTACTTTGCATTATGTGCTAGAATTTACTGACAGTAATCAACAGAAATATAATACAGAGCTACTGTAGAGTACTGCAGGAATATGCAGGTATAATATAAATGAACATCAAACTTCAGCATAAATGAAAAGAAAAAAAAATTCTTACATCACACAGACAAAACAAGCAGACATATTCTTTCCTCTTGTAACAACTAAGATGTCAAAATAGATAGGTTGTTGAGGAAACACGTCTTCCTTTAATAGACAAGACGGAATTAAAACACCTTCAAGTTACTGCCATGAGTATTGTGAGAAGACAGGCTGTGAGCCTGTCATTCCCTCAAGTATAGTCTTTTGTGGTGGTATTTTGGGGAATTGGAGGTAAAAGTGCTGGTACCCAGAGAGGTGTGTAAAGGGAAGGATGAAATAGTCAGCCAGCCCCTCACTTTTGGCATGCTATACAAGTCTGCTTGTTTTGCTTGAACACAGAGTGAAATAGACAAACAGAAACAATGTTTTGGCTTTAGCTTGTTTGTTTTCTTTAAAAGTAAATGGTTAGGTCTTTTTAAGCAGTTTTAAGATTTTGTTTGTTTTGCTTTATGGCACAACAAGCAAATCGATGTTTCATAGTAATGCACATGTTATAAATATCACTGTTATTGGTAGTTGATGTATTTTTAGCATGAAATATTGACTGCCCAGTGTTCACCCAGTTACGTCTATGTGGATATATGTCTATCTGTAAAAACACAGAAGATGAAGAGTTTACCAGGGTTTGTTAGCCTGGTGAAGGGATTGTTTCAGTGGCCTAATATGTATTAAAAGATGACTGATGAGATCTCTGAGAAGTAGGGTGAAGATGTGGAGGGGGGACAAGGGAAAGCTTCCTTATTTAGAGAGTGTCACAGTATAAACAGTATTTCCTAAGTATGCATTTACATGTGTGTCGGAGCTCATTAAAATTGTTAATTGCAGAGGAAAGTTCATCATTCTTGCTTTATTAATAACAGGCCAGTACAGTTTTTCATGCTCACTTGATGCTTCTGTTGATGTCTGTGGCTGTTTAGAGTGTGCCTAGAATGCAGAATCAGGTCCACTTGAAATACTTTGCATATAAATTAAGTTGCTTTGCTTCATTTAATTGGCTGATTTGGCTTTGTTGTAGTAGTGCAAATCCACTGATAATATGGAATTTTTTTGGATTAACACTGAGATACCTGACACCAACTTTTTACCTTTGATTTAGCAACCTTATGCAAAATCATGGTTTTAATAATCTGTATTTTGTAATGAGACAAGAAAAATGTGATTAATTCCTTCAATAATTATTAGCCAAAAAAGGCTTTTTATTTTAGAAAAAAGACCAATGGTAACTGCTTCAGTGGTGGAAAAATTTTTCAAGTTTTTAAAGTCGTCCTTATTTGTAAGAGGTGATAATTCACTGGAAAACATACATATAGTTCTATCAGGCACTTTAGCAAGAAAAAAGTGTAACATTTTAATAAACTTATTTCTTCATTACCTTCAAAATAAGTGTAAAACCCAAAAAGTTTTAGAAAAAGTTAATTAGATATTTTAATTTCCCTATGGGCTACCTATTTTTTTTTGCTCTGTCAGTGTTAGAGTACCATGTTGCAGGATAATGGTTGTAGACAGATTAATAATAGGTGCCACCATTTTCATTACATCAAAACTATCCACCCATCCTTATGGGTGATTAGTCAGCCTCTAAAATTTTGATAAATGTGTGCCTGGTATCTAAAGTTGCATGGTTATTTCCACAGATGAAGCCTTGGAAAGTGAGACATGAATCAATACCACTCAAAAAGCCTACATGTGTGCTACCTTTACATTTACGTGGTTGGCCCATGGTAATTTTTTCATTCTACATGCCTCCAGAAAATACTCTTACCAAACTCCATAATTCAACCTTTTAAGTGTAGCTTCTTGTTTCTGCAAAAATATCATGGGTTTTCTCCAAATGTGTAAATATAAGTCTCTATCCAGAACGCTTCCTATTCTATATCTGGATCAAAATTTATTTAGTTCCAAAGAAACCAGTTACAGGTTTTATTGTCAAGCTAAAGCCTTCCCATTCTTCCTGTATGTGCGTAATAAATACCTTTTCCTCCTTCAGAGATCTTTCCATAATTTGACCCATTAACTGTGAACATGGATTTGTTCTTTATAAAATACACCAGGAAAGAAAAGCGCATGTAGAAGAATGGTGAAATACTTTGTGCTGGTTTAATCATTTGCTTACATTTGTAATTCTGCAAAGCTCACAGAATGTTTTTTTGGATGTGCACAGACACAGCAGTGCTGCACAGTACTGTGTCCCAGACCTACATGCAGCCGGTAGAGAATTAATCAGCAGTGGAAAACAATGACCCTCCTGAGTGCACAGTGTGACCGTAAGTTCTCATGCCCAAAGAAAAGTAAAGAGCCCTGTCAGTGTCTCAGGGCAGAGTGAAGTCCCCGAAGGCTGTTAAATCCTGGTCTGAACTGAGTCTGCTTGTTTTACATTGTATAACCACCAGTGGCTCACTTTTTTCCCCACATATTGATGAACGACATTGCTAGAACCTGAAGTTTGACGCAAGGCGAGGGTTGATTTATTTAATGTCAGTGTGATGTCTACAAACTTGTAGGAAATTTGTAGACCATTAATTTGTATCTATTGCATTACAGTAGAGGTAGTAAGAAAGTGATAAAGCAGTGTTCAAACACTGTCTATTTTGTACCGTTGCATTTTTTTCCCCCCGTAAACCGTAATAGTCAAGCAGTGTCTTATTTGGTATGTCTATGAATCAAGTGCTAGGCACAGTTAGTAATCAATTTTTATTTTTGTTTTCTGCTTTTCTAGGTTTCTTGGTGTTACGCAGTTTTCTCCTACTCATGCCAGAAAAGCCTTTCCTTGCTTTGACGAGCCCATCTACAAGGCCACATTCAAAATCAGCATCAGACATCAAGCGACTTACTTATCTTTGTCCAATATGCCAGTTGAAACTTCTGTTTTTGAAGAAGATGGATGGGTTACAGATCACTTTTCACAGACCCCTCTCATGTCCACCTATTACCTGGCATGGGCAGTGTGCAATTTTACATACCGGGAAACTGTCACCAAGAGTGGAGTAGTTGTAAGTATTTCTGATGTACCAAATACATTTCATTACTTTGAAAACCCTCAGTTTTTGTAAAGCGATTGTACCAGCAAATACATTAAAGTATTTTCTTGATTAGTATTTTTAAAATTTGCTGGTCTATTTAATGATTATGTGTATTGTTTGGGACCTTTCCTGTAGGTTTGTCTAACATTTTTGGTTTGTCTTGTGCCTTTTGTAAATGGTTAGCTTAGTAGGTGTGGTGGTCTGATGAAATTTTAAACTTTTAAATATGCTGTTAAACTACACTTTAGTTTTCTTGGGAAGTTTTTTTTTGCCTTTCCTGTAGCCTTTTCAATACCAGGTTTGTGAGACTATTTATTAAAAAATCCCAGTAATACTGGTAAGGTTTCCAGTCTCCTTCCTTCAGTACTGATGTGTCCCTTGGTGTGCTGTATGCTAGCTCAGGAGGCTGATATAGTAATTTCTATCTTAGATCTTTTGCTCGAGAGCAGGACTTTGCAACCTATCCACTTCCCGAGGCTAATGGAAGCACTAAGTGTCTAGAGCTGTTTTTTTGCAAATATGGTGTGATTCCAGCAGTTACGCCTAGAAAAAAAAAAGAGAGAAAATCCTTTATTTATGTCAGTTTTGGTTTTGTGTACAAATATCAAGCTCAGAAGTGTATAACAAGACAAAACATACATGAGAAATGCTGTCAACTTAATAGAATATTTCACAGCGCTGTCATCTTGATTTTTCAGGTGAACATACAAAAACACTTCCTGCTTAGTTACTGCAAATAACAAAACAGGTAGTTCTGGAAGTAGAGGACTAGACAGCAGTTTGAGCTGTAACCTGAGCAAAGGGGTGCTTACCTTATACTTTGGCAAATGCTGTATGATTTTCTGCTGTAGCGTGGGGGCATAAGGAAGGGTTGCAGACTGATCATGTCAGGAAATACCTCCTTAAACACTTTGAGCCAGCCTAAGCATTGTGCTGCAGTGGAGGGAGCAGATCCACCTTCTCTGAGCCAAAGGTATTCTTGGCCTTCCTTGTGCCAGCTGTCAGCTCTGTACAGCCATAGGATCTGGCTGAAAACTGACCTGAAAAATAACTGAAAATCTGGTAACTTTTCAGCCAAAACAGTTCACTGATCCAGCTTTTTGTGCTACTGCCAGAGCCCTAGCATGGATTCAAGGCTGCGCTGATGGACTGTAGACCCAGGACAGCATTGGCATATCTCATTTAGGCCATACTGAAGGGATCAACAAATAAGTCTTGTTTTTGTTACTGGAACAGCTGGGTAGGACGCTGGGGGCCTTTCACTCCTCTTCAGCCCTTTCATACCATGACCAGCAGACTGTGATGCTACTCTCTGGCACCTCAGAAGGAGGAAGTATGACTAGGAAGTGATTCTCTGAGGTGCTTTATCCTATAAGGATATGGGAACTGCTGAGACTTTTGTAATAGTCATAGGATCATAGTACGGTTTGGGTTGGAAGGGACCCTAAAGACCATCTAGTTCTAACCCCCCTGCTATGGGTAAGCTCACCTTCTACTAGGCCAGGTTGCTCAGAAGCTACATCCAATCTGGCCTTGAGCACTTTCAGGGATGGGTCATCCACAGCTTTTCTGGGCAACCTGTTCCAGTGTTTCACCACCCTCACAGTAAAGGATTTCTTCATAACACCTAATCTAAACCTGCCCATTTTTGTTTTGAAACTGTTACTCTTTGTCCTATCACTGCTATTGGTGTAAGCAAATATTTGAAATGTGGGGGATGGACCTCAGGACTGTCAATTTGAAACGTGCAACCTACTTCCTCCTTAACTCATTTTCTTGTGGTATTGTTTAGAGCTCGTATCCAGTACTTTTGCTGCTTGAATATTTTTTATGCCTTGAAGGCAGAGGCGCACTTATGTCTTGTAGACAACAGTTGATAACTTTCTGCTGTTCTTGTGTTTCCCAAAACTGTTCTCAAGCCTTTAGATTTACCTGGAATCCGAAGAGAAAATCCAAGTATTCATTTGTTAGGAATTTGTGGTTACTAGAGTCTTATGATTATGCTTGAGTCTGTTGGTTCAGCACATGTAGGACATACATGTGTATATCCCACCAGCTTGACAGTAGCACTGTGCAGAACTTTGCCAACAATTATGAAAATTAGCAGGTTAATCTTTGTGAAGACTTGAAGACCAAAATCCTACATAGACTGAGATAGTCTCTTATCCCATAAAATTATTTGGTTAGTCTAGAGTTTTAGCTCCTGTTTTTTTATAAAGCCTTTATCACAGAGGTATATTAATGCCCACGAATACCAAAACAGTTTGCACTGGGTTGTTGGTTAAATATATCTTGCTATTTTTCAGTTCCATTTGGGATCTGATCATCTTTTATCATGGTTCAGTTTTGTTAAAAGAGTGTCCTTTAAGGTATGAACTCACGGCAAGCACTTCAGTTCAGAGCTGCATTCTTTCAGATGAATTGCTGAGGTAATCCATCTTTTTGAGTCTCTTGTATTGCAATGCCAGGAGTTCATGGACGCTACTGGGTGAATTTGAAATTATCTGAATCCTTGCACATAGAATTGCAAATTTCTTCGTTTCCTTCAAAGCCACTTTTTACTAAAATGTAGTTACTCCCATATCCATGGCAATTAACTTAAATGTATAATAAAAATAAGTTTGCTTCTAAAAATGAATGGATTTTCAGAAAAATTATCCAAAGCTTCAGCTGAAGCATCTTGATAGGCTATTTCTTATATTGGTGAATCTCCATTTTAATTAATACAGTGTACATTATATTTTGTAGTAGAGACCTAAAACACTCCAGCTTGCTTTTCTTTTGGCACTTCTATGAACTTGATTTTGGTTCACAGAACATTTTGGGGGGGAGTGGGCTGTCCTTTCAAATTTTGACAGCATGCTAATGATAATCTCACTTCTCTTCCAGCTGACCAGTATTAATAAAGTGCTGTGGTCAAAGGTAGATAAACTCCCTGAAGAACAGAAGCAGCTGGAGATGAAAAGCAGATTTTTTCCTCAAAACTGCTTAAATGTTAGCTGTTCAGTTTTTCTCAAAGAATGCCACTGACCTCAAAACTAGTTTAAACCTAAGCATGACATTCAATACAAGTCAAGTTTTAAATAGAAACTGCCTTTTGGAAAGCTTAGGTAGCCAATCAAAATACTTAGGTGGCTATAGCCAATATAATTATTGCATTAAGGTGTTTTGTATTTCATACACTAAAATTAATTGGGAAAAGGGAATTAAGACAAGCAGTTCTTTCCTAGGAGCGCAGCTCAGTGGATGTGAATTATTATCACATCCATAGCTCTTAAGTCCATATGAGTCTGATCTGAATCCCTTCCAGATTAGGTAATTTAAAAGCAGAGTTGACTTTTTTACATGCATTACAGGTACGTAATATGTTGTTCAGATTTAGCTGGGATTACAGGAAGTCGCTGCAACTGCTTTTGTCTTTGGGCAGAGACTTTATTCCTGTGGAAAGGACAGTGGTGCAGTGCAGTCATCTATGCTGCTATGGGAGCAGTGTAATTCTACCAGGGTGGTGCCTGAGGTAATGCTGTTTTGAGGGAGGAGGGTGCCCTTACAAGCAGGCTTCGCTGATCAGGGTATGGCTCTAGCAGTTGGACCAGCTGCAGCTGGGAAGAATCATGGGATCTGTATTCTGGCATCTTTGCACAGTACAGTAATCCAGAAAACTCCACTTACCTCCACATGCTTGCTTGCTTCTAGTCTTATGTTGCATTTCCTAATCATGCATCATATGTTCTTTGTCAGTAATTCTTAAAAGCAGAATATTGCTGGTTGGATTGTATTGTCTGTCACATCATCTCTTTCCTTCATTGTTGTCTTTATTTGTGCTTTCAATCCACTAGGCCTTTTCCTATTGTTGCTTTATTTTTTCACCTGTTTGGATTAGTGCTTCTATTCTCCAAACCCTCTGTTTCTCATTCTTTTGTCAGGTGAACATGGAAAGTCACTATTTCCTGCATGGCTTTTCAGTGTCTCGTAAGTTATTTTAATTCCTTTTTTTCCCCTGTAAATTCTTTCTCTTTTTGAATTAGTGGAAGGAGGGAGCACATAATGTATCAGTGGAGATGAATGTATTACTGGAAAAGATGTTTCCGGAAGATTAATCTTCTCCTATTCTTCCTTTTTGCTGTGGATGGGATGTGGAGATAGGTATGGAAATAAAATGCCAACTTGCAACACTGAAGTGTTTCTCTTGTCAGGGGGAGTATCTGCTAAAAACAGAAAAAGAAAGTGTATGGAAAGGAGTGGAGTCAGGACGAATTGTGGGTGCAGGGGTTAAAGAGACAAGTGCAGACAGTACCAGAGCAGATGGGAATGAGCAGCTGGGAAAGAAAGTGGCTAGCTGGGTGGTGGTGAGCGGGAGGAGAAATGCTGAAGGAAGGCAATACCCAAAGAAGAATTCTGTGTGGTTTCACTTTTCCTACCCCTGCTTCTATTTCAAAGAGGTGGCAGCACATTTTGCAGGACTGGCAGTGTGTGCCTGACCGCAGCTGGGTCAGCTGCTCAGGGTAGGTGTGTGACTGAACCCATGCACATTCCACTTTGAAGAGACCTCTACGACCAGGTGTGTCTTGGTTTCAGCTGCATTAAAAGTTAGTGTCACCAGTGCTGAGTACTCTGTCATGATACAAAGACCTTAAGGCTAAGAAAGATCTTATGATAAGAATTTGCCAGAATAAGGCCAATCTTTATTGCACTGCTTTTGTTTTGGTATTACTTTATCTAAGATGTAATTAATGTTCGCAAGCTTTACAGTACATTTAAGTCTTACCCTGGCCTATGAGGAGAAGCTCTAATAATCTGGCTAAAGGAGAGTAAGACAATTACTGTGTCCATAGTTCTTTCTGGCTTGCAGAGAGCCTGCATAAAGGTCCTGGCATTGAATTCTCTCAAGCATATCCCCTCAGCTTGGGGAGCTCGCTCAGTTTGGCTTAATATAACTCAAAAAGATATAGGTGTCTCAAAAATGGGATCCATGCAGTTAATAGTTGCTTGATTCTGCACAAGTGAAAAATCATTTTTGTCCAGGAAGAGCCAGTGAACAGAGTCACATAAGCAGATTTAGGTCAGAATCGGTGCATGTCCAGCAGCTCATGCTGGTTTAGTTCCAGCATGGGACTATGGTTTTATTCATGTCCTTAAGACAAGATGACTGGACATAGTACAGTACTTCCAGGTGGGCAGCTGTGTTGGGCATTCCCTTATCAGAAGTGTGGTGATCAGTCTGAGGAGACTAAAGACCTGGCTTTCATTAATAGTCTAAGAGAAAGAAAAAAACCCCAGGTTGAACAGCAGAACAACTTTTTTTCCAGTGAGTTTTTTCATTTGTTAGTTTCTAGAAGAAACCGAAAATATCAGTTCTGCATAAAATAACTGCACTTCCTATGCAGTTCAGCCTGTAGCTTTTGTAAAATTATTTTGTATTTGAAAAATACATTAATATTTTTACCTAATAGCAAGAATGACCTCAAGACCAGGCAATTTCTGTCAGCTAATTACTGCCTGGGTTAAAGGCCCGAGGCTCTTCCTTAGGTCCTCTCTTCAGCTGGTGGTTAGTAGCTGCCAGCAAAGTCTCTTCATCAGTTATTATTTATTAATCAATATTGAAGCAATTATACATGAGATAGTTCTTTGTGGGTGAACATATTGGTTACAGCAGAATGATTTCGCTATCAAAAGTAAAACTGGTCTTCAATTAAAATTTTCTTCCTCTGCAACCTGAATTTAAGTCCAGCTCCAGAGTTGTGCTCTACTTTTGAAGCCCTGCAATGTAACTTTGTTAGCCCATCACTTACCACTGGGAGGCCACACGTTTATCTGATAAACAGGTAACAGCTAACACAGGAAGCACCAGGCATATTTCTGAAGCCTGGTGCAGATTTGTAATGTTTAATCTTTATATGTCCTTGAATCTTACAGTGATGCCCCTTTGTTTTTGCTTTTTATTACTAACGTCCCAGTCTCACCTTTTTCAGAACAGCTTTCATCAAACAGTTAAAAATAAAATGCATGTTAGAAAGAGTGTGTTGGGAAGTATGCAGTTATGTTGAGCTAGAAAAGCACACATGGATGTGGATAGGTGTGTTTGTGCTTTCTTTTGCACATGTAAAATTTTCACTGTAGTAACAACCGGCTGGTTCTGAAAGTATCTTTTACTCAGTTCAGTACTTATTACTGTGAATTATTTTAATTGGGAAGCTGTATTACAATAGGAATCCAAAGAAATTGTAGCTTTTTCAGATTCACCACATCAATATTTGTTTACCCATTCTGTTACAGGTTTGTATATTGAAAATTACTTCTAGTTTATTAATTTTTAAATACTATAGCTACAAAACATGCTACAAACAAACAAAAACGTATGTGATCAGCATCCATGCTAAACTGAATATGCCAGGGAATTTGTTAAAACATAAATTGCAATCTTGCAATCCATTGTTATTGATTTCTGGTTGAATTTGCAAGTCGAATGCACTAGGAAAACACTGTACATTTGTTGTGCTTACTCCTTTATATCAGGCTCACCATCAGCACTTGTAGTACATGCTGTATTTAAATGTGATATTTGTTTTACTAATGTAAATGCCCAGGTGCACTCTGCAAATAATACAATTGAATTGAAAGTCTTGAGTTTGGAAACATTGTTTTGTTTTGTTTTAGGCTAGGAAGATCACCTGAAGGTATCTGGGGGCAGTGGTGTACTTTGTATGTAGTTGCAAGAAGACTGTCAAAAAGCACAAATCAGTTCCTTAATTTGTGGCTATTTTGTAGGTTTATGGCTTGCCTGCAATTACAGTAAGGAGAGAGAGGCAGCACATGATTCCTGGCCTGATGGTTGTCAGAACAGCTTCCTAGTTGTAATTCTGTACATTGAAGAGCAGTTCAGCCTGTAGCTGCTTCGTCTGGGGTCTCTGCTGGCTAATGAAAGGAAAGAAAGGTCTGAGATTTAGCAACCCTAACCCACTCCTTCTCTGCCATTTTCCCAGAGGAGAGTAGAGTGAAGTGCCTGCAGTTCCTCCTACTCCCACATTACAAGCAAGGAAAGGAAGGAGATACAAGAGGAGAGACTCTATTTCCCTTCCCTTTCATGTGCTAATGAGCATATGCTTGGTAGTATGTGCTGTGACAATGCAACTCATAGTCAAGACTGAACACTCGAGCTGAACTCTGCTTTTTGTACTATGTTGTTTCATGTCTCCTTATGCTTCTTATGTTGTGCTGTCATATTTGACTTCATTAACTTACTCGTCTGTCCGTGGCATCAACATGAATTCTGCTTTCTGACATCCAAGGAAGTAGCAAGAGTCTATTAGCGTGTTTCTGTAAGTCATGCTCTTGCTATAAAAGCAAAAATGATGTGCCAAATAATCCATAGAACTCCAGAACAATGTAAAGGTGAACACATTCCTGCACCAACCTGAACATCTGTCAGTCAAGCCAGTGTTTTCCTGCATACCTACCCTAGTAACTGTGCTCTATGCAGTGAAAATGGATTACAGAGGCAGGTGACTTAGTTGACATCTAGTTGAGTGACAGATACAGTATTTGTTGATGGAGGAGAGTGATGTGTGCTTTTATTTATTTAAAGACCAGTGTCTCCTCCATGGTTTAGGTAAGGTTTAATCATATTTTTCTTACAGGAACAAGGCACTTAGCCTGTTTGTTCACAGCTTTTATAGTCAGTGGTGGGAAAGTAACCACTCATTTCAGAGATTCATGCCTGTTGCCAGTCCAACCCCTCTTTTTCAGGGACAGACAGTCAGGTGTCTGTAATGTTCACCTTTTAGGCTTGCCTTGACCTGTTGTTTTCAGGTTGGAGAACTTGCACAAGTGCCATCTTATTTTTGCCTTTGTTCCAGTATTTTTTGCTGCCTGGAGGTTTATAGTGTTTACTCCAGTTTTTAATAGTAGAATACATAGTCAATTTGGTTTTCTACTAAGGTATTTGTAGGGTTGACAGAACACTTTTGCTCTTTTGGTGGGGTGCTTTCATACTTCAGGTACCTTTTCTGAAGGTTTTTTTTTTATCAGGTGCCAGAATAGAATGAGAAGCTGGAGAGCAGTGCTGTGGAAAGAGACCTGATGGCCCTGTGGGTGGCAAGTTGAACATGAGTCAGCAGTGCCCTGGCAGCCAGGAGAGCCAGCCCTGTCCTGGGGGCCATCAGGCACAGCATTGCCAGCCGGGCAAGGGAGGGGATTGTCCTGCTCTGGTCTGCACTGGAGCGGTCTCACCTTGAGTGCTGAGGGGAGTTTTGGATTCCACAATATAAAAGAGACATTAAACTATTAGAGAGTGTTCAAAGGAGGGCAACAAAGATGGTGAGGGGGCTTGAGGGGTAGTCTTGTGAGGAGTGGCTGAGGTCACTTTGTTCAGCCTGGAGAAGAGGAGACTGAGGAGAAACCTCATTGTGGTCTTCAACATCCTCATGAGGGGAAGCAGAGGGGCAGGTACTGATCTCTTCACTCTCGTGACCAGTGACAGGACTCGAGGAAATGGCATGAAGCTGAGTCGAGGAGGTTTAGGTTGGATATCAGGAAAAGGTTTTTCCCCCAGAGTGTGCTCAAACACTGGAACAGGCTCCCCAGGGAAGTGGTCATAGCACCAAGCCTGTCAGACTTCAAGAAACATTTGGACAATGCTTTCAGGCACATGGAGTGATTCTTGGGGATGGTGCTGTGCAGGGCCAGTAGTTGGACTCGATGATCCTGATGGAGCCCTTCCAACTCAGCATATTCTATGAATCTGTAAATGTGCTCTTCTAGGGCCTAGCCTCCATGGCTTCACATGTCCTTTCCTGCTGCTCTCCAAGGGTGTTTGCACAGGGCAAACTTTGCAGCAGTGGAAATAGCCAGGCTGATTGACTGCCTTGCAGGCAATGCTCTCATTCTCAAGTCTATTCCAGCTTGTAGTGGTTGCTGTGACTGTCCAACTGCTCAAGCTCGGCATGTGGCCCCATCCCCTGGCACGCCTCTCATGCACTGGGGTGGGGACAGGTGCCAGAGAACCAGCTCTGTTGGCCTGGTTCCACTGAATGGTACCCCTAGGAGATCCTCCGCTGCTCCTGCCTGGCAGCTTTCTGGCTGCTGCGTGCTGTTGAGACCTAGCAAGAGCAGTTAGAAATGAGAACTGAGCATGTTATCTTTGTATTTGGAACAGCATAACTTGAAAGCAGATTATGTTTCTCTTTGAAGGGTAAATGACCTAAAGTTTATTAAAAAAGTTATCCCACAGTGGATTATCATGAAAAATGTTTAGCAATGCATTTTGTTTCACAGCATGCAGTGGCGCTGTGTGGCAATGTGGGAGAGAACAAGGAGACTAATATTTTATTTATTTGAAGTGACTGTGTGGGGGAGAGGATAAGAAGCAAAAGGTGGTTATTAGCATTTACCTCTGGGAGTACCCACACTTTTTTCCCTCTCACCCCCCTTTTCCCAAGCGTGGCGATAGTTTGGTAGTCACAGCAGCTTGGAACGTCAGTTAAGAGTTCATATCCTCAGGATGGCAAGTAGTACCTCAGTTAATAAAGATAAAAGGGAATGAAAGGGGGAGGAAATAAAAGGTGGAGGAGGAAGAAGGGAAATGGATTCCTGTGGAATAATTTCAAAGAAACTATACCTACTGAATCAATTGCATACCACATGTGGTTCAATCCCCTGGCCAAATAAATCACTGTCCATTGTTGAACAACAATAATACCATGCTGTTTTTTGTTTTACTGAAAAGTGTTCTTAAATGTTTAAAATTTGTTGGTGTTGATGTAAGTTTACTGTTGAACTTTAAATACCATGGGATAAAAGGGAAACTGATTTATACCTGATGAGAAAGTTTGATAGTTTTAGTTTTTTTGTCTGGTAGATAGATGTCTGTTTTTCAGATAGAAGCCCAAATCTGTATGTGGGAATGTCACTAAGTGATAACACATACTGCTTCATTCAAAGTCATATATATGAATGAATATGCATTCATAAATAGACAGCAACTGCTGCATCAGAGATGACATACACTGTTTTTTTTTTCCTCTCACAAGACTAAAGGAACAATTCTTCTCATATTACTGAAATTCTACTAACTGGATTTGGGAGATGGAAAGGGATTGATGCCCAAACTTGGTTTTCTTCTCATCATTAACCTTTGCTTTTTATTCCTTAGCAATGCCGTATGTTTAAAATGTTAAATGTGCAGCTCTAAAGTAAAATAACAGTGTTCACAGGGAATATCCGATTTATTTCCGTCCACAGTACTTTTACTACACAACCTTTCTGTGATAAGCACCAGCAGAGGTAGTAGTAGCATTCTGCCCTTCTTTGGAAGTCTCCTATCATGCCATGCTCAGGTTGTATTCGATCTTTATTGTGATGTCTTGTTATAACTGTGAAATGTGGAGTGGTGGTTTGTACTTGTGTTCTGTTTTACTTCCTCTGGGGCTGTTGAATGTTTATTCTTTAGCCAAGACCACTAGGTCTGAAGTGGACATTTAGACAGTTAATATGAGCCATTCTAAAATAGCATTGCAGTTACCTGCTGACCCTGACAATCACTTTAAAAAAAGTTTTAATAGTCAGAGGATTAGGAAATAGACTGTATTAGCTTTCCTACTTAAAAATATTACATCTCTTATGGGCAGCATAGCAATGAGTATATTAAAGTTACTGAGCCCCAAGAGAGCAGAAAGATGAATCCCTTGGGAATATGTACCTTGATGCAGAAAAAGGAAGTTTGAAACTTTTCCTTGTGTCTCTGTATTGCTTGGCTTGTGATGATCCACAGAAGACCTGTCATTCAGAGTTGCTGAGGCAAGTCCTGTATAGTTTGTCTGCCAAGTAAACTTGCATTAACTTCTGTCCATGGGAAACATGTGAGGCATACAGAGGAGATTGGGTGGTAGCTTAGAGTTAACCTAATGCAAACCTTTTCAAAACAATGATGTGTAAAGCATAGAGAGGCTAGAAAAAGTGAAAGGGAATGAAGAAGGCCACCTCAGAAAACTTGAGACTCCTTGCTATGAAACAACTTTGAAATGCTGAACTAGCTTAGAACATGAGAGCTGCTTGAGCAGCAGAAAATGTTCAGCAAAAGCATAATTTAGGTATGGAAATGAAGATAAGTAATTTGCATGGTTACAATGGGGCATATTATAACATTTGTCTTTACTACAAAATACTTTGATGAATCACACATGACTAGGAATGATTATACTACCATGAAGTATTGTGAGGATAAAAAGGATCCATGAATCATAGTGCAGCTGGTAGTGTAGAGTTGCCTGGCTTCACAGTTCTGTTATTCAGGGGTTGATGGCTAAGAAGAAATATCCTGAGTGCTGTTTTGTATGCACATTTGTGCTTTAGCAGCATTTGAAGTATTTAAATACGTTTAATTACACATTCTGTTCTGTAACTGATCTCACCAGTACAATGACACCTTGCAGTACCTCCATGAGGAAGTCTGGAAAAAACAAAACTGATTTCCCAGCAGAATCTGCTCCGAAAGTTGCTTCCTCTCAAATACAGACATGATTTACGGATGCTGGGATGTTTTCATTAAGCTGAACTGTTGTAGTAATTACAATTATCACTTATAAGTTGAAGTGCTTTTCCATATTTATTGAGTTCTATCACCTGAACTTGGACAACCTCTGCTCTATCTAACAACATCTAACCACAGTTTTTCAGGTCCTTCTCTTTCTTTTTTTGGTGACTGCTTTGTATCTTCTAGTCACTTCACTCCCTGTCTTTCAGGTCCAAAGAATTGTGTGTTTTCCATTCAGCAGACTAAGTTCGAATAGTGCTGCTGAACCATAGATTGCGTTTTAGCATTGTGATTAAAGCAGTGTAGCTGAAAGCTGCTACCGAACAGACTTGTGTTGCTCCTCCCCCTCCCTTGCCTGCACACTTTGCTGTATCATTTCTGTCAGATCTAGTGATCTGTGGTTGGACAGTGAGCCTGCAATTATCCAGTGGGAAACTAAAAAAAATGTAATAACCTTTTGACTGAACCATCTCGTCCAATGTGTGGATAATCCATGTATCTAACTTGAGAGGAGGTGGAGGAAATGCACGACTGTTCTTTTTAGTGATATGCCATCATAAATGTGGAGAAAGAACAATATAAAACTCTATGAAGGTATTTTGCCACTCTTGGTGACTCGTGGAGGTGTCATTGAGAAAGATGACTCTAACTGTAACTCTCTAACTTGGTGAAGCATCCCTCTAACCATGAGTTTTTCACATCCAAGCTGCTGTCATTATTGCCCAGGTAAAGAAGTTCATGCCAGTGCTTGGTATGTGTGAATTACAAGCACGATCCTTCAGAGGAGGGAGATGTTACCGTTTCTCTATCTGTACCTCACCTCCTGATTATTAAGAACCTGTTATCATTTATTTTCTGGAGTCTAGCTGTGTTGGTCACTATAGTTGAAGGAAAAAGTCCTGTTATCCACAAGGAAGAGGCATTGTTCAAGGGACCCACAGCCAGAGCTGGTCTTTGAATCATGTTAGTTTATACTGAGATATTTTTTCCCAGTATTTATTAAAAAACACAACACACCTAATGTAAGAACAGCAAAGAGGAAAATATTTTCCTATGTCCTATAGGAGACCAGTTTAGAGAAGACAATCAGTGGAGTATTACTCCTGAACTCTGGTGGCAAGAAGATCTGTATTTTACTTACGTGTCTTATTTACTTAAATGCATTTATTCCACATTTCATTGGCTGCTCTCTTCTTTTTCTGTGATGATTAGTGACTGGTTGTTCCACATTTGCTGTATACCAGTCCTGAGTCTATAGATAGCTTAGCTGTCCTTTTTCAGAACTCAGAATACTTAATCTCTTTGCATGGGATTCACTTCCCATCCCTTCTTATTCTTATCAGCTTTCTCCGTGTATTTTAAGTTCCACAGTGCCTGTTTGAAACACTGAACAAGAGAGAGGGGTGGTGCCACAACTGCCTACAGTGCTCAAAGTTTATGTGCTGGAGTTTGTTCTATGGCATAATAATTTTTTTTGTTTTTTTTTCTTTCCTTAATCAGCTGTAACTTTTTGTTTGCCTGTTGAATATTTGCTGAGCACTGAGCTGACATTTTCAGAGAGCTGGCCACAGTGATTCCCAAGAATTCTTCCCTGAGCTATAGCTAATTTAGACTACTGATGTGTGCGCATAGTTATGGTTATGTTTTCCTGTTTGCATTTCTTTGCACTTACTGATGTTAAATTTCTGCTGTTTTACCAACCATCCACTTGCTGTCTTGAGATTCACCTGCAGCATTTTGTACATATGGCTGTTCTGAGTAATTCTGTATAGACTGAACACTTTTCTGCTTATTTGTCCACATCGGTTCTGGACACATTCCTTATTGCTTATTTCTGCTGGTGTGGCAGAAGAGTTCATGGCTAACAAGAAGATGGCAGTTCCATGTTCTGTTTTGTGGCAGGGAACTTTCATGGAAGTTTACTAAAATGTCTTGCTGAAAAAGATGCTAATAGTGTGGTAATATATACACCTAATCAGGTGAATAGAGAATATAAAGGTTGTTGTTGGAAGTCATGGGTAATTATAGTTCGAGTCACTGCTATGTGAGAAATTTGGTAACATTAGCAATTGCAGTTGCTGTGCTGAGATTGACCGACATCTTCAACTCTTCTGAGTGCATTTTAGCCAGTGTATCTGTTGAGTGTATTCTGAATCCCTCTTTAAGTTCTATAGCTCTATTGAACAGCAGAGGTACAGATACCATCTTGTGTACAGACATGCACAACGTAGAGACCTTTGGGATCTGAAATGCAGCTGAAGTGTCTGCTTTGTGAAGCATCAGCTATAGTGTTTTGCCTGTAATTCTGTTACATTTGTTTTTTAAACAAATTTTCATTCCACTTTATTTCAAGAGGGATGTATTGTCTCTCATGACATTAAATACTTAGATTTTGTTTTGGTGAGAAACAGGGTTAAGGCAATCTTGATTCAGTACTAACAAACCAGTAATGCCAAGTTCAGCTGGTGAATTGATAGTTGTCAGTTGCATGCACATCGCTGGTGAGATGCTAACACGTAAAGGATAAGTACCATGAGGCTAGGAAGATTTTTCCTTTATATTGCCATTTTTCCTGATTTTTATGGAATGCTGCTAATCTACAAATACAATAAGTTGAATGCAAACAAAAAAAGTTCAAAAATCATGGCTCTGGTATGTGGTATATCTCTGCTTTTCCTTTTTTTCCTACAATGACAGGAATATAATTTCTGTTTTTAATGGGAAACATATTAGAACTGTGAGTGAAACATCATTCATTGTTTGAAAGTCTGTCTGTTCTAGAGAAGGACAGCCAGTGAAGTATTTAACCGATCTTTAGATACCTGGACAATGCCAAATATACAGCTTCTTTGGAAACTCCAAAATGGAAAAAAGTTGGACCTTCTGTACGTGAACTTTTAGTCTGAAAGAGATTGTCCATGGTTTTGTACCATTTTTTGCTCATCAGCATTCAGCAACACTGCAGGATAGAGGAAAAGTACAGAAGCATATGGAAAAGATAAAAGGAGACTGGGAGCAGAAAAGATAAATGACTTTGCCGTCAGTGCAGTATAATGAAAATCAAATCAGTGCTTGGCAATGCACAATTGCCCAGTATGGCTAACCCCAGACAGTCTTTTAAATAAAGTACATGCCTTTTGTATTTTATTCTTGTATTTATATAAAGAAAAATTACTTTGTTATTAGTTGATTGCAGGGGAAATAGATGTCCTGATTCTGTAAAATCCTAAGAATGAGTGTGACTTACATATTTAATGCCTCTTTAGTTACTGGCTTTGCCAGTAATGGAATTTTGTTGTTGCCAAGGTAAACCTGTTTCAACCACTCTTACATTGTTTGGGCTAGGTATGAAAAGATTCTGCATATAGAATACATTCATCTTCAAAGTGTAAAGGAATTATTTGTTTGATAATGCACACAAAAGATATCTAGGACTTAATGAGGTGCTAGGCTCTGTGTTAGTGTGCTCACCACTGCTCACAATCCTTGCTGGCCTGGCAGGCATTGGCTGGATAGGACCGTCCAGTGTGGCTCCTTTCTATAGACTCTCAGTGTTGCTGAGCTGCCATCTTCCACCAGCTCTGTCAACACTGTTGGTGGTGATGACTGGAGGTGATGATTCCCAGTGGGGCCAGCTAACCTTAACGCTCTGTGATTTTATACCTTCGTGTTGGTACTTTATTCTTGAATCCTTGACCTAATGATGATGTCTCAATAATCTTAAAGCCTGTAACTTTCATGTTGTTATCTGCCTCCAGACTTCCTTGCAGCTCTCTTTCAGTAGGCAATACCAGAGAAGGACCTGGGCATGGAGGTAGCTGAACCTTCGGGGGGTGAAAGCAGAGTTACCACTGAAGGTTATAGACTGCAGTGCTGGTATCTACATGACCAAATTACACTGCAATTGAAAGTAGTAGTAGTAAAAAAAATAATTTTGGCAAACTTACCAATTTCATTTTATCAAAAGAAATAATAAAAGTGCATTTTCTGTTTTATTTTCAAATAATAGTTATGTTTCAAGTTATTATGCATTAGCACAGTGCTGTACTGTTTGTGGTAAACTCACAATGGAAACAGAATTCGTTTTGGAATATGCCTACACTGGAATCAAAACACAAAAAGGAATCCACAACAACTTTGAAAGACTTCTGCAAACTTGCATTTTGTTCCCGATTGGGTCTGACAATGTATTTTTAATGAAGTCTTGAACATCTGCAAACTGTTTGCAAGCTGGAATTTTCTTCTTGAATAGCTGACTGTGGAATCACAGACTCTGTAATCATGGATGCTGTGTCTCCACAGTACCTATTTGCAGTATAGTAATATAATAATCATAATAATAGCAATAATGAAATCCCTTCCCTCTCAGTTAAAATTCAACATTCTGGATAGCATTTCATACTAGTATAATGTGCTAACTACTGCCCTTTTTGACTCAAAATTACTGCAAATGGCCTCTAAACACCTTGTACAGCTGAAAATACATTTGTTTTCTGGGTTGTTCTTCTCCAGCTTCTTCATTTCAGTAAATGAATCTTGGAATCCACAAGTGTACAGGAAACTTCTGAACCAGAGCTCTTTTTTCTTTTCAGATTAGATTACAATACACAAACCTATTAGGAACTCCGGTTTTGTGTTCACAGAATGATCTTAATTTGTTGCTGACTCTTACCACAGGAGTTAAATGAGTCAGAAATACTCACAGGGTGTTATTGTTTCATCCATTACTTTACTTTCTAAATATTTGTGTTGATATTGATTGTTGTAAGTTTTAAGTCCTTGAATATGTTCATATGAATGCAGTGCAAAGTACAGCTAGGAAAGCTGCTGTTGCATAAACTAGCAGGTCTCGGTAACATCCACTAAGGTCAGGTCTAGAAATACCACTAATTTAATTGCAGAGACTGTATAGTTGTGCTGATGCTGTGTAATGTGGGACTAAATGCATTGCAGATCAACTCTTCAAACATTGCAGTGTTCAGTGGAGACAAACTCTTAAACTTATATTTGCTTTTTTATCTCAGTTTTCTTCTGAAGCTGCAGGACCAAAATAGCAGGACGTGCTATCGCATTTTTTCCTTACTGTGCTTACTGGCTTTCTTATGTGACCAGTCTTGTAGGTTGATTTATTTCCATAATTCCCAAGCCTTCAGTGACCTAGCATTTGGAGTTTGTTCCAAAATATCTGCACTTTCTTGAGTGTGATGGAGATGCTTTGGTTTTTATGAGTTCAAAGGCCACCACCTATTAAACTGGGTTTTTTTAGCATTCACAGAGCTTTCAGGATGCCTATTGCTCAAGAGTCTGAAAAGCCTATAGCCATCTCAGCACAAATGACAGTAAAAATCAACATTCAAACAAGAGTCATTTCTCAGAGTCTTAAGTAAGTGTGCTTTGTAGAGTGTGCATCGGTGAAACTTGGGTCAGAGAAGATCATTGGAGTGGCCTTGGCTGCTGCTCAAGGGTCTGTGTTACAGTGTCCAGATACAGAAAATAATGGAGAAGGATGTAGGGAACGATGGCTGTTCAGCTGACTTGCAGCTATTGCACAGCTCATACTTGACCCCATTCCTGTGTTGGTGTAAAATAAATGAAGCTCATCTGCTCTTTTTATGGAGAGATGAGTAATTCTCAGTGGAGTACAGTGCAAGTACAAGCATGAGGATCCCTTAATGGGATCTAGAATGGAGAGTGGGATAGCATTGTCAGCAGAGCATCGTGTCCCAGGTCATTGGCTGTGTTGCAAGTCAAGACTTATTAGCTCAGACACGGCTCTGCCTCTGCCATACACGTGTCTGAGCGGTGCTGGATTGTAACGTGCAGCAATGCTGGTGCGCCTGCCAGCTCCTCAGTGCCATGCTTTGCTGCTGAGAGGAGCTCTCCTCACAGGCAAGGTCAGGCCGCTGCTGAAGTTGCTCACATCTCTGTGTGTCTTCTGCTTCAAAAGCTTACCATATCCTGAGCTCACCCCCTACAGGCCTGCAGTGATCTTGGGGTTAGTTTAGGTTTTTTGTTTTTGTGAGTGAATGAGACACTTTCATTTTGTTAGGGAAAAAATACCAGAGGTGAAGTTCTCTAATAACTGTTTAACATAATCTGTAACTACTGCCCTTTTTTTTTTTCCGTCAGCAAGCTGTGCAATGGTAAAATGCAGGAAATGTCAGGAGACCTGTTTGGATTTGTAAGCGTAATGCACAGAGGTGCATGGGCTGGGTAGCGTTCTGGAGGCCCTGAAGTACAGCAGCCGAAGTTGGCTGTCTCATAGCCTTAATCCCTTGGGTTGGGTTAATGAGATTGACTGGTCCTTGAACCAGGGAACATTTTAAGCTTTGGCCTTCCATTTAAGAAGGAGTCAGTCAGCACTGTGAGCATGCAATCCAGCAGCAATATTTCTCCCTGGGCTTTCTTTCTTATTCCCTCATCGTTTTCTTCCCCCCTTGCTCTACCTAATAAAAAATGGCAACTTTGAAAACTTTCATGGGAAAAGTATAGTAGATATTTTAGAGGCAGTAGCCTCTACTTGAGAACTTTAGGCAAAACTGGCAGCAGAATATTAGTCAATGATATTTATACAAATGTTTTTCTTAGAAGCTTCTGGTAGCAGTTTCCATCACTTCATAGACTGATCTGAAAACTCAAATTCTTATTAGTTTAATTTTCTCAGCCTAGCTCCTTTAGCCTGCTTTTGTTTTTAATAGTCTTTGCACATCCCCACAGCATGACAGTTTGTTTCTTACGGAAATCAAGTTTCAAGTGTCCAATCTTCACTGATACTTTGTTGCATATATTAAGAGTACACAGCTGTGGAACAGATCATGTCTTTCACTGTCCTGCCAACAACACTCAAACACCAGAAACTTTGGGGAAAAGGGCTATTTGAGGTCCTGTTCTGATATGTAAAACTTAGAGGAACCTTCCTTGCAAGGTCCCATTTTATCCTTTCAAGTGTTTTTATCCATGGAAGCTTCCAAAAGATTTTGTATTTTTTGGTGTCTACTCACTAAAGTACACAAAGGCTCTTGCTGCCCATGCACTGTTGATATTGCCACAATATCTAATTGTTGTAAATGTAATTGTTCTTAATTGTTGTTAATCTGCAGATCTTCCAGTTGCAGACACAGTTTATGCTGTGAGTAGAGATACGATGAGAGCAAATAAAGGCTGCTGTTTTAATGTGACTGCACTTGCACTGTGCAGTCAGGCTATGTCTCATGAGAGGGAATGCTATCTCAGACTCTAAGAAAGCGTTAAAAAGAGAGAGACTAATGAAGCTGTTATATTGATGTGAATGTCTGCTGGAAGCTAAGCAAGGGAATAGCTTTCTTTGTCAGCTAGAAAAAAGAGAAGGAAGGACTGTTCAAACAACAGTGATCTGCTCCACTGTCAGCAAAGAAACATACCTGTGCAGTCCATTTTATTATGCTAGGAGCTGAAGTTATGGAGGTGGTAAAAAATGCTTTTGTCTTCCTATTTCCCTAATTAACATGCTATTTAAGACTTAAACCTTTAGTGCACGTTTAGTTTTGCCTGCGATATGATCTCTGAGCTTGATACCAGGTGTCAGAAAATATTCTCTTCTTTCCATCTTCCCCTAATCCATTGGACCACATTGTTGCTTTGTGCTAGTTAGCTTCCTGGGAAAGGAATTGCCTTGACTTTTTTGTAAGAAAGGGTTTCTTCTTATAAATGATCCTGTCTTAAACACTCTATTTTTAATCTAATGCTAGCCAGCACGTTGGTGTGAATGAAGAGGTCAGCTCTCAGCAAATTATTTTGTTTCAGGAAACTTCTGTATGATAGTCATGCAGACCTAGTTTAACCTCAGCTGCTTAGCTGACTGGCTGGCTGTTTGGATGTAAACCAGATGTGGTGTTTGAGCTGTGACTGATGAGAAAGCATTGTTAGCAAATTGACCTTTTCCACAGGCATGCAGAGGACATTGCTGATTAGCTTGCATCTTCCTGATAGAAAATACGTCCTGAGTAGTGCAAGTTTTAAGATAAAGAAAGTAATTTGAATGATAAAATGTGCAAAAATATTTTGTGTACTCGTAAGCATCTGAGCATTTCATATATTGGAAGACATTTGATTAATAACCCTGCAGTTAAGCATTTTATAGCATTTTAGTTTAAACAATTCACATGTTACATTAATGTGTATTTTGTAGACTAAAACCAGCATGCTTCAGAGTCATCACATTTATTTGCTTAAGTTTGTACATGTCAAGAGTACTTAAATTTTGCAGCTTCTTCTGTCTTATGGTGCAAAAACTTCAGTTTGCCACTTATGTGTGTGTCCTGGCTGGTGGTCAGGTGGTGAATCACTTTGTTTCCTGGCTGTGGCCTTGATCTTTCTCAGATGGGAGTCCTGACACAGGAATAATGTTTTAATTGATTCAGCCCTTCTATTTTGTTTTCTCTATTTATAATTGTAATTTGCCTTTGAAATTTTTTTCCTCTTTTGGTTCTCATGTTTTACACTGAGATTGGAATTCTCAGAAGGGGGGTGAAATCCTTCCAGTTGGAGATGTTAATGATAGATAACTACCTCTCTCCTAATTTGCCCATGGTTTTGTCAGGGGCTAGTTGAGCAAAAGTGTTTGAATATTATTAGTGCATTTAGCTTTTTTTGTGTTATTTTTATATTGTTTGACAATGTGGAGATTTTAAAAAAACGTTGGAAACACTAATTGAGAGTGAGAACCAGAGATGTTAATGAAGCTTTTTAGTGGATTTTAGTGTGTGTTCATAAAAAAAATTTGATTTTTTGATTCCCTATTTCATGGTTTATGGTTTTTGTTTTCATTGGCCTAATTGCTTGTCTCTTTGCTCCTTTTAGCCTGAAGGAGCTCTCACTGTTAATATGGTTTTTGCTCTTATTGGTGTAACCTGTTTTTGGTTGCGTTATGGCTTTTGTACCAGTCAAGAGCATAAAATTTCCCATGTTCATATTTTTGTCCCTCCTAAGGGCTAGGTACAGTTTTTCACAAAATCTCCAGCTCAGTCCAGCACAGTGCAGACTTGTCTACTAAGTGCTATGTTTCCTCAATGCCAATAAGTTTTAAAGAGTACTTTAAAATTCAGCACCTTACAGCTCTAATCTGTTTACCTTGCAAACAGTTTTTCTATCAAGTTTACATGTAGCTCACAAGATACTTTGCTGTGTTCCTCTTGCTTATTGCTGCTGTTACAAAGCGATGCATTGAGTAAATGCTCTTGAGCTCACAGGTGAGCTGTGCTTCTGCTTTGCTTTTCTTGGGACTGTATTTTGTCAGTGGTTTCCTTTATTTACCACAGATTTCCTTTTTTTTTCCCTAATACTGATCAAGACTACTGCAAACATGTGATGAGTAGGATGAAATGTGTATCTACCAGATTTTGGTTTCCACTGTGGTTGTGCGGAATTCATGTGAAACGTAGGAGTACTGACATGCCCGTGCATTCTTCTTTGGTTTGTCAGGTACAGTCTGTCTCTGTCTCCTCCCAGTTTTTTTTGTTATGCTCTGGACAAGTGCATCACTCTACTCAGTAGCTGTTTCGTAAGGGACCACTGTGTTGACATCTCTTAAAGTGATTACTTTTAAGTAAATAATAAAATAACCTTTGCCTTTAAACAAAGCTAAGTAAGTCTCAGCATGGTAGCCACTTGACGAAAGGTGTTATGGGAATGGGATGGTTGCTCTTAGACATGAGTCAGTGTGAGGGACTTCAGTGTTCAGAATGCTTTTAAATTAAGCAATTTCAGGGATACAGGTCTACAGTTTGGAGTAAAGTTTAGGTTTGGTTTTTGAAAAACATGTTGGGACTGAGGAACCTAAAAACAGGATTGTAATTTTTTTTTTTTAAATTTGTGATGGAAAAGGTGGTGTTTTTCAGAAAATGTATTTTAGGAATAGTAATTTGTTGATTTATGATGAAAAGGTGATTTATTGGTTTGGGGCAGAGATATTCAAGTTCTATATCTGGCTGTTTTTAAGATTTTTTTCCTGATATTAAGCTCATCTTTCTGTAACTTTCATTTATAAAATGAAGATGATAACAGTTCATTTTCCCCATGTTTTCCCTCTTACTCTTAAGGCAGAAAGGCTGAGAATAATGAACATCTCTCGCTTCTATGTATGTAGTTGACTAAGCACAAGGGGATTGTGCTGTCATATTGACAGTCTCTAGACAATGCCGAAATATAAATAAGCAGTTACAGTCTTTGCATAGTACAATTTCAAATGGAATCACTCTCAGGTAACATCTGTGTGCTTATGACAAAGCACTCTCTAACCAGGTGAAATTTGGCATGCTGTAGGGCTGCTGAACATTGTAGGCCACTTGTTAGCACTTTCTTTAAACTTATGTACTTCTGTAACTCCTATTTTTTTAACCAAAATAGGTGAAATATTATTTATGAATGATGCATGATATGAATGCTCTGACTATAAAACAGGGAATAAATAGTACTTGAAATAAGAGAATTGAATCCAATCTGAGCCGAACCAAAGGAAATCAAAATTGGGGTTAACCATTGGGATAAATCTACTGCAGGTACTTTTTTCTGGAGGAAAAAGCCATTCTCACATCATCTCACCACTGGGGTTGTGATACAGAACTTTTATGTGTAATAGGTAAATAATGTAAATCTTTGTGCTTTGTTACTTAAAGCTATGCTGATTTTTCACACCTACAAAGGACTGGAAGGAGCTTTAACCACTGGGTATCTCAACAATTTAGACATTGAATTCCCTGCAACAGCACTTCAGAAGAACTTGAACCTTGCTCCTAGGCTGAAGTTCTGTAATAAGTTTATCTGTAAGCAGTCTGTCATGGTCCTCTCTTCTCTCCGCAAATGTTTTCTCATGCTGTTTTTAGCACTGAACTCATGGTGGCCAGGTGAGGAAGCTGGGCTACCTGGACACTACCCACCTGGTTGGTGTAGTTAGCTGACTCATCTGGCTGGCAGGTTGTTGTGAGAGGAGGTGAACTCTAGTGCTGATGTAATAGAAGAATTGAGCCTGAATGACTGAGTATGTGGTGGTGAGATTGTGGCAGTCTTAGCTGGCTGAAATGGCTATGAAATGGTGTCTGTAATTACATTTGTTCTACATTAGTTGTTAACATGTTCACTTTCTGTCCCTAAGCCATTTCAACAAGATGATAGAGATTCTAAGTGCTCTAAATTAATCTTAATGGCACTGTGGTCAGTGACATAGCCAGTATTTTATTGTATGCCAGCTGAGCACTGGTTGGATTTATATGTGAGTGCAGCTCATTAACTTTCCAAAGTATTTTATGATCTCAAGTTAGAAATTGCAGCATGTCTGCATGACAGTTTTGCCTCCTGGTAGAATATATTGTTGTTGCACCTTTGGCTGGAGCAGTTGCATTTGTTTTGGTTCAGATGAGAAATTGATAAGGCAACTAGATGCTTGTCCCATGCCCTCTTTCATAACTCTGAAAATACCTGGCAATCTCTTTGCTTAATATTCCTAATTTTCCCACTGTCACCTGGAACTCTAGAAGTTTCTCTCACTTCTTTCTCCTTCAGGGTTATGCTACAAGTTTTTGTGTAGGAATATAAATTATTTCTGTTCAAAGCCTCTTTCCCTTGCCCTGCAACCATGTTCAGGGCCCCCAGTGCTTGCATTTAGTTTCCTGAGATATCTCTCTACTGCTGTAACTCCCTCAGTGACCATTTCTTTCATATACACTTTATTTTTAGTGATGATTCTCTTAACTGGTCTGCTAAACCAGTCTCAAATGAGGATTCCAAGATGATGTTTGCTTACTATTAGAAAGAGTTCCATCCAATCTCTAGCAAAGCTGTTTCCTAAGAAATTATCAGGTCATTGAATGCTCATTGGTTTCAGCTAGCTCTAAGAAAATTCTTCAATTTCTTAAACATGTTTTGTTTTATTTATATTCAGTGCAGTGCTGTGTGTGACTGCTCAGTTTGGAGTAAAATCATCTTATAAAGGTGAGCTGTTCCTTCGGTATTCAGTAAGCACAGTTCATTATCATGCAGTCTTTTTTGAGTATTGTCCATGATGAATAATGAATAGGAGATTGAAACAAGGCATTCTTCTGTAATTTCCTCCCATTATCACATCTAACTATGCTCACTACAGCAAAATTGATATTTCAGTACAGCCACCTCTCTCTCTCCTTTACTTATCTATGTTGTAAAATTTATTGCATTTGCACCATGCAGAACTTCTGGAGGTATGTGCACAATGAGAAACAATTCATACACATTCTTTGTGGAACCTGGCCTGTAGCTTGTTTGTGTATGTGTTATTTATTTTGAATTTATCACATTTAAAAACCCATTTGAGATGCAATGCCTTGGTTGCAGAAGGGATCCAGGGAGTTCACAGCTGAGGCTGTTGGATCCAGACATGTCTGCTATATTAAATGTGTGATGTGACCATATTTTTATCTCTGTAACAATGGTAAAAGCAATACCTGTGCCTAAAATAGTCAGTGAGCAAAATAATGATAAAAGATTTCAGATTATCAAGTAAATCAAAGCTTTTAAATACAGAGGCAATGTGTGTGTTTTTCAGATGAGAATGTCACTTGCTGCTGAAGTATTACAGGTGAAATAAAGAGCAAAACACTATTTTGTCCCCCTTTGTAAAATTTTTAAGTGGCTGCTCTGTTGAAATGTTAGGGCCTTCTGTAACTATAACATGTAAAGGCATGTTTGAAGTTAAACACATAGTTTAAATTAAACTTATCCATAAGCCCTTTCTGAACTGAGATTTTAAAATCATTTTAAGATCCCAGATCTACCAGTTCTGGGCTGAGCCTGTGGGTATAGTCACACAGAGGACTAGAGCTTGTTTGGAGGGGCCTCCCAAGAACAGTGCTTTATGTGGAGTTTGCTGGCTTTGAGGAAAGGATTAAAGAACAGACATTCCCAGGATGGCTTTGCTGACACCAGCTGATGAGCAGAAACATCTGTTTCATAATGGGAAAGCACTCTAAGCTGCTTTAAAACACCTGACAAAGTTACTTTTAATTCTGTGTGAAGTAGGTGGGAGGGATAACTATCCTTAATTGTGAAGTGGATTCCTGTGTTGATACAAGGTTACCTAATCCGTGCTTGCCTGAGAAAACAAGATTTATGGTTGTCACCAGACTTCTGCTCAATTTCCATACCCTCGTTTGCTCTTCCTATTCAGACGTAAGTACCCGTAGCAAAATGGATCGAAGACAGGAGAAAGGAGAAGGGGACATCTAGACATTAGCAAAACAGGTATATGCCAGCCTTGGAACATTAGCCATGTTTGCTTGGAGAGATGCTCTAATAGCAGGAAGCTAAATGAGAGCAAGGCTCAAATCTCTTTTGGTTCCACACGCCTATGTGACGTGACAGCATTCAGAGACGGGGAAAGGCTCTCCATGCATGTGGGTACCTTTGGGAGTGGTTTTGTGTGGTGAGGTGGTTGGCAATATCTGTGATATCAGATGGTGTCATCCAAGGGTTAGGATTATATATGCATCTTCTCCCCTTGTCAGCCTCAAAGCTGACCTTGTTGTACCTGATTCTGTGACAGAGATACAGCAGTTACCACTGTGTAAATTCTGCATCAGGCTGTTTTCAAGATTCAGAGAGCCATTTTCTTTACAGCACATGAGATAGAAATGTAAGATCCAGTCCTGCTTCTCATGATCTGAGCTATCAGTGGCCATGACCAAAACACAGCCCTTTATTTAAAGAACTTTTTTTTTCTTTTTTCTTCCTCTGCAACTGACTAACAAGGACTGCTTGAGTGGTGATCTAAAAACATGGACTGTACACATGGCAGATGCTATTGGTGAAGGTTGCCTTGGCAGAAGTGTCCCTATCCCAGAGGCTGAACCAGTCATGTCTCCAGAATGTCTGAAAACCCCTGTAGTTAACAGGAATCATTCAGTTGAAGTCGGTGGATGTTGTTTTAGGCCTTAAGAGCCTGATGAGCCATCTGCTTTCACAAGCCTTTCCTTGCTAAGATAGAAGTGCACTTTATTTTCTTGGAGCAGGATTTCTCGTCCAATGAGCTGCGATTCCCCCCAGGGCATAGGGGAAGATAGTGATGGCAATTGGAGTGGTCTTAAGACATGAAAAGATGGCTAAAAATTTAAAGAAAAGATGCCTTGCGGAATGAATGCAGACTATTACAGAGGATTATTGTGATCAGTAAACTTTACTTTAACAAGAAATAAAAGAATACAAATGTCTTGATATCAAGCAAGATGATGCTCCTCTAAAAAGGTAACACCACTGCAAGAACAAAGGTTTCAAAGGGGCTGCACACATGAAATAGAAGGTGACATAGAGAATAATGTCTTCAAAAGCAGGCTTCAGATGTAGAAGTGCATATTTAATTCTAAAGTAAGAGGTGGGCTCTGGTGTATGGCATGCTTCAGGCATGCAAACTTCTTACTGTAACATGCTGCCAAGTTGTCAGGTTCCTTAATTCCCTGGGAAAACAGGTTGGCAGGCTTGTGGTGAAGTTTTTTAGTGTCTTCTAGTGCCAGAGGGAGAACATTGTACAGTTCTCTCTGGTCTTCCGCTATCTTTACTGAATTCCTGTAGGGGAGAAAGTTGGACCATAGTCTTTTTGCACTTAGACACGTGTAAATAATGGATTTTTACTTTTTATTTCCATGATCAAAATGCTGAATGTAATCCATATTCCTCCTACCTGCATTGCAGAACTGTATAAACCCTTTGGTTTGACCCGAAGTATTTAACATAATGCGAGAAAATTACTGCAGGTTTTTCCTTACCATTCTTCATCCATTTAATCCTCTTCTCCTTTTCACTTATATTTTAGTGCAAAATAAAAAAAGAGAAGAGTAGTGATTTTAAAATTTCAAAATAGAACGGTTTTACTTCTTTTGAACCTGTTCCTCTGTTTTTTATGTAGTGAAATTATCACTAGTCTTTGGTATAATGGAAACAATTTTGGTGGACATACTATTCTCTAGAAATTAAGATGTGTGTTGCTGTCTAGAGTTGTACTTGTCAGAATTTTACCCATTGTACCTTGTACATAGTTACTAATTCACATTTTTTTGAAGTGCTCTGAAGTAATAAGACAACAGCTCTCTTTTCTTTTTAAGTGCTAACTTTATTTTTAATGGATAATTTTTACCTGCTGTAGACAGGAAGATTTTCTCATGCTCTGTAGTTAATAACCTGACTTCAGTTAGATGTGATTTGTTTTAAATATGTTGCACATTTCTTAGCATATATCATGACTCTCTATGGGAAACAGTTCTGATTTTACAGTCACATTTATCTGTGCTGGCAACCTGGTATTACAAATATTTATAAAATTAATTGACTTATTTTATGTAGCAAATGCTGAAATAGTAAGAGAGACTAGAGAAAATGTTGCAATATGTACAAATTGTTTGTAAAAGTATGCTGTTTTATATAGCAAGTACTTTTGACTAACTATAGAGGAGTAGGCTATTGATCAAGAAATACATGGAATTCACCATACAAGTTTCAGAAGTATTTTAGTATTTTTTCTGATAATACTGCTAAAATAATTCTAAGAACTTGAGTAAGGTTACTAATATTTTTAAAATAATCCTTCGGGATGATTTTTTTTTTGGAAATAGTGTCTGAGCATGACTGAGTATTGTGTTTATTTAAAGTTCTTATGAAACTATTCAGGGCTTCTGGAATGCAAACAAGGGGAAACAACTCACATTTTTGCCCACTTTAGAAAAGAATGAGAAAATATACGTTGCAGAGATTTCATTTAGAATGTCTAATAACTTTTAGAGTTATTAACAATAGTGTCTTGTAAAGAGGAGGTCTGGGTTGTAGGGCTGCACGTGCAAACCTAGTTGCTCAAACTTGTGGTAGGAAGGAGAGAGTCAGTTTGGTTCCATTTGAGAGAGAAATGAGAGGGCTGAATTTTTCTTCTTAGTAGTCAGAACTCCTGTTGAAAAATCAGTTGCAAACATAGATGTAAAGGAGGCTGAGAAAAACCCCCAGAATTTAGGTTAACTGTGTGAACTTTGTTACATTCATAGGTATTACGACAGTGTCATTATGAATATGACTCCTCATAACATTTTTCTGGTATTTTTCATTGAGGCACACAGGGAACTATACTGCATCAGAACACCAGCAGTGTGCTGTTAATATATCTGTTATCCAAACAGAACCTACCTTATTAATTCCCAAATGTGGGAGGTGCTTGGTGCAGGTTGTTAAGTGGTCACAAGGATGAATGCCTGCTTTGAATTCCTTCCCTGCCTCTGCCACCAGAGTTGCTGTGGGATGCCAAGTAAATCACATAAACTGACACAGTCTCATTTAGTCATTAATCATGTGTTACTGATTTTGTGAATGCCCAAACTAAGGCACCTGTAGCCAAAGCTTGTATGAAGTGTTCACCACTGCAATAAGATATAATGGCAACAGTGCTTTAAGTATGTGCAATAAAACTGTTAAATATACTTGACATTGAGAGGTGTCAAGATAGGCACCCAGAATTAGTCTTAGTCTCTCTTTGTTCTTTGCTTTCTTACATGAAAATAATAGTCGAACCTAATCTTGGAAAGATTATGAAAAAGAGCATTAATAATATTTGCAGGGCAGTAGTTGCCATTGCAGTGAGTGATGAATTATGCCCTTACCCTAGAAACCTGTTTGTCTTTTGTAGGAGAACATGTATTGCTTTTATTTATATATTTAGGCCTGACCCTGCAGAAAACTTCGGTTTTTTTCTTATTTAAATTACTGTAAAATCGAATTCTTAGTACATTGGTCAAACAGCCTGTGGAAAAGTATATGATAATTGGGCATTATTGTTCAGTCCAATGCAGTTTTAATATAACACTACCTACCTGCCTTTTGAAATGAAAACAAACAAACAAATTATTCTAAACAAGTCTCATGTCTTAATTGTCATTCTGTTTTATTTATTTAAGTTCCTCTTTGGAGCAGAATATAAATCTTTATAGTCTGTTACTTTACACTGAGAATCTTCTTATAAACTAAGGAAATAATATAGTCCAATAATACAATTGGAGGTACGATATGGTCAGGATAAGCCCATATACATTAAAAAACATCCGTGTGTGAAAGTTAGGGGCTTCAGTTTCAAACTTATACATGCCAGCCTTCAGACTGAACTCTGGACCAAGCTCCTCACATTGTGAATGACACCTCAGAATGTGTCATCCAAAGCAGCTAGCCAGGTAGGCAGAGTGTCACAGACTGTCCTCTGTGGTAGCCCTCTGCTAACCAAGAGGGAATTTCTGAGCCCAGAGTAGGTCTGCAGTGGTGTGTCTAAGGTTCTCCATACATTTCTTGCTCAGTGGTTGCTGGGTGAAAGGCAGAAGTAAGACCCACTGTTTGAAGATGTTGACTGCTTTGACAATATCTGTTGCCTGAGAGTCCTGGGCAAAGGCACAGGTAATTCCTGAACTTATTCCAGCTTGGGGGTGACTGTGGTGTGTGCCATGGAGGTCTGGCAGTCCAGAGCTGTTCTGGGCAGCCAGAGAGGCACCCAGGGAAACTTTATGGGCAAAATAAAACTACATTCAGCGTTAGGCAGGAGACAAATGAGAATTTGCAGCATTGCAGCTTTCGTACCTTGGCTCCATCTCAGACACCATTAAATGCCTTTCCTGTATTTGCCAAAAGACATTCATTGTAATGCAATAAGTTGAACCTTGATTTTTCTTCTATCTGCTTATGATTTTCTTCCCTTCTGTTGTCCTCTTTCTTATTAGGGACAGATCTGGCTACAGTCAAATGGAATGATTTTTTGCATACTTGGTTGACTGACTCTTTTTTTCCCCTAATTTGCTGATACAGTCAACTGTGCCAGTAAAGCAATTATGCAAAATTGTGTATAAAGGTTTAATGATACAAAACAGTGTTCATCACAAATCTAATTGTGATTCTTAACATCTTTCCATAAACTCTGTGGTTAATAGCTATTTTGTTAAAACCTGTATTTAGTTTAGTAGATAAGGGAACATTTAATGTACATATCACTGTTAACTTTGAAAGGAAGCAATAAATAAAAATAGTGATTTGGAGGAGTTCAAATAATGATCTATGTGCTTTCAAGTAGTGATAATAAGAAGTCTGCTTTATTACATATCAGGTTACACTGTTACCTGTTTTACATTACGAATGATAACTATGTATGGTTCATTGTGCGCTAATACAACACGAAGATTAAATACAAAGATGACATTGTAATGAAGCAAATAATGTGTCTCCATACTGAAACCCAAGAGAGAATGTATTAAAACAGAATTGACAGGTACACCGTACTTAGGCTTGATGTCTGGTTTCCACTTGGATGTCTGAACTGGTTCAGGAAAAGAGCAGTAAAGCAATACTTGGTAATGCTTTCATTGAAGCCGAAAATCCCATTAGCTTTTCTTAGTCCAGAATAGAGCATTTAGGAACATTCCAAAGCTGATATTTCTCCTTCATGTTTGCCTTGATATTTTCTGATTTCTGCCCTACCGCTTGCCTCGGAACCTTGGCTGGGATTTAATCCTACCACGGAAAGTACTGGCGAGTCAGATATTATTATTAGGACTGGCATTTAGTAGAGTCTCATTTACGTCAGGTCATTATGTACTGCAGGGAGAGACCTTCTGCCACAATCACTAGAGATAAAGCACACACTACTTTCATGAGGCAGGGTATGAGGAGGGAGAACGGAAAGTGGCTCTCCTTTCTATCCCCTTCTTGGTTAGCAGTTCTCGTCTGTACGTCATCTTTGCACAAAGGAAGCACTACAGACTGTAAGGACAGGGAAGAGGTAATAATCTGGCAGTGCTTTCTGCTATCTTCCTAATCAGGGTCACACTTGGATGCTGAATGATGAAGGTGAGTTCTGTTCACTTGGTTCACTCTAGGTAGTGAAATGTGTGAGCTGTGTTACACTGAACAAAGTAGTCTGTGGCTTATATAAACAGCTTTAATTTACTGCTTTCTGAAAACAGAGGCCTGAAGCAGTCATGGAGGTTTCAGGAATGTTAATTGTTTGTGTACATGAATGAGCTTAGAAATGGTCGTTTTTGCAGTCTTCCCATAGCTCATCAAGAGTAACGGTGTCACTGGCAAAGAAAAAAAGAAAATGATTATTTTTTTTCTTCACAGTCTACTAATATTTTCAGGGCTTGATATAATGTGCCTTTAACAAACCATGAACTTCTCTCCTACTGAGTCACTGCATCCTGCCTACATTCAGTGTAGGCAGAGAACCATTATACTAATCCACTCTTTCATCATATCTCTAGCAAACGCATGTATTTTCTTCAAATATTTATTTTGATACAAGGAGTGCTAAGTTTTTTATTTGGCAACACAAATAAGTAGGAGACTGTGACTTCTGAACTTTGCAACTTTAATTGTGGTAGTTCTGGTTTTTAACTATGACATGTTTTGACAAATATATGACAGTCATATTTGGCTTTAAGGGAATAATCCTGCCACCTCATAGCAACCTTAGAGTAATTCATTCACCTCTGCAGGTAGGATAGATTTAAAAGGCAGATGCTGAAATTGGACCTTTGCTTTGTTTTTTAACAGGTACGGTTATATGCAAGGCCTGATGCAATCCGAAGAGGATCAGGGGACTATGCTCTAAATATTACAAGGAGACTCATTGAGTTTTATGAAGATTATTTTAAAGTGCCCTATTCCCTGCCAAAATTAGGTAAGATTTCCAAAAGAATGTGAAGTTAACCCAGAAATGAGAGATTAAGTCAGATATTTTAAAGGAATTTTAAGACTGTGATGTATTGGATTTCAAGTTAAGGAATGTTTGGGTTAATTTAGAAGGATCAGTAAGTAAGAAATTTTTCCTTGTAGAGGAAGGGAAGCCAGACTATGCTTTCTCCAACCTGGAACTGAAAGGAGCAGGAAACAGAAAGTATTTATGTTTGTTAGACAATGGGTAGAGAACCTGAGACCTTTCACTGATAAGTGGACTGGGTTTTTCTTTGTTTTTTGGTTGTTCTCTCTTTTGGTCCTTCTGTGAGATAGCCACTGGAAGATGTTTGTTCTGTAATATTTGTATCTTGGTGCCTCAACCTTAAATGGGGAACAGAAGTGAAAATATTTGTGGAAACTGGGAACCTGTAGCAGTGTAAGACTGTGAGTTTGAGGGTTTTTTTGTTTTTATGGTGCATATGGCTTATTAATGATGATTAGTAGGCAAGCTTAATTGTCTAGTTGTTTATTGAAAAAATTGCGTGAATTTGTTTTACTGTGACCTAAATGTAAACCCCATCAATTTCTATTATTTTTTAAAAATAGTTTTTTCTCGTCCTCCCTTTCACCACAATCAGTTGTTCTCCTACTCATTTAAATACTTTCCACAGTATTATTACGCTCTCCCTCCTTTGGAGCATGTTTGATAAAGATTCAGAAAAGCCTATTGCTCAGCAGCAGGAAGAGAGCATGTATTTGATCAGAAGTATTAGAGTTGGAACCACAGGTGATCCTCGCAGGAAGTCAGGGTTTATTTCATTAAATCCCTTGCCTGCTGAGTAGGTTTATTGGACTTAGAGATAATCGTGTAGGAGATAGATAATGTAATTGATATTTCTAGATGAGGGTATTGCATGAATATTTTTATAAGTATGTTGTGACATTAATTTCTTGGTGCCTTTTAATAACGGGTTACAGGCAGTGTTCTAGAGAAATATGCAGATGCGTTAAACAAACATATGGCTTAAGTATACACAAACTTCTGTGTATACTTTCATGTATGTCTTCAAGCATGTCAATAATGTTTTGTAAAGGAAGTTGTAGGCTTACTGGGGCCAAAAATGTAGAGGGGAAAAAATAAACAAGAACCTGTTGAATAGAAGAGATGAACATAGAACGGTTTGGGTTGAAAGGGATCTTAAAGATCATCTAAACATCCAAACGTCATTACTTTGGGTAGTTTATTGATCATGCCAGCTGGTAGCAGTGGTAGTAACTGTATCTGCTTCAGAGTATCTTTCAAAATTGTAACATATGGTCTTTAAACCCAACTTGCTATATCCATTGTCATTATGCTGTGGCATATCTTTTAAAAATATCTCATTGTAAGTGAATATGTTCCAGTTTGGATCTTTTTCTAACAGAACAGGAGTACAATTTTACACAAGTAAAATTGTATTTTTTCATCAAATATTTGTAGTAAAATTGTTAATAGGAAATACTGCTTGAAGACTTTAGCTATTCAGTAGTGATACTATGAAAATAATTACTATAGAGGATAATTTTTTTATAATACAGCAAGGTTGAATTTATTTAATGTAAATATGGGAAGAAAAATTTCTAAACTCAGTGATGTAAATATTTTTAAAAATTTTATCTGCATATTAATACAGGTATATTTTTTCCAATTCTTCCAAACACTGATTGCTATGTTAAAGCATGTGCTGATATCTTTAACCTGAAAGAATGCTGAATTTTTATTTTTGTTTTAAACTTGAAAAAAAATTCAAAGGTTAGAAGGTTAGGGACAGTAGTCTGATGGGTGAATAGAAGGGCTAAAAATGGTAATACTGTAATCTGTCCGTGATAGGGATTTTGCAGTAGTATTGAAGAATTTCCTAAATGAAAGGATATAACATTAAAGCCTTAGTGACAGCAGTAGAAAAAGCTTGTGCATCAGGAAGATATGTTGATACTGAAAATGCACCTGGGCTCTCCAAAAGCTTAGGACTCACCTAATATACTGCTATCACCACTGCAAAGGATTGAGTACTTTATTAAGGTTTTAAGAAAAATGAGTATTTTTTTTGGGGCGGGGGCATTAACAAAGTTTTTAATTTTACTTCTAAATGTGAAAGTGGGAGTGAAAAATGAAGAATGTACTTTGGAAAGCTTTTTAATGTCAACAGTTTTATAGAAGATGTTCTGTTTCAAACATAGATGTTTTAAAAAAAATTGTTTCATGCACTTTCCAGTTCTAACAAGAAAAAGCTTAAACCTAAAAAGGTTCTGCAGCAGCTACTGAGTGAGACATTGTTAGTGTCAGTGGTGTATGTGGGGCTGTGTGTGTGTTAGAGTTGGAACCGTAGGTGATTCTCCCTGGACGAGGAACCTGCCACCCTTGGCAAAGCACTTAGTCATCTATGTGGTCATCCGTTTGAACTCTCTATATGGTAGGAGTATCTGAGGACATTTAGGCTCTTCAGATGTGTTGCTGTATCAGAAAGATCTGTGTTCATTTGTTCACTTCTGAGTCATTGAGGTCCATTTCCAAGTCATTTGAACTAGTGCTCCTTACCTGAGTTTATCATACATCAGCCAGTGTTCTCTACAGGAACCACTTCCTCCTGTTGCTCTTGACTACCTGACTGTTGGTGACCAGGCTTTCTTACTGTGCTTACATGGAATCAGATGGCTGTGGCTGAGATTTTTTTACATCTTATATGGTCTGTACTGCCTTCTGAATGCACTGGAAAAGTAGATTTGTTTTCCAGTTGATGTTAATTCTGGTAATCAATGTGAATTGGGAGTTTCTCGAACTTGAATTAACAATTTTCACAGTTAAAAGTTCTGCTTAGCATGTACGTCTCAGCATTTTTTCCAACATCATACTCTGAACTGGAAGGTGCTTGTGTAAAGTTTCAGACCAATAATTTTTATATGAATTTCATTTATGAAAAATAAATAATGTATTCTAAAAAACCCTAGATTTTTCCAAGACTATAACACTATCATTGTAAACATTAGTTAAAGTGATGGGTAGATAAAGTATTGAATTTTATTTAATCTAAAAAGATATGAAGAAGGGTTTTTACTATGGTTAGTGAATACAAAATAGTTATGTATTTATATCACAGTTATTTTTAATCTTGTTTGCACTGCACAAAAAACTGCTTTGTATGCATAGAGCTTTTTCTTATGAGGGTCTTTGAGACTGGAATAGTCTTGAATTTTTCCCCCTGAAGTCCTGACCAGTTGCTGTTTTGAAGTGAGCAGAGTTTAGAAATTAAAAAAAAAAAAACTAACCAAAACTGAAAAACCACCTTAAAAGAGGTTTCAATGGTCAGAGTGAAAGTCACACTATGGGGAATGATAAGGTAATCAAGCACTCTTGCCATGTGGATAGCTGTGATTCTTTAGTTGTAAATGGTTTGAGGTGGAGGGACTGACTGGCTTTTCCAACCATGATTCCACTGCATGTGAGGTCACATGGGAGTGGAGTAGAGTGACAGAATCCCTTCTTGCCCTGCTGGTCACGCTGCTTTTGATACAGCCCAGATTGGCTCATGTCCAGCCTCTCCTCCACCAACATCCCCAAGTGAAATGTATTTTCAGACTTCTTAAAAGTCTTTTTCTGTAGATTTGCTGTATAGTAAACTTTGGAGTTTCATCTGATACATTTTATGTGGTTATTGTTTGGTGGTTTTTTTTTCCTTTACAGGTATATTTGGGGTACTAATTACCTGCTTCATGCAAAAATTATATGGTTTTGTTTTCATTATACTGCATAAAACACTTCGAAGTTGTGAGTGCAAAGTCTCAGAAAATGATTTTCCAAGGGATTTAGTGAGCACGCTGTACAATGGAAGACAAGATTGGACCATTAACATTTGCTGGTGGAGTATTTTTGGAGAACAGGATTCAGTTTTTAAAGTGTGTCACTGAAGAATTTAAACTCTTTCTTATGATGTAAAAAATAGCTCAGCCATTAGAATGAAGAAGTTTAGCAGGGGAATGTTCCCGTTCTGATTTTTAAAAGAAACTCACGTACTTCTGTTCCATTCCCTGACTGTTGACAGTGAATATTTTGGTGAGAGAGAACTGCTGCTGCCTGGTGCAGTGTGAGTCATTGCAGGCCCAGAGAAAACGCTGAGACGCTGTTGTTACGTTAGCCAGGTGACTTGCTGTGAGCACTAGTGATTAACTGTTCATTTTGATTTAGTGCTTTACTATTAGCTTGACTCTTGGACGTGTTCCTAACCTATTCATTGCAATGTTGCCTTCTGCCCTGCTTGATCTTCCATTGTCTCCATCAGCACTTTCTGTGCTACTGCTTTCTTCCCCTTCGTCTGTCCTTCCTCCTGTCTCTGCTGCTCCTTCTAGGGTGAACCTCCATGTTGTTGCCTGCATTCTCTGCTTAAGTTATGATAAAAGTTTCATAATTCTACCCTCGTACTTTCTCTCTAGCAAGGTGAGGCTTCCTGCCATCTGTCCAACTCTGAAATTACTGTACACCATCAAGCAAGATGGCTTGTTTTTTCTTCTTTGTCTATTAAATTAAAGCATTAATTTGTACTTCTGGAATGAGGAAGGGTGGGAGAGGAGGCACTAAAGAACTTGATTCATGTGCCTAAACATAACTAAGTGGTACTGTTAAATGCCATGGGGTATCCTGAGAACTCTTAGCTAATGTCCTGCTGGCCTCCAGATGAGATTCTGTTGGGCTGTGGCTGGCCCATACCTGACAGTTTCACATGGATTTATTGTTTTTTAATAGCTTTGAACATCTCAGTGGGAGGTATCACCCATGTTTAGGCAGCAGAATTGAAGCCTACTATTTGACCAACTACTTGAAGCAAGCATAATCCTTCTGCACACAGAGGACTATTTGTTGATGCAGATCATTCCTACATGAAAAAACTGTGTCACTTCTTCCCTGGCCTTTGAAGCCTCTGTTTTGAGAATTGGGGTGTGGTTTTGGGGTGCAAAGTG
>VXAZ01005845.1:211078-252120 GCA_013399875.1 Gymnorhina tibicen
TTTTGTTTTGTTTTGTTTTGTTTTGTTTTTTTTTAATTCCTAAGCTGTGAGCACTTCAAAACAGAAGCTGGTCAGGACACCAGGGGAAAAAAATTCCAGCTCCAACCATAGGGAAAAGCAATGTATTTTCTCGGAACAATGCTTTGATATAGAAAAAGGAACTGTTAATTACTAAACTGAAACAAACCACATAGGAAATCAATCCATAGTATGATGTTAACAAAGGAGGGAAAAAATAGTCATCACTTAGGACTTACTATATTGCTCTAAACTATTTCAAATAATAAAACAGTTATTTCCATTAGTGAGTTTAATACGGCTCACAGTGGGCATTCTAACAGGTTTTGGAAGTTTGTTAAAGGGTACCGGATCTCTCTGTTGCATTAGCATGGCAAGTCTGACATTGTTTGCAGGAGATGGGAAAAGTTACATATAGGAACAAAGTAGCTTTACGTAGAATAAAGAGGAATGGGCCCTGGTGGAAATAATCCTCTTTGAATTGAATGTTTTCTTTTCATTATTTTGTGATTTCCCTCCCCTCTTAATTGTGAATTCTATTATGAATAGAATCCATACCTCTCAAATAAGGAGCATGTTCAGACAGGAGTATTATTGCCAGTAGTGGTTCAGTCAGCCCATAGTAAAAAGAAGGTGACCAACGTCCCCACTGGATACTCGGCTAAATCAGCTTGGCTTTTAAATGAGTACTTAAAAAAGGAAGAAAAAAAGAAAAAAAAAAAAGGGAGAGTGATGCTGTTATGAGAGGGTAATAGGATGTGGGATTGTGGGAGATTCCCTGGAAATGTCAGGGCTGTTTTTGAGCCAGGAGAATCCTTTATCTGAATGTAAATAAATTTTTCCCAAGCTGCTCTTCAGTATGTCATTTGAGCGGTTAGTACCAATGTAGAAGTGGGTGCACTGAATTTCAGCAGTGTCTATTCTTAGTTCTCTACCTTGTTAGAAACACAGATGCCTTCAGAAAATGATGCATTTTATCATGAGTTAGGAGAAATAAATCTTGACTGAGAAGGTAGCAGTAAAGGTATCTCTTTGGACTACACAGAGAGGAAACTGTGGATAGTTTAAATTTGATCTCTGATTTTTAGATGGATAAAAGATTAGGTGAATACTTCTGTAGGATTTACAAAATGGGGTAAGATCTTTGACAGGCACAGAAACCCCATAGAAATTATGGGAATCACCAGAATACTGTGTGAACTTCTACCTGGTATGAGATGGTTAAATGCCTAAAAGCTCATGAATCCAAAATACTTTTTACATAGCTGTGACTGAAGTGGTTTTCATTATAGTTGCTTTCACTTGCCTGAGCAGAGCTCTTATACCTGATTGACCATGTCCAGGTTTTGAACTAATTTTTTTTTAAGAGAGGCTACAGAATAATTTTAATAACCTGTTAGATTTGAGAGTCGAGAGGGTTCATCAGAGACTTTGACCAGCAGCTGAGATCTTTTATACAAGCAACTGTAGCTTTATCTTAAAGGACCATATGTAGGAAAAGCTTAGGCCTTCGGTCCACAAAAAACTTCATGTTTGTATAGGCATTATGAACAGTAGTGTTTATTACAGGATAGGGTCTATATGTCATTGGGATACCTTGAGAGTTACTTTCTGTGCGTGGTGTGACACTGTGAAAGTTACCATACAAAGCTCAGAGCTACATGGCAGAAAAACAAATACAGAAGGGTTTGGAAAAAACATAAATGATATCACTAAGGATACTGTGATAGATTTAGATGGTGCTCAAGAAGAGGGGTGTGTGAATCCTTGGACAGTGTGTGGGAAGATTAGATTGCAGTAGAATGTGCTAAACCATGAATTTTTTTCTTTTGAAAATTGTACTTATAGCATCTAGTTTGAATGAAGTAGGTAATGCAGTTGATCTATATCAATTAGAGTACCAAGGAGAAAGTAATGCCCTTTTCTCTCAGAACCGAGGTAGAAACCTGATACCATCTACATCTAAAATAGGACAGAAGTGTTACACAGTCCGCTCAAGTATGTTGTCTTGTGGTGGAAAAGGAAATGGCTGTTGGTGAGCTATTGAAACATATAGTCCCCCATGCAGTCTTATACATTGGCATTATGTAAACAGCACCTTCAAGAGAACTGTATATTTACAAACAAAGCTAATGGAGTAACATGTTCATAATGACAGTATTTGAGTAAATATGAAAGTTTACTGCGGACTTGCTTGACTTTCTGTAATTTTGGTTTGTAGTCATGACAAATTTTAAATAATTTCAAGTTCAATTCATGAAGCTTCCAGTTTTCATTTCACCTTGCAGTTTCAAATGGAGGGTGGGGAGAAACAAGGATACTATGATGACTCCTGTTTTTTCTGTCTTAACATGTGAAGTAGAGGCTTTCCTGAAGAGTGAAGCTCAGTAAAATCAGTGTTGAGCTGGTGAGAAAAAAAACAAAGGGCAGATTATAGGACTGTCCACATCAAACACTGGCACAGTTCACTGAGACTTTTTGTTTAACATGTGCTGTTTGAGTACAGGACAATTCTATTATTTTTAAAGAATTTTTGGTGTGAATTGATCGAGACAGGTAGATTTACATACTTCAGTAGCAGCAGCAGCAGCAATATCTTCCACCAGTATTTTCTTCTCATTCCAGTATTGTGGTTTTTGGCCTCCCACATTTGATTTGAAAAGTGAAGGCACCTCAGTTTCAGGCTGGACTCAGAAACAAGTTCAAATGAGTCTAAGAGGAACTATAAATCAATAGAATGGAATCTTTTTTCCATTCCTGTCTAAAAACATGTTCTGTACCAGTTTCAGTCCTGCCTAGTGTTATGCTTGCTGAGCCCTACGGTTGCTGTGTTGGGTCTCCAGCCCTGGAAGAGGTAATGTCATGACAAAGCCTATTCAGAGTCTTATTTCAGAAGCACAATTTTATTTAGCCTGAGAGTCACACTATAGCCTATTTCCTTGGTCAGGACAGGCAAGAAAGCCTTAAAAGACATCTCTCCTGCATCTCTCCCTCACTGGAGGCAGTTAGAGCTGTTAGGGTTTGCATAACTCCTTGTCTTCCTTCTCTTAGGGTAAGCCTGATATTTGAGGAGTTGTTAGCAAACTGATTTCGGATGCTCAACTGTAGTTTCAGAGCTAATCTGTACCTTCTGCCACTTACTCAAAATCTCTGAATGGCTGGAATGACAACTTCTATGCAGAAAGACTAAAAGGAGATTGTAACAATACTGGCATGGTGTTGTTCCTTTTGCATAGGTAGCAATTGTTTTCACAGCAATTTAAAAAATACTGCCATCAGTTTATTGCTGATTATTAGGACCTTTAAGAGTATGTGAATTTATTTATTTTTCATATCAGTATCATTGCTAAAAGTGAGAAGAAAAACAATTGGGGTTTTGGTTTTTGTTTTTTTTTTTTCCCCTTGCAGCACTGAAGAAGTGTTCCTGTTAACTCTCCATGTTTTCAGTTTTAGAAGGATTGTGCTCCTTTGGGCTAGCTTGTTACAGTCTCCAGATGGTATTGTGACAAAGTTTGTTTTCCATTAGATGCTGATTTGAGGGCAGCAAATATATTACATCGAGAAACAGAAGTTTCACTAGGCAAAACTGATGAGAAAGCACTTTTCCCACTGCCTCACTTAATCTGATTTGTATTTGGCTTTGTTTATTTTCTTATGCTAGCTTTGAAATATGCATGTATGTATTTTAAAATGTTACCTTATTCACACGTAATGTAATGCCAAGATCATGACAAATCCATAACTGTCCCTACCAAGAGCATTCTTCTTCACTATGAACCTTGTGCCATAAATAAAATAAATGAGGGAAGTACATACACACACAAACACACACACACACAAATCTAATTAATATTCTTCCTAGTAAATCTGAAAGGTATGCATTACGGGTGCAGTGAGAGTTGGAAAAAAGTTAGCACCTATTGAAAATATCCTGAATATTAGAAACAGTTAAAGGTCTTTATGTAGATGTGTAAAAATGAGCTTTCACATCTTACTTCTGTACTGTAAAAAAACCCTATAGATACAGATGTAAAGAAGATACATTTTCATATATCATCAAAGAGCACAAGGAGTTTCTTTCAAGAGATTATGACAGTGTCTTGAAAAGATCATAACACATTAAAGTGGGACTTAAGTAGGCCAGAGATTTCTGTTCATACAAAAGATGTGAAAAAGTGTATAGCTACTGAGATGAATAAACCTATTGCCGCTGCCTAGATTCTGCTGGCTTAGTTATAAACCTTCCACCTATACTAGCTAGTTTCTGTAAGCTACTGAAATTCAAAGGGATGTATGTGCTCACCTTTTATTGCTTTTGCTAAGAATATTGTAACTGAAAAATATCCTAGCACAATGAATTATGCTACATTTGCAGTTCCATGCCTGAAGCAACTTCATTTTTACATTAAGGAAACCAATGATTTTCAGTGTAACGATGAAAATATTAAGATGGCTGAACAACTTTCATTTAAACAAGTGAATTACCATTGTGCATTTCCCCCTCGCCCCACTTTGCTTCCTGTGTGCTGGCAAGCTTCTTAAAATGGTATATGGACATTGAAAAAATCACTTAATTAAAATTCTGTGGAGATCTCTGGCAGGTACTGCTAAACTTGCTTTCCCTGTTCTCTCTTGTTGTGTATGAATTCCCCTTTTCTTTTCTTTTCTTCTAATTTATTTAAATGCCATCTGCTTGTGTATTTAAACCATAACATTTCCAGATTCAGGATCAGTTCTGTGAAGGCTGCGATTTCCATCGCTCTCTCTGATTCTTATCAGTAACACTTCTAACAAAGCTGTCCTTGTGAAGATGTATATTTGTCATAGTGATAGCACACTTCAGAAAGCGTATTAAGCTAAAACAACTCCCACTGTTCAGCTAAAAAATATGTTCCTTGTCATATGCTACTCTTTGCTGAAATTAAACTTGGGCAACATTTTAGTCTAGAAAAAGCCAGTTGCTTTTTCTTCCTAGAGTATTTGGCACAGCTGCACATAGTTCTGTTTTTGTTAAGTTACTGGGCAGTTGAATCCTGAAGTGGGTTGGGAGCGGGGGGGAAAGGGGACAGATGCACAAAAGAACTTAGAAATATATTCTGGAGACCCTTGTCATAAGTTTCTGCAGCTATTGCTGTCTCTCTGGGGGGCTTACATAAATCTTTAGAAACTGTTTCCAAATAGTCCCTGAGTTTGTGGCTTTGTAATTGATCCCGAGCTCTGCAATGATAGGGGACTTAGCAGTGGAACAGATCATGCCAAAAGAGCTCCTGATACGTATTTTATTCAGCAGGGGCTTTGGTCTATCACCACCGCTATGACACTAGGTTTCCTTTTGAAAGTCATGATGTAAAAGCACAGGTAATTTGACAGAACTTTAGTTACATGTGGCTCTTTATGATGTGACTCCCAAACAGTAACAGAAGTCAGTGGTTGAATTCCTCATAGGAAATTATGTGAGGTGTTTCCATAGTTGTTACAGTACCTAAGCACACTGTAATCACTGTCTACATGTAATGCATTTGCAAATGGAGAAACACCACAGCTCTGTTGTCCTATTAGATGCTCAGCTGAAAGCTGAGAGTGCTGAGAGGTGAAGGCAGGCAGATGTTTTGCTGGTCAGACCCATATAAAATGTTCAGTTGTCAGATAGATTTGAGTATGTATTGAAACAGCAGGCAGCTGCAACTTGCATCCTTTCATGGTTAAGTATTGATGCAAGGGACATATGAGTGACTGCAATATTTCCTGCTTTAAAGTTGGTCTTAGAGTTGTTCTTCCTAGGGTGCTAATTCTCAGGTGTGGAAATACATAAAGCTTCACAAAACTGTCAGCCTTAACTTCGATGCGTAGAAAAATGCATTATATGTCTTTTCACCGGTAATGTAAAAATTACTTCCTAGGTGTCTTTTCTCCATATTTTTGAAATGTTTTAAGCTTTTCTTCTGTCTTAAGGTAATCACAGACAATTGAATTTTATGAAGAAGCAGGCTGTTACTCAGTAACAAACAGATGCATTAGAAATGCAGTTTTATGCTTCATGCCGTATCTCCAGGATTTTCTGCAGAAACTATACAGCAGTTTCCAAATGATTAAAAGGGTCTGAATTGTACAAGTTATGATTGGTAACAAAATGATCTTAGGTAGTTCTTCATAAAACCTTCCAAAGACAAGAATGTTGCCAAGTGATACTGAAGGATATTTGAAATAGCTCTAAGTCACTCAGAGTAACAGTGAACAAGCAGCTTTCTGGAATGCTTATATTGTATTTGGGGACAGCTGGATGGAAGTCCAGCCCCAGAAAAAAATCACTGTTTTATCTTTGCCAGCCTATTTCTTAAAAAAAAAAAAAAAAAAAAAAAAAAAACTTGCTTGGGAACGGGAAAAATATAAAAANNACCATTTATTAAAAAAAAAAAAAAAAAAAAAAAAAAAAGCTTGCTCTTTGCAATCAAAATACAATTGCTGTGTGACAGCTTTGATGTGTAGTATAAAATGGTCAAATCCAAGTACACAGCTGAAGGATAATTTAATGTTTCAATAGTGAAGTGGAGAAAAATAACATTAAAAGTGAGTAAAATGTAATTTTAAACAATAAAAGCAAATTTTCCTACAAGTACTTCTAACCTCTTGAAATTTTACATATACTTGTCTGTGAACATTCCTTTAATATTAATCTATCTTTCCAACTGTATATGTACACGTAGATACATGCAAGCGTATCTATCCTGGCTGTACTTTATGATGGTAATCCTATCATTAAGGTTGTAAGAACACATATCTATAGATAAAATTCCAGTCAGCAGATGCCAGACTTTTATGGAGGCTCTATGAAGCTATAGTTCCCACCTTTCTGCTGTCATATATAACAGGTCTAAGTCTGATCATGGAACCAAGAAGTGTGCACCATGGGATAAGGAATCTGGGAACAGAGAGTCTTACTTACAAACATGAGATGACTTTGGAAATGTGGATAATGAGAAAATTGGATGTGCTGGTTTTTGCTGGTGTAGAGTTCATTTTCTTTTGTTGCCTGGTATGGGGCTGTGTTTTGTATTTGTGCTGAACACAGTGTTCAGAACACAGGGATGTTTCTATTACTGCTGGGCAGGGCTTACACAGAACCAAAGCCTTTTCTGCTTTTCATACTGCCACCGTGGTGAGGGGACTGGGGGTGCCTGCGAGGTTGGGAGGGGACACAGCCAGGACAGGTGACCCCAGCTGACCAAAGGGATACTCCAGACCATCTGACATCATGCTCAGTTATATAAATGGGGGGAAGAAGGAGAAAGGGGGGGACATTTGGAGTGATGGTGGTTGTCTTCCCAAGTCACTGTTACACCTGATGGGGCTCTCCTGGAGATGGCTTTTTGCTTTCCCTGTTAAACTGACTTTATCTCAATGAACAGGTTCTTCAGCTTTTATTGTTTTGATTCTCTCCCTGATCCCACTGGTGGGGGAGTGAGCTTCTCTGTGGTGCTTGGCTGCTCATTGGGGTTAAACCACGACATTGTGGCAGTTTTCAGGCTCTTATCTGTGGGTCCCATGGAGAAGATGGGTCGTGTTCACTGGTTATGAGCTAGCTGTCCCTCATTTCAGAAGTCTCCTGACCTTTCTCTAGCTGTCTCCTCCACTTACAAATCATCACTGCAGTCCTTTCTCATTATACTCAAGAAAGATCAGGCAAGCAGACTGTCCTACATGCAGTTTTAAAAGACATTAACTTCAGTGGCGTAAAGTAATTTTTTCCCTTTGATTTTTTGGAGGTTATTTTTAACTAGCTCTTTCCAGAGAACTGTTTTTCAGGCTGGTCCCACAGTTTAGCTGCACTGCTGAGAAGCTGCTGCTGGCTGGGCTATCCAGAACCTCTTAAGTCAGCTCTGCTGCCAGTATGCATGAAACTATTACCCTGGAAGATTATAGTCACTGATGGTACAGCAGTGTAAAGTCGAGTGTCATTCCAAAGTAACTTGTAAGATTCTAATGTATGCTGTGTGTGTTATCAAAATCAGGGATCTCAGCATCAGAAAGCCCCTGATTGCTGTCAGCAAAATAAAGGTGGCAGTCAACACACCTAGAGAGAAAGAAGTGTTGTATGCTCTACCACTACCACTAACAGCTCCTTTCTGTTATTCAAGTAGTCTATAACTAAAAGTTGACAGATACAGAAGCTGTAAAATTGTTTCCCTTCAATATTCATATTTAGGAAGAGGGCTCCTATAGAGAGGTAATAGGACTAGAGATAATACAAATGTCTCTCTTCATATCAAAACTTTTGACTTGACAAGCAAGCTATTTTATATTTTGGAAGGTAATTCCATGCAGAACCAGTCTTTTGACTGAATATTCTTTGATCTGTAAGACTGGTGAGCTTCACTGAAACTCATTTTAACACTCCCAGCTGGGAATTTGCCTTCACTGCACATCCAGGATCAAGGCATTTTGACCTAGGGATTATGAACAAGTCCAGGCAGCACAGTGTTACTCTATCCTTGTGTGAAGACGGAAGATTTCTGATAATGTTGCTATTGGTTCATGGTATTAAAATGCAGAACCACTCAGGTATATTTAAAAGCTTTCTTGAATGTCTTTATCCATCTGTCATCACCTACAGGGGATAATGCCTTTCTTCAAGTTGCTAAAACCTAATTTGTGATACAGATCTTTAAAAAACTGGATTTAGATAAACACCCACATGTGGGTGGGGTCTCTTCAGTAAGACATTTTACCTTTATCCTCTTACTCTAGCACCACGTTCTTCCTTAAACTAAACATGCTAGTGAAATCTGTGTCATAGAAAGGTAGTAAATTTTCGTTTGTTGGTGGTGTTCCCCTCAATACATGCTTATGATTTTTTTGTCAGTAGCTCTGTGTCTCATGCTCCGATGGAGAAATTACATGAGTGCATTCATCTCGTATACATTGCCTTCTTTTCCAATGACTGACAATTTTCTGGAGGTGTATGTGGAGTACCCCAGTAAAGGCATCTTCTTCATCCTCTCACAAATCTGTTATAGAGGGCACATTCTCAAAAGCATGGAGTATGGTGCATTACTTTCAGCATGAATAGGTTGCATTTTTGCTATAATCTATATTACAAAGTTGCACCTGTAAAGATTCTTTCTTTCTTGTCTTAGCAGATTTAGTGAAAAATGAAACAGCAGATGCACATTTTGGATTTTGTAATAAAGAAATATTAGAACCTTGGCTTACACTTTGCTTTATGCTGATCACTGAGTTTTACTTCAAAATCTAATCATAATATTTTCTTCTCTTTGCTGTCTTGGGGAGAATTGACTGTATAGACTGATTGCTGAGTGTCGTTATTATAGGGCTAATTGCCTCTGTCATTCTTTTCTGGTCTTTCTGTGTGTGCCATTTTAGGATGGCAGTGGCCTCTGAGTCCAGCTGTTTTCTCATTTGTACATTATACTTCTCTGTGGTGTACTATGTTTTCCAGACTCAGTTAACAGGAAGCTGAAGCTAAATCTTGTATCTGATTGTTTAAAACTACCATCTGAGATTTACTTCAGGTTTAAAAATTATGTGTTGTCAAAACATAATGAAATTTTAATGGGTTTTAGCAGCATACTAAGATTTGTATTCTTTTAAAAGAATTTTTCTCCAGCCGTTAAAATAGAGATGAAAAAGGATTTTTTCCCTTCCTTTATTTATCTCACCTGAAGTCACACTTTATGACACTTGGGATTATGGATTTACTTGGACTTTATCTCGAGTGTTTGGTTTGCGAGGTAGACTGAACAGTTGAATCTGTGGATACTAGCTTCTCTACACTACTGTGTTAACTTCTGCGTCCCTGCCAACGTGACTGTGAAGGCAGTATAGTTGTAACACTATATAAATAACCTTTTGTTTACCTTCTCTGCTCTTGACATTATTTTTATGTCCACTGGAGCTGTTCTAACATTGAACCCATCTCTCCATCTTTAAACTCTATTGCAGCAATCTTTGCTTGACATCTTCCTTTCATGTTTTTATACATTGTGATGAGCATTGAGATGGGGAATCCCAGGTGCTATTAGACTAGCAATTCAGTATGTGGTTGGAGAGCTGCCAGGAGCTGGGATGAGTTGCAGATTTGAGAATCAATATGAACTGCCTGACTTTACATGTGGGCTACCAACTGGTTGTCCTTGGTAGTCAGTATGCATACTTGATTTATGTTTTAAACGGGATGGCACCAAAACATATACTTTAAGAAGATGATTTCAGACATAAAGATAATGTTCTGTCTGCTTGATCTTAAAAGGTGATGTTTCATTCAGGCCTTGAGTTTGTCATAGATCTGATTTAGAATGTTTTTAGTTAAGAGATTTTATTCAATTGGATCAGACTTTATTGTCTTCCTTTATGTTTCTTTTAGATGTTGAGGTAATTAACAAAAGTTAATTTCTTTTCCTTTCTTGTTTATTGTCCAAAGCAAAAATATAGTCCAATTTTAGAAGATGAGATTGGGGAGCTTTTGTAGGCTGTTTTTATGTAGACAAAAAACTTTTTAAAACAAGAGTTTTGAATATACAATTAAGGTATAATATATGATCAGTGCACATGGGTTTGTGCTTAAATTTCCCATTACTGGGAAGTTTTTGCGTACAAAACCTAAGTAAAACATACTGAGACCAGAGTACTTTAAATTTTTTTTGTACTCATCACTATTGATTAATGTACCATGCTACTAACAGCACATTTGTGTATTGTGGGCTGCCTCAACTAGGCTGTAATCCCATCAGCTATCATCAATCAAACATGGCTAGGCACGACCAAAATTTGCATGGAGGCTGTCTCGCTGGGAAAACAGTCTTTTAATTCAGTTGCTGTTCTGCTTCTGACCAACTCAATTCTTCTTTTGCAATAGGATGAAATAAACCAAAAGAAATCCTTCACCATGTCAGTGCCTTAAAATAGTTGCCCATTTGGTGAGGTATAAATATGGATGCTTACATTTGGTGAAATTTCTCCATGCTGTAAGTTGTGTTTGTGTGTCAATGATTCTCCCACAACTAAAACCCCACTAAGCCAAAACAATTTCAGAATAATAAGTGATTAAGTCAACACTGAAGTGCTATAGGATCTGTCATCACTCATTACCCAACCTAAATTCTAGATAAATAGATTCAGATAAAATATAATTTGTAATCTTATTCTTTCTTCAATGAAATAATACTGTCAGATGCACAGAATTTCTGTATGTTGTCTATTGAATATATATAGCATAGAATATGAAATTAAAAAGTCTTGTGTTGTACTATAAATGTCAGAATAAATTACATGCTATATATATTTTCACATGGTGATGGGTAAGGCTGGAAGAATATCTTTGTGACCAGAAATATTCGACATTATGAAGTACAATGGCTCTGAGGTTGTAGGTTTTATAAGGGCTTGAAAATTAGATTTATAAAAAGATTAACAGTGTTGCTAAAGGGATTTTCTGGAAGAGGCAACATTAGAGTGTAGAGTGATATCCAAATATGTTAAAAACATTCCCACTGAATAACAATTGGAAAAACATTCTTGTATTTGGTGGTTCAAAATAATGCTAATAATTTTTGTTTTTCAAATAGCAGTAGACATTTTTGGAAGAAAGGTGGTTTTAATATGTATCCAGTGGGGTTTTTTTAGGCCTGTTAACTGGCATGCCCTCAATGGACATAGAAAATAGCTATTTTTTTTTTCAGTAAGAACGTAATACAAGTGGAAGAGTTGTGCAGCCCTATAGATTCAAATGAATAATTTGTCAATGGAGATTTCAATTCAGGAGCTATTTCAACATTTTTGAATTTAAGTACGTGATTATTTTTTGCTGACTCAAACCTAAGACATTTAAATACCTCATTTCTCTGAACTTTTAAATACATAACTGAGACATGCCAACAGGTGATTTGTGTCTGCAGTGGTATTAAATGTACAGAATGTTTGGTAGCTAACAGATGTCAATATCAATATGCTTACAGAAGAAATGTTTAAAATTCATATAATATAAATGAAGAAAAAGTTGAACTAGATACAGTACATATTTTTACTTGCAAGAGACTTTTGAACAAACGTGTAAACTGACCTTTTCGGCATTGACTGTGCTGAGGTTTATAATTCATAAGAATGGAAAAAACCTCCACTGGTAAGTAATGGTTTGCAATTGGCTACAGTAAGCTTTCATGGCAAAAATGTGACCAGTACTTAGAACAAATTTTCAAACACCTCCTTCCTGATACCTGGTTGCAGCAGAAACCATTTTTCAAATTTCCTTCAATAAGAAAGAAGAAATCTGTAGAGTATTTCAGTTAATGGAAGGTGTTTCTGAAAACGGAATGTTTACTTTACATTCAGTAAACTGAATGTTTACTTTCAGTTGCGTTTGATGGAATTTTTGATACGGATTTTCAGTCCTAGATTTTCAGTGGTAAGTAATCCTTTCCTGTCAGATTTGTAGCTGACTTCCTGCATTGCCTGAATGACAAGTAAACTGCAAATTATATTAAAGTGCATGTACAGTTCATAAAAAGGTGTTCTTCTAATTGATGTATCATACTGTTAGATATCCAGGAGTACTAATGTTTGTGCTGGTGCATGATACAACTGGTTGGGGTCACCTTTTCACCTATCACGTGCCTGAAGAATCTCTGGCTCGTTTGGACAGCACTTCAGTGTAAAGTAAAAATCAGTTTGCTTTCCAGAAGAACTCTTCATTTGTGCTTTTGAATCCATGGTCTCTTTTTGAGTCCACAAAGCTGGGAAGTCTTCCTTGTTGGGTCCTCTCAGACTTTATTTTAGGGTGTAATTATACCATACATTGACAGCTTCGAGAAAAGTCTGGATTATGAAGCAGCTCTGCCCATTACTGCTTGTTCCCACTTTCCCCATACATGGGCCATTAAAATGGTTATTAAATATTGCTGTCAATCAGCTTGTTGAAATGACTCAGGTAAAAATAAGCTGCTAGGAAAGATTCTCCTGGACCCTGGGATCTTTTTAAAACATAAACATTTTTAAAAGATACATGAAAGGAGAAGACACTTTACATCAAATAATTAATACCCACCCACCCAGTATCTTGTAGATTAATATGAGGGAATACCTCATGAAAGAGTGCCCACAATCATTTATTCAAATGCAAAAGCAATGGACAGAAGTCAGCATTTCTCTAAACCAGATTTATAATCATTGTGTGGTTCTTTGTCAGACCCTTTTCTAAGAGTCAGATTTTTCTTGTGATTGGTTTGTTTTCTTTTGCTTTCTGCCAACAAGCTGGTATTTTATTAGCTTTCAAATGTTTTTCTGTGCATTCTTGTCATTTGTGTGCAAATGCATAAGTAGTTTAAGTAGCTAAAAATTTCTGTTTGACTTTGCAAATGAGGCTGAATTGAGTCACGACTTTTCAGTGTCTCTTAGATAATATTAAGGTAGCTGGAGAGGTAAAGGGACAGATTGTTACTGTTGCTAAAAATTGTTAATCAGGTAAGAATTGGTCTACCTCTGGTTTTTTTTCCCCTCTCTTTCTGTGAGATCTTCTGTCAAGCTCATGTTGACAAGACAGCAGTGAAAAAGGTTGTTGAGAAGAACAGGGCTGTAGTGCCTTGAAGAACTAGTATAGGGGCCCCTGTACACTGACATGTAAAGATAGTATAAGCCAGGTAAATTATGTAAAAAGAGACAGAATCATTTGCATTGACTTTTTTCTGGCTGACAAAGCAAATTGTCTTTTCTATCATGTTATGGAGAATTTACATTATTTGTTAAACGATTTCTAGAGTAGAATAAAAGCATCTGGAGGAAATAATCACAGAGAAAAGCCCAAGGGATAATCTTCAGATACAGCAAAATAATTGGAGCTTTAGCTATACAGGTTGTTTGAAGCGTAATTCCATGCCCAGAGGAGCCAATGGGAGAAACCTGAAATGGTTTCCACAGATATCGATTCAAAGCTTTGAGCTGGCAGAAACAGCAAGCCAATTTCTTGCAACTCTTCTCTATGTAAAGAGCTATACTGTGCTTTTATCAAGCAATTTTATAAACTCAGAATTTCTTCACAAGCTCTAATCCATCTCTTAATGCTAGGCTTTGGACCAAAGAATGTTCTCTGACCTTTTTTGCTTTCTTTTATGGCTAGAAACAATCTTTATTGCAAGGAAACACTATATAAATCCCTAGAAAGAAGCTGTCTCTTTATATAGATTGTTTCTTCCTGTGTCCAGGAAAACCATGGAGCAAGATTCTCAAAACAGCAGAGTCTCTGTGCAATAGCTGAATGAATATATGTCCTTTTCTGAGAGTAGATTCAAACTCTGGTAGGAGGCTCTGGTAGATGGGCTTCCTAAACCTGTCATGTTGTTCCTGTGAAGTAGGTTTATTGCACCTTTGTGTTTTAGACAGGCTTGCAGCATTGCAAAAATGAGGTGCCTGGTGGGCTACTGAGAGAGGGACTAGTATTTTACTTTAAATGTTGTTAAAGACAGAATTTTGAAATGTGGGGAGGCCATATGGCATGTGGCAAACAGCTTCTTCAAATTTCACTGATTCTCTGTTCACTAAAAATCTGACTCCAGATTTAAGTCTGTAGATGGTAGCTGAGAATTTGTATTCCCTTCTGGACTGGAGAAGCAGCTTGTGGATTTCTGCATGGCCTATAAGTAAAGACATAGATACCTGCCTGCAGCATAGATCTTTTGCTGATCATATGCCCCTGTCAAGCTGTTCTGTTGCAAATAGGCAAGACTCTCCTCACTGCTTCAAGGCAAGGGGGCTGAACTTTATACCTGGGTTTCTGTAGAAGCCTGTCAGCAAGGCTTCCCTTGGTTTCAGATAGGTAGGCATCACTACCTTTTCTTTCATGGCATCACCCTCATGTTCTGGCTGTAGGTGATCTGAGGAAATGGGGACAAGAATGACATTACAGCAGCGTGATTATTTGGTAGCCTTTTGTATTTCTTGAACTGTGGGAGATAAAGCAAATGACGTGTGCATCACTGCTGCTGTTGTTCAGTTACCCCACTCAGCGAATCAGCATTTCTAGAAGGAGATTCTTTGGTCAAATGTTGTGTTTTCTGGAGAAGTGCTGAGTGAATGAGTGGGGAGCCACAGTGAGTAAGTTCTTCCTCCTAGCTGACACTGCACTCTGGACACCAAGGAGTATGTTTCCTTCAGTGTGGTGTCCTTTTAGAAGACAGAAAAGAAAGGAATTAAAACAAAGGCAAAAGCAGAGTTTACTTTGGCTATTGATATTTCACTTCTGTAGTGCTTGCATAAGCACCCCAAGCTCTCTCTCAGGGATAGGGGGACTTACTTTTTCTCCATGTTCATTGTGGGAAATGTCAAGTGATAGAAACATGTTTCAGTCATATTTCTGTCTGCTTTCCATGTGTTCTTCCATAGCATACATGTGGTATATGTATGCTGGTTGATTTGTGGATTGGACTCTTCAGAATCCAAGCTGTTACTTTTTGTACTGTATGTTAAAGGAAACATACAGAACTGTTCTTTTGGTGTCAGCTTTCTGAAATGGCTAAGAATGTCTTCAGTCAACTCTTACTTGGCACACATGTGGTATTGGCATCCTTCAAGTAAGTGACCAAGAAACAAGCAGAGGCAAACAGTAATAGTTATATATCTCTGAGTGCCACTAGTTGTTTTTTTCTTTCCCCAATCTGAGATTTCTTCTAAAATGCTGTTGGACAACAGCCCCAGCAAGATAACTTGTACACCCACTATAAATATTTTCACAGTAGTAAAAATGACTTGCAGTAGGACCACCCTGAATAGGAGAAAATGCAGGGTTTGTTAGAGCCAAGTTAAGAGAATGCATCATGTAGTTGGGGGTGCAGCCTGGAAAGGGACCTCCTAAGTTGGTGGACTCAATCCTGCTTCTGTGTTTGACAACCAGCTATATCAGCAACTCATCAAACTCCAGTTTAAATATGTCTAGAATCTTCTGATTCCGATATTCCTACCAGAAAATGTTCTGAATTCAGAATTTCTTGACAGAAGTGCTTCTCGTGATGTCTGAATTCTGGTTTTGGTGGCCAATAGGTTCCTCAGGTCTAGTTTCTCAAAGTTCATTGTGGCCATGAATGCTTCATTTTACACTACTTTCCGGAAGAAAATGAAAGCATTAATTTTAAAGCCTGCCATATAGAACGTTAAATATACAGTTTTGTTGTTTCTTCCACAGTAAATGTATCCTGACTTGGTAAAGGAATGAGTGAGCTGTCTTTTAACAAATAGCTGTGTACTTCTTGGACTTGATAGCTTTCATTGGTCTGTAAGGAGTGGGCAGTAAGGAAAATATGTGAATAGGAAAGACTGAACCCAGACCTTATGTGTAGTTCATTGCTTTGAAAGAAAACATTTTGACTTTTTGCCATACCTTAGGTCTGGAGCAGAAAGGAGAAACAGGTCAGAGAAAAAGGGCTCATTGTAATCAAGGGGCAGTCTGACAATTTAGACATGACGTGGTAACCTGTTTCCTCTTAGGACCACTAGCTACTTAAAAAATTATGAAAGACAGAAATCCGGATGCCTTGGGTTTGGCGCTTACATGAGATGCCACCACTGAGGTCCAGAAGGAACAGTAACTGTATGAGTTATGTTGTTTCTATTTTGTGGAATACTGTCAGATGGCTATTATTTCTCTTTTTCAGGCTGTCACTTCCACATCTTTCCCAAATCCACTCAGTTCCTTTCTCCTTCATGTACTGATAGGGGCCATGCCTAGCTTTACTACAGACAGTTCTTTCCCAGAGCTGGGTCTTAGAAAATCCACACTGCTGCTGGGGAGGCAGATTAATTTGTAAAACCTGGTGTTTCCAGTTTTTATCAAGGCCAGAACCTTGCAGGTCTTGTGAAAAGGAAGATGTTGCGGTGGCTCACCCCACTTCGTGGCTGGACAACATGCAGTGGGTGGATTTCCCCGCCTATGACTCCGACCCGGAGGGCGGGTCGGGGGAGTAGAGTCGCCACCATCTGGGTGTCGCCCCTGTGACATCTCCTCCCTCCTTTCCAGACCCTTCTTCTGTTCCCCATTTTCTATTAGTTGCCTGTTGTCATGTTTATTCATTACCTTCATTGCATATGCAATCTGGTCTGGAAAGTTCTTTTCTCTTCGATTGTCGATTGGTTTCTATTTGTAAGTCCCTCCTTTGTATTTCCCTGATTTGTCATCTGTCATTCCCCATCAATTCCCTATTGGTTTGTATCCCTTGTTCCTCCCCTTTTTGGTACCCCTCAAAAGGAGACTTCGGGCCCCGCCTTTTGCCTTTTTCTTGTTGCTCGCCCTTCAACTTGTTCGTCTGTTACCTTGTTGTTCCCTCGCGGGACAATAAAGTTGGAACTTTGAGCACAAGAAAGAGGTCCCTCGGCCCTTTACTGCCTCTCCGTTGCTCGGCAACAGCGGTGCTGCAGCCTGCCTGCTTGTGGGTCTCCTGCAGGGAGCCACCAGCTGCTGACAGGGCAGGTGCTTTCTCTCCCGTCGACCGGGACACCAGACCTTGTCGCCTGCCGAGGCCTCCGGGCGGCCAGCAGCCAAAGCGACAGGAAGAGTCAGATGAATAAAAGCATTCATTTACAGTAGTTTATCTGAGACTTTTTGAGATATGTAAACCCTCTTGCTCTAGCACATAATACATCTGCTGATTGACAGGGATGGAAGGGCAGAAGGGAGAGACAGGCTAAAAAAGGAGAAAAAGGGTCAGGTTGTGCTGTAGGTTTTTTACAGCTCTTCATTCTCAGTGGTGCTACGTACTGAAGCATTTGGGTAAAGTAAGATATAAGCGTTACATGATTACCGGAGTTGATGAGAGATAGTATTTTCTAATTCTGGGTGCAAAGTCAGCTTAAGATATTTTTTAGTGTATCAATGTACCCATCCAGACAGGATTAAGATCAGTTCATCTCAAACTCATTATCATCCCGAAGAGACTTGTTACCACCAGAGTTGCTCTCAGTAAAAAGACCATGTTGCCTTTTGTGTGGGTCACACATGCCCTTTGTGTATCTCTCTGTAGAAGAAGAGACTAATGTGTTTCAATCAGTGCCAGGCTATGAATATGGAGTGGTTCAGTCTTAAGTGGAATTAGTCTTACGCCTTGTAGAAAATAACTTGTTGAGGGTTCAATTGTTTTTACTCCAGGCAGCCAGCAGTGTTTGGGTGTCACCTCTCACATTAGCACTACCAAAGCAGGACATGCAAAGAAGATGGGTGGAGATGCTAAATTTCTTCCTGCCTGGATTGATGCATACAAATAAGAGTTTTTCTGGCAGAAGATGTGGAAGTGAGAGTGACTGAAAAGTGAAGAATTCTGATTACAGATCTAGGTCATTGGAGAAAAAAATGCATCTTATTATTTGGACTCGTTTCTGGTCAGGGGAGGGTGAAGGAGATAGGGTGAAAATCACAGTTCAGAGAAAAAGTACTGGTTTACTAATGAAACGATACAGTGTGGTAGAAACTTCTAAAGCTGGTTGAAGTTCAAAGTTCTTCCTTCTCTTCAAATTATCATTATACATTTTTTTTTAACTGCAAGCTGCTGTTTGTCTTTAGGACGTGGGTATCTTTGTTTCACTTTAACTCGATTTAGGGCTGATTTAAAAATAACTAGTTCACTTCAATATGCTCCCTGTTGCTTGTAATGCTCCTTAAAAATGGAGTACTGGAGTACTGTATTAACTAAATACCCTGCTTCCAAATTCAGGGGCATAAAAATAAGCTACTTCTCCCCTTAAATGGCATTGAATAGTTTTTGATTCATTGATTTGGAGACGTGTCCTCCAGTGATAACGAGGGAAAGTCTTTGCCATGTGGTTGGTAATCTGTGTTAAGTTAATGTCTGCACACTGGAACATTCAGTCATTCTCTGTGATTTCTGTGAGATACATACAAGAATAAGTGTAATAGAAATGTGGGTGTGTAGGAGAGCGAGACAGAGAAAGACAGATCTACAGTGCTGGAACAGAGGCTGAACTCATATTCTAGAATGCCCTAGGGACACGATTGCATCAGTTTACATTTCCTAGGCCTGTTTTGCAGAAAAAACAACTATTTTCTATTTTTTATCTGTAAATGGAAGTCTTTTTTCTTTGGCTTATGGATTAGTATTGTTGACAAAGTACTCATGAGTTGCCTCCAGGTAGTTGCTGTAAGCTGAAAGCCACTGGCAAATTTGTTTGTTAGAGGATGAAACTGTTTAAGAGAAAAGAAAGAAGAAAGGAAGGGAGAGGGGGAAAAAAGGTAGGGTTTCCTAGGGGGTTGTTTTAAAATGCTATCTCCTTCCTTTGCACCTGCTGAGAAATTAGAATTTAAGCTTGCCTGAGTTCCCTATGGCTACTTGCTGTCAGTGCCTGTTTTGGCAACCTCTGAGCAAAAAGCGTGAAACAGCTTTGATTCTCTTTCTTCTCCCCTCCCTCCCATCTGTTGCTTCACACTGGATCATGTGGTGTGCCAGTCTCCTTGTGCTAGGAGTGAGATCAAGCACAGGCTCTTCTGTAAATGCTGACAGTGTCCCAGACCCCTATAACTGCCATTATCTGCAGTGTCCCGGGTATCAGCCAAGGATCAATGCAAACAGAGCATGGAGCAACACCTGGGAGTCTTTGCACTGGTATGAGCGAGTTTCTGAGAAAAGAAGCTTGGTCTTGCAAGCTTCTAGCGATCTCCTTTTAAGGTAGTAAGAGCATTAGTGTTCCTCGAGGCTGGTAGCTCTCTGAAATCAGTATTAGAGTTAAAGTTATGCAACCAGTGATATGTAATTTTTTCCAGCATATACCACTCTAGGACTAATGTCAGCTAAAGGCAAAGATGTATAGAAAAGGCTCATACATGTACACCTCAGACTGAGGGCAGAGAAAATATTTTATCTTTCATTTTTTATTAACTAACCTATTTCCCACCAAAGATGAGGCAGAACAGGTGTGGCCAATTCAAGGATTCTGCCTTTCCTGGGAACAGTGCCAGGCATGAGTGACCTGAGAGTATGGGAGATATGACACTTCCTTTGTTAGCGGCATACTCATGATTTTGAAGTGTGATTATGAAATTCTCCTTGTAACACATGAATTTAAAGGTTTTATTTCATTCTAACTGCCATTGCTGCAGAAATTAAGGTTCCTGTCCTGTTTATAGGAGTATAGAAAGCTAGCTGATATGCTAACTATTAAAAAGTTTGTAAAGCTATGTTACATAAACACAGCTCTCCAAATTTGCTGTATGTTTCAGTAGTGAAGGCTGACTTTTTTCCCCTGTTGTAACATTTCATCCTGTATTTTCTTTGTAAAGTGGCCAAAAACAGTAACATGCTTTTTTATTTCCATGTTTTCAGGAGAAAAGGAGGCTAACAACAAACAAAAGTGTATTTCACAACACTGAAATTATTCAGATGAGAATTATTCTGAGATGGAATTTAAAATTAAAAATTTCTCCCTTTCTCCCTTCTTTCTAGTCTCCCCTATTTTTACACAAAACAGTTTGACTTTGAGAGTACAAAATACATTATTAACAGAGAGTTTATTAAGGAGAAGGATAAAACTGTAAATGAATTCGTGCAGAACTACAGTTCATCAAGTCCTGCAAGGGACACTATTACCTCTGATGCTCATCAAAAGTGGTAGGAGATTGGTTTGAAATAGAAGAAAATACTTTTTAAGAGTCTCTAGTGAAATACAGAAGAGAATTTTTGATTAATTTGCTCCAATAAGAGATTGGATAGAAGTTGTCACCTTTTTATCAGTTTCTGAAACTGATACTGTAGTTACTAAAAATTTAATTTTTAATATTTTCAGGGTACACTAGCATCTTCTATCACTGGCTTGGCTGCTTCCTGGATGTTGAAATGTCACTTTTTACATGTTTGTTTATCTCTGACTGTAACTGCTGGATATACTTGTGAAATAAAAAGGAAATGAACAGCTCTTGCAGTTTCCAAAACTGTCATGCTAAAATAAATCATAAGCATAATTTGGGAAACTTGTCAGACTGTAATTAGGATTAGTTTTATTGAAGACTGTGTTGTGGTGGTTACTAAGCAAAAGATAGAACATAATTAATGACAGACACTTCAAGTCACCTTGTATTATATGCCTTTTAACTGTTGATTTATTGATGCAAAATTACAGTGAGGTGGCAGTGTGTGCCAGTTCAGCATATTTGGGTGAGCCATTCAATCACCTCGAACATATTTCCTGTTTGGGCTGGCAGACACAGCTCTGCATCAAGTGGCAGGGGAAGATAGATGTAGTCTGGAACTGAGCAGAAGAATGCTGCTTCAGGTATGTTCGAAGTTGGTGTTTTTCCCGAGCACTTTACTGCTTTATCAGCACTAGCTTTGTTCATATACCTTGCTCATACACAGAACCTTGACAGAGTCAAGAAAATGCACATTGCAGAAGATCTGCCCTTCTAGACACATTCTGTTGCAAGCAAGATCAGTGGTCCTGCTTTAGCCAAAGTAACAGTCAGACTGCTGCAAATTCAGTCAGTAGCCTGCTGAAAACAATGTAGACCTGAACAGAGTATGAAGTCTAGGAAGTAGCAGTTTTGTGTTGATGTCAGTGTGTTGCCTTCAACCTCAGATCTGATCATAGAGATATATAGGTATGGTTTTCTGATATACTGTGCTGGTGGGAGAGGGAGGGATAGAAAATTATCAGACCTGTGAGAAAACAATTGAAAAAATAATCTGGTCACCTTCAATTGCAGATGTCTACTTAATAGTCATTTAGTTCAGAAGAAGCCACAAAATGCTTCCCAACTGCTTGTAGCATCCTTAAAACCTTTAGTACAAAAGCTAAAAGCCTCAAAAGTTGCAAAGAAAACAGAGGAGACCAAGAGGTCTAAATTTTTATTGTACTTGGAAATATATTAAACAGAATTTCCCACATGAGCCTGGTAAGCTGATCAGGTATCACTGGATAGACAAGACCAGTAAAAGTATGGACCCGTACTACTGTGACCTAGGGGAAAGTTCCTGGCATGTCAGTGTGAGGCATTAACAGGGTGTCAAAAAGATAGAATTGCAGATTCTGCATAAGAAAGGCTGGTAAATCGATTCATTTGGTTCTTTGATTACACGAACCCAAAGGAATTCTGAGGATTGATGATACAGTTACTTTTCTTTCTTGGGGATCACATGAGATTCAGTTCTCTTCAGTTTTTCTTTACTCCCTTCCAGCACCCAAACACAGAAAATTGCAAATAGACCTAAGGATGTGAAAGGCAGTAATCTAATATAGTCAGGGGTTAAAGAGTTTTGATCAAGAGGGAGGGAGACATCATTAAAATACTAGGAGAGGAGACAAGTTAACAAATATAATGAATTGGAAGAGGTATGCTGAATTGACAGTGAGAGTTATGTGGAGGCCAGAATGTCTGGAGAAGCTTGGCTTTTCACCAGGCCAAGTCATTACAGGGATTCATGTGCCTGGAGACGTGCTCTCTTAACTGTGATTTCAGCAGTACTTTGGTGAATCAGATCGCATGCTGATACAAGTCAATTCTTTGTCTATGGAAAAACACTTCAAGGTCTGAAATCTCTAGGAATGACACTTTGCTAATGCCAGAAGGACTGATACTCTATAGACTAAGTAGCAGAATTCTGTGATAACTTTTGTTGTGAGAGTTCCTTGTCTTTCTTCATTAGTTGCTAGAATATATTTCTATAATTATGCATTCTTGTGTACAACAGATTGCATACAATAAATTTATTGTGTTTGGACATTTGTTTTCAGTTGAAGCTAACCCATACGTTTATTACAAAAAATAGTTAACATAAAATGATGAGAGAATGTCTGTGGAAAAAGCTGAGTATCTAGAATGTTAAATACCAAATGGAAGGATGTGCTCTTCTGGATCCTAAAGTGATGGTTAGGATTTTTTTTCTTTTGTCTGATGCTTCTAGAGTTTTGCATTGGTTACTTGAAGCGCTGAAGTTTGAAAGGACAGGTAATAATCTTGTACCTCATCACTTTTTCAAGCATAGTACTCCATTCATTGAAATTTGTATTGTCACTGCAACACTGAATCTTTACTTGTAAATGAAATAGTAGTTCCTTGTGCAGCATATAGCTGTGGCAAGGGACAAAAATGCCTTTTAATAACTATGTTTCATTTTTTCTTGCTGGCAGGATAGCTGTATTCTTGAAACCCTAGTAATTTGTCTCAGTGGATGACTGTCTTTGGTCATCATTGTCATACCTTCAAGCTGACATCAGGCTGAACTCCCAGTCAGCACAGACAGCACGGAATGTACTGAGATCATGTATGGTAATGCAAAGTACAGTACCATTCCTGTCATCTTTGAAGAAGAGTGCATTGTACTTCTTTTAAACAGTTTTTGAAGCTTTTAAGAAGAAGAAATTGGGATTGGAATATCCATAAAGAGCTAGTTACAGCTGTGGATTTTTATTCCAGCTAGCCAGAGGAGGTTCAGCACCTTTGAAGGTATTAAACAAACCCAGCCTTGCTTGTTTTAGCTCTATTTGAAATGCAGATGGTGGGGGGGAAAATCAATGTTTACTAAAAGACAAAGAACAAAACTGGCTTAAGGAGTAAAAGATCTTGAGAAGTATCAAAATATTAGCATGAAAAAGCAAAACAAATTGTGGTGTCTTATAGAAATATCTGTAATGTGACTTCCATCAAGTAAAGTCATGAGATAAGGAGAGGATTCTTCCACTGATACAATTGTTATTATTTAATTTAAACCAGTAGATTTTTAATGCTTGCACCAAGAAAGAATCCCTCAGTTCTCCTTTGTTTTTCTTCAGCCTTGTCTGCATCTCTCATTTGCATTCTCAGATGCCAGTGGAGCGCTAGACTTTGATCTTTCACATACTTAATAATTTGCTTTAAGCAGGTCCTTAGTCCTTTTCATTCTGATTTACATTTGAACCAGCAGTCTGATTTATATTGTTCCAGCACTGAAAAGGGACCAGGAGCCACGTGTAAACACTGTTTCATTCAGGCTGTTTTATAGCCTGTCTTTTAGGAGGAAAAGATTACGTCTTCAGTGTGAAGGAGAACTTGGTTCAAAGACTGCAGTGTGAAGGAGAACTTGGTTCAAAGACTGCAGTGTGAATCTTGCATACTTTCAGTGCAGATGATTTGATGACTTGGTGTCCTGGCTTACTAAGTTCACTACAGAACTGCAATGGTCCTCTGCATAGTGTTATTAAGAGTTTTAAGAATGCTTCCATGGTGCACACTGAATTAGCTGTGTACTCTGTGTTCACAGGAGTCAAACCAGAATGACTTCCTACATTCAGGGACTGTTAGATTCTGATTCCATACTAGGCATTCTTTTGTGCCTTTCATTATACTGAAGATCTAGCAGGTTATTCTCTTTCTTCTAGCAGACATTACAATACTTGTTTTGTGCAAGTTATTCTTACATTTTCTGACAAGAAAAGCCTGTATGCTCAGTCATCATCTACATCAAACATTACCGATGCAGCAAAATCTTTAATTGGATTTTTACTTTTAAGAGGAATGATCAGAAATTGTTTTTTCTGTAAATAATAATGAAGCAAGATGGTATGGAAAAATTATGATTCTAACAGAGAAAAGTCATCATAATGGAAACATTTTAAAATGAGACCTGTATTATCTTAACGTAAATTATTCATTGGTTATCAAGTTTCAATGAGGTTTGTGAACCTAACTTTATTATGGTTCTTTAATATAACTTTAATATAACTTTAATGTTTAAATCTGTGATGCAGAGAATGGAATTCTACTCAGGGAAACCATTCTGATTTCTGTATAATTGGAAAAGTTTATGTATTCAGTGGGCTTAGTAGTACTGAGAGCAGACATCTATCTCCATGACTTTGTAATGTCACGGTATAACATGGGGCATAAACAAGATTGTGCTTGGACAAATAGTGCTATTTTAGGAGAAGAACGTGCTACATCTGTTTTGGCATCTTTCTTGCTGCCAGGGGCTGATCAGGAAGGTTCTCAGCTTCTGTACCTGACAGATGCAATTGATTGTACTGAATTTCTGTCTGCTTTATGTTCACTTTACTCAAACTTCTTTTTATGGCTTCTTTTGCTTGTTCAGTTTAACTGCTGTTTTTCCTTCAACATCTTTGACACTCGTGTGGTCATTAAGTTCTCTGTGTCGCTGCATTTTGTGTGTATAGTTTGCTCTCAAATACAATTTGACCATGTAAAGCTGTTTCATAGAATCATAGAATTGTTAAGGTTGGAAAAGACCTTTAAGATCATCAGATCCAACTGTTAACCCAGCACTGCTATGTTCACCACTAAACTGTGTCCCCAAGTGTCACATCCACACCTTCTTTGAACACTTCCATGGATGACAATGCCATCATTTCCCTGGGCAGCGCATTCCAATGCCTGACCACACTTTAAGAGAAGAATTTTTTCCTAACTCCCAATCTAAACCTCCCCTCTTGCAACTTGAGGCCCTTTCCTCTTGTCCTGGTGCATGTTACTTGGGAGAAGAGACCAACCCCCACCTGGCTACAAACTCCTTCCAGGCATTTGTAGAGAGAAGTGAGGTTTCTCCTGAGCCTCATTTTCTTCAGAGTAAACAACCCCAGCTCCTTCAGCTGCCTCTTATCAATTTTGTGCTCCAAACCCCTCACTAGCTCTGTTGCCCTTCTCTAGATACAATCCAGCACCTCAATGTCTTTTTTGTAGTGAGGGGCCCAAAAATGGAACACAGAACTTGAGGTACAGAGACACCAGTGCTGAGTACAGGGGGACAATCACTGTCCTGGTCCTGCTGGCCTCACTATTGCTGATACAGGCCTGGATGCCATTGGTCTTCTTGGCTACCCAGGCACACACTGGCTCGTGTTCAGCCGCTGTCAGCCAGCATGCCCAGATCCTTTTCTGTCCAGTTTCCAGCCACTCTGCCCCCAGCCTGTAGCATTGCACGGGGTTATTGTGCAATGGCATGGCATTTGGCCTTGTTGAACCTCATACAATTCGCCTCAGCCCATCAATCCAGCCTGTCCAACTCCCCGTGCAGAGCCTTCCTACCGTCCTGCAGATCAACACTCCCACCCAAATTGGTGTCATCTGCAAACTTACTGAGGGTGCACTTGATCCCATGGATTAGGTTGTCAGTGAAGATATTAAACAGAACTGGCCCAAATACTGGGTGCTGTGAAACACCACTGGTGACTGGCCATTGGCTGAGTGTATCTCCATTTACCACCATTCCCTGAGTTTGGCCATCCAGCCATTTTTTTACCCAGTGAACAGTGCATCCATCCAAGCCATGAGCAGGCAGCTTGTCCAGCTGAATGCTGTGGGGAATGCAGTCAAAGGCTTTACTGACGTCCACGTAGAAAACATCCACAGTCTTTTCCTCATCCACTATGTAGGTCACCTTGTCAAAGGAGGTCAGGTAAGTCGTGCCCTTCAGTGATTTTCAAGCTACAGTTTTCCCAAGGCTTTAATAATTTCCAGAGCTCTTTAGAACTTCTCTGCAGTCCTTCTGGCTACTCAAAGTTCTAAAAGGTAAAGTACATGAACATCTAGGGTGTTAACATCTCTCTTTAACAACTGAATAGTTGCTGAAGTGAGTTATTTCAATACCTCATGAACCTTCAGCTCATTCCGTTCTTTATACCTGAGCAGTGGATGGTCTTTTCCACAGCTTTTCTGTTTCTTCTTGTTCTGTGCATTGAAGATACACAAAACCATACTGCAATAAGCCTGAGGAATTGCAGATGTGTCCCAGCAAGGTGTGTTCACTTGCTCCCTCTTTACCCTCTCAAAATGTTTCTCCTGTTTTTATTCATAGTCCCTGTGACTACATTTCCTCAGCTTCTCAGCCCCTATTTATTGTCTGTCTCAAGAAAACTTTTCATTTCTTTGTTTTCAGTTTCCCAGTTTGTCTGTGTTTCTCATCTGTTTCAACTGTATCTCTCAAGCCTTCTGGTGATATTTTTCAGCTTTTCCCACTGTGTTTCTTGGTACTCTGAGACAGGATTTTTCAGTTCCTTCAGCATCGTATCTTCATTTTTTTCAGAAGTAATCTCATCTTTCATTAGCTTAAGATAGTGTTCTTCTGGTTTTCCAAGCTACTTTCTTAGCTTTGGTCATCACCCTGCAATTTGTGAAATGCAAAATATATGGAGAAAAAGTAGAAATACTTCTTTGTCTGCAATTCTTCTGGCTGTTGAGTACCAAAACCAGTTATTTCATCTGGCCATGACAAGAGTTCTCTGTTTACTCCAGAGTAGTATTCTAGGTAAAATATGGACACTAACAGAAAAATATTTTACAGGAAATATATTAGTAAAAGTGTACAAAATGCTGTTATTTAAAACGTATTTTAAATCAGACTTTAGCATAAAATACTGTCTTTTGAACTAAGATTGTAGGTTGTGTTTATTTTGCTAATTTAAATTTGAGGTAATATTCAAACTGTTCGATGAAGTCTCAAAGAATGACAAACTACTAAATTTGGAAAGGTAATCTGCTAAACCCCAGAGAGCACAGAGATTGTAGTGTCTCAATCCTTAGAGATATTTGAAAGCCATCTGGATATAGTCTTAGGCAACTATAGGTTGATGGGTCTTGATGGCTGTCCTTGAGCAAGGGAGTTGGACAAGATAGCCTCTAGAGGTCCCTTCCAGTCCCAACCATTGTGTGAGTCTGTTAGAGGACTGCCCTGATGCCATGTTAAAGATACTTCAAGAATTTAGCTTTATGTTTTCTGTCATCCTGTTTCTGAATTGGCTGTGGGATTACTGGGAGATCTCTTTATCTCAGTTCTTGTTGCCTTTTCATGGACTTCTATGATGTCTGTTGTCTTGGGGTGACTTTATGCTGTTGTATCCCCTATCACCGCTCTATGCCCAGACATGATTCCTGAGCCTTTCTATGCCTTTAAAACTGGGTGGAAGAGAGAGAGAGAAAAAATTGAGCAAACTTTTCAAAACAGTTTGTGCTTCAAGGACACAGAGGTTAACTGCTGCTGCTGAGGAGCAGAGGAAGCACTCTTCTGGCTTTTCAGCCAGCTTTTTGGCTCCGTTTCTTCGGAGAGAGACGGAGAGTTGAGTTTTTTTCCTCTGAGACTTCGGCTTTTCCCTTTTTCTCTTCTGGACTTGTTCAGAACATCAGAACACCAGAACACACTGGGAAAATTTCCACCTTAGGCCCGGAGGGGGGCCCACACTGACCCAGCTCCGAGGAGGAGGACAGAGACCACACCCACAGGACTCTCAAATCGTTCAGGTTTTCTCTCACAGCGAGAGGTTTTGTTATTTAGCATTATTATTAATAAATAGTTTTTATTTTCTCCTTCACTTCCCTCTGAGGAAAATATATATTTTTTCTGAACCTGGTGGGGGAGGGGTGGCTGTAACCTGCCTTCCTTTGAGGAGACATTCCTTTTGGATGTTTCCCTGAATTTGGCCCAAACTGGCACATCTGTAACCAGGATTTCTCAGTAGTGGTTACAGTAGTTGCTGATTAAAACCCCCCTACATCTGGCACAAATTGGGTCACATAATCCATTATTCCAAGGAATCTCAGTATCTCTTCTATAGACTAGACATGATGATAATGCTGTCTTGTACTCTGCCTGCACATCTCAATACACTAACAGCTCTCTGTACGTCCACTACAATACTTCCAATGTACGTCCTTTACGCTTCTTTTTTTGTCTGTTTAGTTTTAGCTTGGCATTCTCCTAATCTTTCCAAAGTTGTTGAATGCCTCTTGCTGCTCTCCTCCTGTTTTTTTCCATATGAAATGTTACTCTGTAAAATTTGATACCCTGTCTGTGCCGTCATAAGATGAATGCCTAACCTTTTCAAATGGCATCTGCCTGAATTTTGCATATTCATCTAACACAGGAATACTTGATATCAATGGCCTCTCAAAATACTTCCTTTTTTAGGCAGTAAAAAAAAGTTCAATTTTACGCAGGTTCTTCCTTGTGCAAAAGCAAAGGAAGACGTAGCTACTTTATGTTGTCTTTTTTGTTATATCCTGCAGTTGTCTTACTCTGCTCTTTGAGAACAGTGAGGCTGCAGTGGGGTTCAGTTGCTGCAAGCCCGTTGTTATCCCACAGTGGTTCATTACTGGTATGTTGGGATTATTGGTCTCAGCAGTCAGCAATGAGCTGTATACATTGTATTTATTTAGATTTTTGGATGATGCAAGTAAAGATAGATACAGAATGTAAGCTCTGGTGGAGCTCACATTACACACTGAAAAAATGCAAATGAATTACTAAAGTGAGAGGAAAATGTTTTTATCCCCCACTGAAGTAAGAAGCTGCTTACCAGCCAGTTTAGCAGGGAAGATGTTTTTTAGTCTAATAAACAGATATTTGCATATCTAAGGAAGTGAACAAGCACGATTAAGAAAAATGGACAGACTGTGTCTCAAAAATGGAGGAAACAGAAGGAGTCAGGATGAAAGATGTAAGTCTGCTTAGATCCCAGGAACATTTCAAAGCCTGTTGTGATTTAACTGATGAAGGAATATGAAGATCTCAGAGGGAATGGAGTAGTGCACCTGAAAGTACTCAGTGAGAAGTTCATCTCTTGCAGATGAATTCTCAGACCAGAACTTGTGAATAATTTTTCGATGATTGGGAAAATGTGAAACATAAGGTGTGCACAAGGACCTGAGCTGTGATTACCTCCTTGTCAGTGCCAGCTCAGTATGGATGTAGGTATGGATCAGTGTAACTACATTAAACACAGATTTTGTCTGTTTGGTGGTAACTTTAGTAAGCATTCAGCAGTGTTGTCAGTTTTGAAAGTTATTGATAAAATGTATGGCTGATTTTTTACCGAAATTTGGTTTAAATGTGATTTAAGGGAACTAACAAGGCATACTTTATATAAAAGTGTAGCAATACCATGCCCTAGGGCATTTGTGTATCATAAAAGTACAAAGGAAATACAAATAGGAGTAAGTATTGCTGTCATCATCCCCCTTGTCAGTATAGTCACTCCAGTGGTGGAATGGAGAGATGTAATCCATCACCCTTTCAGTATTTTTTCCCTGACTCTGACGAGGACTCTTGCTTGTCCAGACTGTCACTGTGTGTGCAGCTGCACGTGTTCTCTGAGCTCTAGATGATTTTCTATCTTGTGTTTATTTTCTGGTGGGATATTGGATTATGAATCTTACTCCCTGTGTCAGAGATTTGACTGATCTCTGTAAACTTTGTTCTGGACTAGATGGCTGCTGTTGTTTGCCAGTCTCTGATTTTCCTTTCTTTTCTGGGGCAGTCAGGAGTCTGTTCCTGAAATACATGTCTCAGGTCTGTCCCAGTCTCTTTTGTTGTCAGCTCTGGTTAGCTCCTTGCCAAACTTAAACAGTACAGTTCATTAGGTATTGGTCACCAGCCTCTTTTCAGTGTGTTGCTTTTCTTTTGTAACCTCAGATAACAAATATTTCTTTCTAGAGCTTTTTATTTTTACAGTTTGCAGTATTCCATTTTTGTGACAGATTTTCATGTTTGGGTTCTACTCTCTGAGTTAATTGAAACTATTAAACACTTGAACCTGGAACCACAACTGTCAGAAATAAGGCTACTTTCTAATTACTGTCTTTCTCGTCACTAGTATCAGTTGCTTCCAGGTGCAGAACGAAGCACCATTTTCATCTCTTCCCATTGTTTTCCATGCTCAGAGAGATTTTCAGCTCTGGTGAAGGTTTCAGCTATTCTGCTTTTCCATCTTGCTAATTTCTTTTATTTCTTTTAATTACTTCCCCTGTTCTCCTTTACCCGCCCCTCCCCCACCCCCCCTTCCCCAGATAACCATGTGCTGTTGAGGATTAAGTCTGGGCCCAGATGCTTAGAAAAGACCCTCTTTATTCAAAGACACATTACTGCCTGCCTCTGCATAACAGGGTGTGTCCTGAGTGGAACTCATCACTCAGCCCTCCTGTGCCAGGAAAGTGAAGCTTCTTGGTGGTTCAGAACTTGGAGCTGCATTTTACTGTGGGAAATACAGGGTAATTGTGCAGAAGCATGATTTTTTCTCTCACAATCTTGCATACCTGCTTTTTAACTGTGATTTTTCACCTGTCATGAGTAGCTACACAGCACATGGTTGGCAGGCTGTGCCCATGCTGATAGGCAACAGAATGAAGTAGTAAATTCACTTAGTTAAATCTCTCTAGGATATCTAAATGCATCAAGAAGTTCACCCTGGACTTCCGTATTCTGATCCATCAGGATGTAATTTGAGTCTCTTGTGAACATGGGTTCTGTGACAAGACTTAGTTTACATGGCTGCATCCTTAGGTATGAGTGGGAAGGAGAGAGTTTGAACTTGCATGAGGACAAAGTCTTTTGTTACTTGTATTTCTTTAGAATTCAAGATGATGGGGTTTTATTGTGCTATAAATAATTATTTTATTAAAATAATTTAATAAACAAAGTGATGAACAGATTACTATTTTTAGTGTTAAGATAGTAAAGTTTTATCCTGATCTACTCTACCGAAAGGATTTGCATAAGAATGTAAGATAAACTCTACTCTGGGACTTAGGATGCACAGCAAGATCTAAAAACAGTATCTCAGAACCTATCCAGGACAGTCTATTTGCATTTCTTCATCTTACTCTGGAAGAGAAGTTAAACAGATACAGTCCCTACAAAAACATTGCCTTCGGATGTAGTGAATATGATTAGGTACATTGTAATTTTATCTCCAGGTGAAATATAAGATACTGCTAGTGCTAAATAACTGCCTGTCTTCCCAAAATTCCTGTTTCTACTTTCTGGGTTAAACTGTGCCCATCACCTGTGAATGTGATCTCACTTAAATGCAAACATAAAAGAGGTAAATCTTGGTTTATAGAGTGTTGAGCTTATGCAGACATTTATCTCTTTATAACTATAATGCAAATCAGTTTAATGTGTGCCAGATGAAAAAAAAAATCTCATTACTTCTCTTAAGTAGAATGGAGTTCTGGAGTTTTCTGTGTACCTGCACCTTGATTTTGCAGCAAAGAGAAGGAATATGGCAGTGGCACTTGATCGTTTTCTTTGCGGCAGCATTCATACTGATAGTGCTCAGTAATCAGTGTCATGTTGTTTTCAACCATAGAATCCTCATGCTCTATTAACTCTGGTGGTAGGAAAATGGCTGTTGGCAATTTTCCATCATGTCAGTGCTCTTAGTATTTATGTTAGAAACAGTATTTATGAAGGCAGCGAAAGTATTTCTTGTTTTTTCCTCTCTCCAGGTATTTCGGTGTTGAGAGTTGGAATGTATTTTCTCTGATCATCTATTGTTTATATACTATAGGGGATACATATACAGTACTACCCCTCTTACCTGGAGTAACAGAAACCTGAGCTCATTTCAGTCTGATCCCCACAACTCCCTGTTTGAATTCCCACATAAGGCTGAAACTGAGAAAAAAAGTTTATATTTATGAAGAAACTTCTTGAAAGATTTTTTTTCCTTGTTTAATACTGTGTAGCAATTCATAATGATCTGTCCAGGTATTGTTTTAAAAGAAGGGCATTGTTCCTGTGCAGATCGATACCAACCAAGATGATGCACAATTCATCCTCAATGGGCAATTGCATTCATTTTTCATTTTAACATTGAATAATTTGATATACTTTGAAATAACAAAGCAATGATCTATGGACTGGGGGTATCAAAATTGAAAGCAATTTAATAATATGCATGTCAAATAAAATCAACAGATTTCTATTTTACTTTCTTAAACTATAAACTAGCTATCACCCAGTGTCAAGGCCCAGTTGCTTGAAAACATAGCGAAGTTTTACTTTCTGTGTTTCTTCATATTCTCTCTCCTTACGCTCCCCAGCTTTCTCTCCCCCTTTTTTTTTCCCTCTTAGACCCTTTAATATTCACATTGCATTAAACATCTGCTATATGTATCAAACACTCTGAGAATTTCATCCATTGTTTATGTCAGTTAATGTTAAGTAATACTTTGTACAGCAATAAGAAGCAATAAAAAACCCAGCAATAAACTGCTGTGTGGAAGTGATTTCTCCTCAGGGTCTGCAACAAGCCATTTGATTTGACCGAAATAACGGCAAACAATTTTAGACCTTTGCATTAACTCTGCAGGCCAACGTCCGTGTGGGTTGTTAAGTGTCAAGCTTACAGAAGGGTAGTGGTGGTGTAGCAGAGATAAAAAACTGATGGGCGCCAGAATAAGCTGAACAGAAATGTTAATCGAAGATTTCCTGTGGGGGTGTCATCCAGGTTATTTGCGGCTTCTGTGTGTTTGAATACTTTACATGTACTGAGATAAGACAGAAGAATACTGTTAAGTTTAAAGACAGCTAATTTGGGATATTTAGGTCCTAACTGCCAAAAGTGAAATACTGAATTGATTTAGTTTTCAGGAAACATGCACTTAGTATTTTCTGAAAATTGGATGTCTCAAAGTGTCTCAAGGAAGCCTTTGGCTTGAGAGAGCTTTTACCAACCCTGGGATGTTTGGGGTTTTTGGTGTGTCATCCCAATGTGTCACTCCCCTGTCTGCCTCCTCCCTTCCCCCCATATCTTTTTAAGGGCATGAAAGTATATAGAGAAGTTACTTGGTTTTCCAGAACAAACTTCTCTGACATATATTAATCAAACAGTGCAGGAAAAAAAAATCAGTAGCCAATTTAGATATTTCTTATAAGTACCATTATGAGTAGTTCTTTATCAGTAGAAAATTTGGATATTTCTTACAATAACTACTGTTTGACTTCATGTTTTTTAATGAGAGCTGTCACTTTTTGTATTTGGCATGTTCCTTAAAATCTGCATAAATCATGAAATGATACTGTGCTATAGAAAAGCATCTCCTACTTGGTAAAACAAATTACTTTGATTAAGGAATCTGAGAGGCAGAAATATAAAACCCTTCTGGTAAATTGTTCTTTTTGTTTTTTTCTATTTATTCAGTATCATTCATTTAGGAAATTGCACAAGGCCTTTAGAGAGATTTAATAAAGCTATTGATTGCATTATGCAATACTACGAAAGGGCAAAAATCATACTTACGGCATGACTTTAAAATAAACTGACACTAGTCCATGCTTCCTCTTAATTTGTTGAATTTCTTGTCAAAAAGGTGGAAATCCTAGAAGCAAGATACCTGCACCAATATCCTGAAGAAAGCCTCTGAAGAAATGAATGAAAATAACATTGTGAGAGGCACATAGATAAATTCAAATTATTTTTGTAGTGTCATTTTTGTAATAAAAGTAGGGATTATAAGGGAAAAACATGGAGTTCATGGAGTGAACAGTTTATCCCTGCATGCCTCCTGGGTTTATTAAGGAAAATATATGTGTAAAGATGCTTGACAGAAAATTCTTGTTTCTCACTCTGTGTTCTCATTTACAACTTGCAGTGTTTCAGGGGTCTCAGATACTTATTTGGGAGACTTCTCATGTATGCTAACAGAAAATTTGCAGAAATAACTCGTACATCTAGTTATTTTTTTTCCCCTTAGTAGGTGCTTTTTAACTTCCACCATGAGTATTAGAAAATTTAATACTGTCATATGTTCTAGGGTATCTAGCCCTTGGTTACATTACACCCAGCATCTAAAACAAATAAGATTGCAGTACATAATGTTAGTAAATGTGAATGTCTCTTTGTGTTTATACACATATTTATATGTATAGTAAGGATGTGTGCCTGTTATACCAATATCCTTGTCCAGCTTCAAAGGGAGGTGGTTAAATATAGTGGAATCACAGTGATCAAGAAGGTGCTTTGATGTTTGTAAAAGAGTAGGATGGTAAAGGAAGGGAAAAGGCCCCACAGATTCACGGTACTCTGCATGGGAGACCTGGATCATTTTGCATTTAATCCTATTCTGTTCTAACCTTGCTGGCATTTAAAGTAAGAGTGATGTTCCCAGTTGTGTGCTTTGGGGAATATAATGATTTTTAACAGAACCTAGAAGATACCATGGCTGAGTGGCAAAGATTGAAAAACAGTATCATTTGTGCAAATTGCACAGATACTAAGTTCGTAGATAAAAAACCCCATCAAATGTGTATTTGCTTTGTGGCCAACTTAGGTGTGAAATTGCTAATTTCTATTTTGCACTGTGATGATAACTTGCTAATAATGTCAGAGGATTATATTTTGATGTAAGCTCACATAGTTATGATGCCTTAATTAAATGTTTGGAAATAAAACAAGCTGTTGAGCTATGTACAATTTTTGTAACTTAATTTTTTTTCATTAAATTCACACAGAAATAGACTTTTCAAAAACCCAGATGCTGTCCTTGTATTCAAATAATTGTACCAGTATAGCATGTTAGTGTGAAGCTTCAACACATTTTTGTCTTGTGATTTTATTTTAGCCATATAATTTTTACTTGTTGGTCATGAATTTAGTCTCTGTGAAGGCCAGGAGGTGGAAACCCTCTATTATTCCAGTACTACACAGGGCTCTGCACTGCTGTATCAGGAAATCTCAAGTAACAGTTTTATGACGCATGAGGATATTATTCTCTGTAAGCAATAACACACATTTCTATTTCCCCAGCAATATCCACATAATCAAACATTCTCAAGTGCTTTACAAAGAATTTAATTAAATAGTGTGCAGAGTGACTGGATGCAGCATGTACACAAGCTGTTATATATTCAGTAGTTCCCATTTCGGAGTTAGTGCAGAACACTTTCATGCAGTAATATGTGTGAATGATATTTCCATCAAAATGTGCATCATCACTCCTCCTTTTGTACCTTACTCCTTAAAAATGACACTAAAACCTTAACAGATGTCACATCCAGGATCACAGGATACTGTGCTCAGGGCCCTAATGGTGTGATAAACAGGGAAATACAAATTCTCATGTTAAGACTTGAACATCACACGTTGTTCCTCTGAAATCAAATGTTTATCACTCCCCAGAGAAAGATACAGATTATTGTGTCTTTTACCACAAAACTAGACGTGTTTGGAATTTTATTTAAAGGTGGTAGAATTTTTTGAAGCAATCAAAGATCAGCCACTGAAAAATTAACATAGAGACTTGGATATTCAGATTTAGATGTGGACAGTAAGAAGCAAAAAATCTTGTGATGATGAGTATTTTCAGAGACCATTCTGTCAGTCAGTGGAGATTAAGCAAGTCTCTTCTTTGGCATTAAAGTGTAGTATATCAGACCCTGTACTAGAAAATAGTAGTGTGCTCATGTCACCTGCAGGGATTAGCATTCTGGAAACTGACAGGGTTATCTAGTATGTTTTGTTTTCTCTCTTCAGAAAAGCCCTTTCAGCAGTAGCCAATGCATGAAAGGACTTTCCAGGCTTGCAGAGCAATGGGGCTGTGTTGGATGAAAGTGATTTAAAATATCCCTCTGTGGTTGCCTACCTGCAAGGCAGTTATCTGTCCATCAGATTGGAAGGTTTTATTGGTGTGTTAAGTGCTGTAAAGTATCAGTCTAAACCAGTAAAGCAATACCAACGACACAAATAGTGAAAGACAGTCTATAATTAGCCTGTAAATGTGTTTAGTGTGAGACCTCACCCTTTTTTCCCAGTTCCACAAGAGTTATTCCGGTTTATTACTGGTTGACACTGACAAAATCTATCCATTTTGACTGGAAAGACAGACCAAAAACTACAAATGAACCTGAAGGAAAATAAAGAGACGAAAGGATCAGTGAAAAGTAGGGACCTGGTTTTACTTTTGTGCTAGTTCTGTGTTTCAAGGGAAATGCTGAAAACTTAACTGGGGTAAATAAGAACAGTATGCATCCTCTGAAGACACTTTTTGGAGGAAAGTTTAATTGGTGTAGGAGAAGTTACAGCTTTCTTTACAGAGTTGAGAACGGGAGATATGCCTGTTTAATGTTAACGAAGATTTGCCATTAACTTGAGTGATTGTACCCAGGAATGTTTGTGTCTTTTTTTTTTTTTTCCATCCCTAATCCTTCTTTGTATAGCAGACAGGAGTTTTTCATTTTGCATGTCATTTATAAAAAATTGCAATTATTCTAAAAATATGGTACAGTTCAGGCTTCAAGTGAAGAAGAAAAGGAAAGTACATAGTTTTGAATTTACTCACATGTCTAATCTTAAACATCATGTTTTGGATTTTCACTTTATTTTCTTTAACTAGGCTCATGTTCTAATGTCTGCTTTTCTATAAAATATTTATTCTTTAGCATTTGAAGTGTGTCTCTGTTTGTGGTTTGGATATTTTCTGCATGTATTTGCAAGTAGCTCCTAGACTTGCCTTGCTTCCACTAGCAGGCTGGTATTTTTATGCTGCTTGAAGCAGGCCCTTTTTAGGAATGCCAGAATATAACCAAATTCTCATTTCCCAATATTTCAGTGGCAACTTCCTATGAATCTTGAAGTAGCGCTCCTGCAGTCTGTTTGTTCTCCAAGCCAATTCCAGCACATGCATTGGCAAGCCAAAACTGACAAACCTAGGAGAGGTGTCAGTGCTGTAATACTATTTAGAGTATTATTTAGAATAATTAGGTCAGTATTTTTGATGTTAGGAAGTCTCCCAGTGAAGGACCACCTAGATAGACTTGTGATAACTGCTAATGAACTGTCTTTGGAAGCAGAAGTAGTAGAGGCAAATGAGAGAGGAGCGTGGCAGTCAGGCTAATTAATTTAGAAGTCAGGCTAATTACTCTGACTGCAGGGAGCACTGTACTGACGTGACATTGTAGCTTCCAAAATTCTTTCTGATTTGTACATGGGTTGCACTGGGCTTCTAATAGACAAACAATTTGTTTCTGGACTCTTTCAGATGTTTTTTGCCATGAAGTAGCATTGTGTATTGGTTCATTACCTATGGAAATTTACTGTAATTTTAGATTTCTTTCCAGACTGATAGTCAATTTAGTTCCTTTTCAATCTTCTGCAGTAAGATTTTTCTAAGGCATGTATTGTGGTATTGTCTTGTTCAACCTCGTGCCATTGAGAGAGATTCCTTGGTGTTTTTTTTTTTTTTTTGCTTGGTGAAGGACCATCACATCTTGTTCCTAATATTTTTTGAATACAAAACTGAAGTAATGCTCCTGAAGTTGTGTGCGGTTCCATTGTTCCAGCCAGCAGGTCTGAGAGGTGGCTGTCAGCAGTCTTGCTCCCAGAGGATGCGTGCTAGCAACAGTGCACACTGAAAAGTGCCTTGTTTAGTAAAAACTGGGGATTCTGAACAGTTTGCCATTTTTCTTGATGTTATAAAACAGTGTTTCTTCAGTGCACCCCTATTGTCAGTCATTACATACACTTTTATGTGTAAGATGTTCATAAAGGAGTTGCTTTAATGAAAAGATAAAAAATACTTGTGGTAAAAGTCTGTGTTACTGTGCTTGTATGGTATAGTAAACATGAGAAGCAGTATCAAACCCAGAAGTAAATCAACAAGGTGTTGTAAATAAGCTGGATTCTGTATAGAAGGCTTCATTAGAAATACTAAGTACTGTATTACATCAATAACATGGTAATCATTTGTGAGCAGATAGTGGTGTAAGATAAAAATGAATATTTTATTAATGTTTCCTAAGAAATACTACTAGAGACTGTTTTGATTGGGTTTTTTTCCATATATGTTATTCAAAATGCTTTTAGTGATGATTTATGGTCCTTTTTACAATAGCTCTTCAGCACAGTAGCTCCCACAAGGAGTTAATATACATTTTTTCTATTTCTAGATCTGTTAGCTGTGCCTAAGCATCCATATGCTGCTATGGAAAACTGGGGACTAAGTGTTTTCGTGGAGCAAAGGATACTGCTAGATCCAAGCATTTCTTCTATTTTATACCTACTGGATGTCACCATGGTCATTGTTCATGAGCTATGTCATCAGGTATTAAAGGTGTTCACGTTATTTGATCTTAATGTCGAGAAACTGTGCGCTCCTTTTCAGAACTGGAAATGAATTTGTATCCTGCATATAGATGGTTGTGATTTCTATTGTAACTGGAATCCATATAATATGGAGGTTTTAAGACACATCCCTACAATACAGAAACTGTGAAGACTCAAAATAGGGATAGAAAACTGGTAGCAATAAACAGCTTCCATGTCTCCTGTAGCATTATATTCTGTGTGTTTGTGTGTCAGGGTTTTGTTGCTGATACGTACAATAAACATGTTGATAGCAGATTCATGCTAAGTTTCATGTTCATGTAAAAAAATGTTTTGGCTGAATTCAATTTGGCAGTAGTCTTTTTCTTTTGTCATATATACACATACTTCCACTTCCTTTTTCTTTTCACTTTTTTTTGCAGTTTAGTATTGACCCTTTCTGTTCACTAATCGTGGATAAGCGAGTCTTTATGTGTACAGAAACTATTGTGTCAATAAGAAAACTTAAAATAATAAACCCATATTACAATTTATTTTACATTTTTCCCATCTTCTTATGTCAAACTAAACACATTACAAGTGTTAGTAATATTGAATTGAATGCAAATGTTATTGAAGAAATTTGCTGCAGGGGCAGGAAACGCTTTCTTACACTCGTAAGAGGCATAATCATAGCCTTCAGGTTAAAATGAATGAAATCCTACTGTGTAATCACCATGGCTTACATCTGTGACTTTACACAGTATTCTTTAAAGGCAATGCAAATTCTTAACACTTTCTGCAAATAAAAAGTGCCATGTAAAAGGGAGCCATTGTAATAGCATTCTGGCAGATGAACCTGAAAATAATGTTCGGTTCATGTTTGTGTTTCACAATAAATTGGCTGATGAATATGAAGTCCTCAACTAAAACATGAAATTTTTAGTTACTGCTGGTTTTATCTTGATACTATCATCTATACTATATTTTGCTATAAGCTCTTCACTGTGCAGTACAATAGAGTAGTACACCATTCAGCTAGAAAAATTACAGTGCCTTAGGAATAATGTGTGGAAAACATACATTAGGTCATCAAGTCCCAGCTCCTGTGAGTATTAGATTTTTCCATGTGGTATTTTTGTAGTACCGGGTTTAGTGCTCCTGGTGACAAGGTTATATGGCTTCCCTTAAAACCTGTTGATTAAATCTGATAGTAAGTAACTTTTTCCAGGTGTTCAGCTTAAGTCTTGGTTTCTCTGAGGTTGTTCAGTTACTTCCAGTTACTCCTTGCACTGGTTTGATAATTTCCTCTGCTTCCAGAGCAATTTGTATTTCAGATGTGGGCAATTCTCACATCAGTAACTGGCCAAGTTTGTTTATTTGATTCTTATAGAAAGCCTTATTACATTGTTCTGCGAAATTTAGATGGTCATGAAGTGGGCAAAAACTATAGCTGAATTTATTTTAGGGTAGAAATATCATAAAGTGCATTTAAGTGACCTTAAAATTGCAGATGAGGAGGTTTACTTGATGTTTATGTTGATACTACTTCCAGTGCTGTTTGCTTAATTAAAAGCAACTTCCTCTATTCCTTTTGCTGCTGTTTCTGTTTCAGTGCCATGCAGATTAGGTGTTTGCTCAGCTGCTTCACTGAATAACTAGACAAGACAGAAAATATTCAAGTTAAAGAACTGTTATTTCTACTTTTTGGATGCAGAATTGAGTCACACAAAATATGGATTGTTCACCTGCAAATAAAGTTTAAAGGGAGAAACACTCAAAAAATATAACCTAAAAAACACTGTCTAGCACCTCCATCACATTGCCTTTATTTAGCCCTTTTTGCTACTTTTATCTTACCATACTCAGAAGCCCCTCAAGGAACTCTAAACAATACTATCTTAGCTGTAAATGTACTGAACCAAGACCAGGTGAGGTCCAGGATCTCTTCCCTTTGCTGTTTAATTGTTATTTATTCACTGCATTTTTCATTGTCTTTTGCTGTGCATCATATCACTTGTTAGCCCGTGATGACACATGAATATTCTTCCCCTTCACTCATTTTTCCACACAGAGTAACAGAAATTAACCAAAATCTCTCTAGTGCAAGCAAAACCAGAGTCCACATCTCCACATCTCCAGTTTTACTTTTTATTTATTGATTTTTTTTAAATTTCAGGGAAGGGGAAATGGAACTCTTCTAAAATATACTGGGCTTTTTTTTTTTTTTTTAGACTTTTTTTTTT
>VXAZ01005846.1:0-21950 GCA_013399875.1 Gymnorhina tibicen
AAACTCAGCTCACATGGATGGTGTTGCCCCAAAAATTTAAGAACAGTCCCACACTGTTTGATGAACAACTTGCCAAAGACTTGGAATCCTGGGAAGCTCCATCAGAAAAAGAAAAGCTACTACAGTATATAAACAACCTCCTAATAACTACCCAGACGAAAGAGGCTTGCATGGACTGGACGGTAAGCCTCTTGAACTTCTTGGGGCTTCAGGGATACAGGGTATCCAAGAAAAAGGCTCAGGTGGTAAAGCAAAAAGTAATCTACCTGGGCTATGAGATCAGTGCTGAACAACGAACTTTGGGACAAGATCGCAAAGAAGCAATATGCCGGACCCCGAAACCCCAGATAATAAAGGAGCTGCAGACCTTTCTGGGAATGACAGGGTGGTGCAGGCTATGGATTTATAATTATGAGTGGAAACAGAGACATTCAGTGGACAAAAGAGGCCATATGGGCCTTCAAACAGCTGAAGAATGCCTGCATGTCAGCCCCAGCTTTGTGACTCCCAGATATAAGTAAACTATTCTTTCTGTTTTCCCATGAAAAGCAAGGGATTGCTCTGGGGATACTGGCACAGGACCTGGGCCCGTATCAGTGGGCAGTGGCCTATTTCTCTAAGCAATTAGATGCAGCAGCTAAAGGATGGCCCGAGTGCCTCAGAGCTGTTGCAGCAGTCATGCTAAACATTCAAGAAGCACACAAGTTCACATTAGGCTAGAAAATTACTGTGCTAGTGTCCTACACAGTGTCCGCAGTGCTGGAAGTGAAAGGTGGGCACTGGGTGTCCCCACAAAGGTTCCTAGAAATAGTGGTAACTAACATTGTCAAGCCAGCTTCTTTTCTCTCTTTTCTCAGCAAAAACCAAGGGGAACTGGTACACCATGACTGCCTGAAAACCACTGAGGCTACCTACTCCAGCCGTCTGGATCTGAAAGATACCTCTTTTGATGACGCAGAGACCCGATTCACTGATGAGAGCAGCTACGTCATCAGTGGAAAGCGACACGCTGGGTATGCAGTTACCACCTACCAAGAGGTAATAGAATCTGGACCATTGCCAACAAACACCTGCACAGAAAGCTGAAATAATTGCCCTAATCCGTGCCTTAGAAATGGCAAAAGGGAAGAAAATAAACATCTACACAGACTCGAGGTATGCATTTGGGGTTGTACATGCACACGGAGCCATTTAGAAAGAAAGAGGGTTGTTGAACTCACAAGGGAAAAATATCAAGCATACACAAGAAATAACGTGATTATTAAAAGCTGTTCAGTTACCTGAAAAAATAACAATCATGCATATTCAGGCACACCAAAAAGTGAGCTCAAAATTGGAAGAAGGAAATGAGCTGGTGGATCGAGAGGCAAAAGAAGTTGTAAAAGGTGAGTTAGCAACTGCAACTAAGGGAGCCTTGATCCCAGATGGGCAGATTTCTTTAGAAGGTAAGTCAATATATAACAAAAAGATAGAAAGTTAATCAAAAGTCAAAAGGGAATATATAATTAAGAAGGGTGGGCTGTTACTGAAGAAAGAATATTAGATGCCCTATATAATTATTTAATTGAAAAAATTATTGGCAGGAATCTACAGGCTACCATCATACAGGTAACCCGGCAGTGTGATCTTTGCCTCCAGACTAAACCCAAGAATACCCCCCAAGCCAAAACTTGGCCAAATCAGAAAAGGCCATAGGCCTGGGCAACAGTGGCAAATCGATTTTTCAGAACTCCCAAGAAAAGGGGGGTATCGATATTTTTTAGTATTAACAAAATACCTTTTCAGGGTGGCCAGAAGCCTTCCCCACCAGAACTGCTAAAGCTTGGGAAGTAACCAAAGTACTGTTACAAGAAATAATACCATGCTTTGGAGTTCCAGCCACAATATCCTCAGATAGAGGACCATACTTCATTTCAAAAGTGGTGCAGCAAATTAGCCGTTATTTGGGCACAGATTGGGAACTCTACACTCCATACCACCCACAATCAAGTGGCCAAGTGGAGAAAATGAAGCTAGGGCAAGAAGCCAACTTGCCCTGACCCCAATCTCTTCCACTTGCCTCGCTAACTACTTTATGGGAGACCATACGGAGTGCAAAAAAAAAAAAAAATTTATCCAAATTAAGAAAGAAACACTAGCCACCTATATGGTGGCTTTGAGCAAGCTGTTGCAGTGTGCAATGGTAGGTTCCCCCAGCCAGCAATATCATATTGGCCACTGCCATCTCCCCCATTCCCCCCCCTTTCTCCCCTGTGTTTGGTTCGCTCCCTGGGTCCTCCGATTCCCGTTGGCCCACGCTGTTTGTCCCCTCCCCCAATGCCCTCCACTGGTCTGTGCCCTTTGCCCACCAAGATTCAAACCTAAGTCCCTGTATTATTGGTTGTTTCATGTTTCCCCCTCCCACTCTGTAAGGGGTAAAAGACTGACCAACGGCCCCACGGGGGTCTTCTCGTGATCTCCAAGTTCAGTAAAGTCCCTGTTGTTCCACGAGATAGTCTCTCCATCTCCTCGATTCCTCCTCGGCGCACCCTCGTCACTGGTGGGCTAGGCGGAACCTTGCTGGACCTCCACCAGCCCCCCCCGCGCGCCTCAGTGAGCCAACCTTGATCCCCCTCCCGGGCGGATGGATGTCCGGCACTGGGTCCAGCAGGACAGACAGCGTTGTGACAGCAAGCAGCTCAGAAAAATTGAGAAACACGTGGCTGGGATCCGAAGTCCAGGTTTGGATGGACCTGTACATGACATACAGCCTGGAGATTATGTATATGTTAAGTCTCTTGCAGAGAAAACCTCGGAACCACAGTGGGAAGGACCATTCCAGGTGCTTCTCACTACGCTCACGGCAATCAAAATTAAAGAATAAAGTGCCTGGATCCATCACACCAAAGTAAAGAAGGCTCCAAAGACCCCGTGGAAAGTGACCCCCAGTGGTAATGAATTGAAATTTACCCGAACTGGCAAACAAAGAATTCATGACTCATCTCAGAGCAACATTAACTGCATAAATTATAAACCGTGGGTATTGTGCCAGTGCCATAACTGTGGGGTATGTTTTTATTGTCACATTTCTAGAGCACAACCAAGGTGCAGAGAGTGTTTTACAGGAGAAAACGAAGAATTGTTAATTTATAAATATTTGTATGGAAAGCAAATTACATTACCACGCAACTGGGAAGTCCCAGAATGCGATTAGGAAATAGCCAAATTAAACTGGGAAAAGATAAAGGCGATAAAGGCCAAGCTACGGGTTTGACAAAGATCACCCCTTTTGTAATCGTTTTTATAATTTTGGGTTGTAAAGTTACTAATGGGAAAGAGAACATTTGGTCCCAAGCCTTTATGTGGTTTACTAGACTTATGGGAAAATATTCTGAATTAAAAGATTTAAATTTATTAACCGTGGTTATGCACGGAAGTCAAGTATATGCAAAACAAGAATAAGAAAGACAAAGAATTTGGCAACTTCAGGGGACTATAAGAGAAGAAATCAAAATAGCATGCTGAATGAGTAACAGAACTACTTATAAGAAAGCAACTTAAATTAATATCTCGACTACTCCAACAGACAGGCATGATGAAATTTGTACCTATTTAAGCGAATTAAATTGTTGGCGCAATTTTACATTAACACAAACTGTTTGAAGTGGTTTGTTTCTGGGCCCATGATATTAATGGGGTCTCATTCAGATTCAAAATAAATGCTATGGCTGGGCCTGCTACAACCTACACCAGCATCCAAGCCCAAACCCAAATCACACCACTTAAACTTGAACCAAGGATTTATGAAATTGGCCCTTATGTAATGAGGAACACAGGACAGCAATTACTGACTGATACAAAATTTAACCCGCCTGTTCCCCCCTCTTAAAGGCATCTTTTGCAAGCTGGACAGCATGGCTGCAGAAACAAACACCCTTCAAGGGTCGAATGCGCAGAGATTTGACTGGGGTATTGGGAACAGGATTAGGGGTCCTAAATGGGATCGACTCAGAAATATCAATAAGTTGGCCACTGCAACCAGTGACTTGACAAAACTGAGACATTTTATTAGCATTAGAAACTAGCCAGTGGCAAATTTTAAAGATGTTACCAAAATGAGAAAAAGCTGAAGAACAAGATCACAAGTTGATAATAAATATCCTTGGTATGATCCAGGACAATGTGTCTTTAGCTTTTAGCTGTGTACAGGCGCAGCTATGGATGCAATCAATAGCTGCCTTAATTATAAGAAAAGAAAACAAAGATGTTTTCCCTACTGAAATTCGAAAGGCCACAACTTACGTTATCTACCCCATACTCGTATATATTGGCCAAGGCTGCGTGTGCTTAAAAACAGCTTGTGCTTTTGTAGTTGACAATGAATTATTTTAATTTTTGTATTTGCAATTTTACCAAGATTATTGGGTGACTTTTCATATTCAGCACCAGTTGTCTCTCATCAATTGATAAAATCAAATTATCCAAAAGAATGGGGAAAAGACCTTAGTTACCGTCCATCATGACATGCAAGAAATAGCAAAGTTTTGAAGAGGAAAAAACAAGATGCAGCTCATAATTGGGGGGATGCGCTTTTTGGATGGTCACCTACTGCATGCAACTGGTATTCTAAATACATTATGTCACCTCATAATTGTTTTGTTAATTTTAATAAGTGTTAGCTTTGTGTTAAGCGCTAAAGGATGTTTATTGTAAAGGTTTGTTAGAAAAAGAATTTATGTATTAGTAAAAGAATTTACTAACTTTATAGAAAAGGGAGGACTGATACAGGGGGCTTAGGCTTTAAGGGTTAATTGCTGATTGCAGGTATTGCTAAAATTTTGCACCTGCTTGCTAAACAATATATATTGCCTGTTCAATACTCCTTGCGCTTGCCAAGCAGAGGGGAAGGATGTAAGGGAGGATGCAGGACCATTGATAAAGGGAAGAGGACTGTGACAAAAATCCTGTTCTCAAATCCTGGAACCGGCTTGGGCCAGCTCTGGGGTTTGAACTTAGGCCAGGAACTCAGAGAGTATGCACAAGAAAGCAAGGTAAAAAGTTCAGCCCGAGGAAGAGGCTTTTACCCCATCCTGAGACCCCTGCCCACGACCGCCAGGAGGCACGGCGCAGGCGCAAGCACATGGAAATTACTTTTGAACTCATTATAATATGAAGCGGAGATAGGCAATGAATATGTATGGATGTATGGTGTAATCTAATGCATATGTAACCTGTAGCCAGATATGTTTCAAGCCGAGTGCCGTTGACGGTGTGCATGCCTTTGGAGGAACGATCCCCCATGCACCTCGGCCGATTAAAAGCATACCTACTTTACAACTTTAATTAGTTGTGGAGTCTGAATTCTGCGCATCACCACCACAATAATTTTCTGCATTGGACATGCAAACAGTTCAACCAACAGCAGTTTAACTCTCTAAAGACCTCTGCATATCTGACCCTTAAAATTACTCCTGCCTGCTCAGCATTATACTGATTTATTTTTAACATTGTTAGTTCTGGTGCAATACAGAATTATTCTGCAGATATCCAAAACTACTTGGCCTTTAACTGTCCCATTGGAAACAGTTTACACTATGCTACTCGAAGGACAAGGCCAACAAGCTTGAGTTTTTTTGAATGCCAAACACCTCAAACTCAACAAATCTATCAGACTTTAAAGGACAAGTGGTTCAATGAAATGGCAGCATCTTTTCCTATGCACCAAACCCATGGACAAGGAACATCACTAGCATTCATTTTAACGTTCACACAAGCACTACCATCTTAAACCTGTTAATTTTAAAGAAAATCTTCACAATGCTCTTATAAATGGAAAATTTTTTGGAAGTACAAAAATAAAAATGCAATCCCCCACTTTTTTTTTAAAACACTTTAGTGCATTTGAACACACTGAGACAATGCTTATATTTTAATATAAATATCTTACTACAAAGATGCTTTACAGTAACAGAAGAGCTCTCATCCCTTGCTAAGCAATCATACAAAGATAAGAGAATCCCTTTTAACTCCCACTTTGCACCCACTTACTAGTACAGTCCTGATCATCTACTCTAATAGGACTGCCTTCTGAGCTTTTTAGAAACATAATTATCATCTTTGGCATCAATTAGGTCAGCAGAAGTTGGTGCTTTCTGAAACCTGCTGGAGAGCAAGACAGTACACTTACCACTGTTGTGAATTTAGGAAGGGAAAAATTAAAGCCCTTACTATCCCAGGAAGTAGCAGAATCCACATATCTACAACATTAATTATATGTGCTTTTGTTTCAAGTCAAATTTAGAATTGGAGGAAGTGAAAAAACATTGTTCAACAATGATTTCCACCTCCTAAACAGTGTGGTCCTCAAGGTGGAGAATCGAGAATCTCAGCAAGGTAAGAGGAGAGGTCCCAGCTGACTGGAAGCTGGCAAAGGTTGTCCCAGTTTTCAAGATGGGCAAGAAGGATGACCCTGAACACTGTAGGCCTGTCAGTCTCACTTCAGTGCCTGGTAAAGTTATAGAGAAGATTATTTTGGGAGTTATTGAAAAACACTTGAAGGACAACACAGTCATTGGTCACAGCCAGCACAGACTCATGAGGGGAAAGTCCTGCTTGACAAATTTAATTTCCTTTTATGACAAGGTAACCCACCTAGTTGACCAAGGAAAGCCAGTTGTGATCTTTTTGGATTTCAGTAAAGATTTTGATACTGTCCCTCACAGGATCCTTATGGACAAAATGATATGTTTATCCAGCTGTGTGCTAGATAATCATGTCATGCAGTGGGTGAGCAACTGGCTGACAGGTCAGGCGCAAAGGGTTATAGTGAAAGGGGTGATAGGCTGGTGACCTGTCACTAGTGGGGTTCTGCAGGACTCCATCTTAGGGCCAGTTGTCTTCAACATCTTCATAAATGACTTGGACATAGGGTTCAAAGGTATTCTAAGTAACTTTGCCAACAACATTAAATTGGGAGGAGCTATCGACTCCCTTCAAGGAAAGGAGGCCCTGCAGAGAAACCTTGACAAATGAGAAGGCTGGACAATCACCAACCATATGAAGCTTAACAAGGGCAAGTGCTGGATTCTGCACCTGGGACAGGGCAACCCTGGATGTACAGACAGATTGGGGAATGAGAAGCTGNTGGGTGAGGTCGCTTGGCTTGTTCAGCCTGGAGGAGACTGAGGAGATACCTCCTCACAGTCTACAACTTCCTCACGAGGGGAAGCGGAGGGGCAGGCACCGATCTCTTCTCTCTGGTGACCAGTGATAGGACCCGAGGGAATGGCATGAAGCCGTGTCAGGGGAGGTTTAGGTTGGATATCAGGAAAAGGTTCTTTACCCAGAGGGTGGTTGGGCACTGGAACAGGCTCCCTAGGGAAGTGGTCACAACACCAAGCCTGACAGAGTTCAAGAAGGGTTTGGACAATACTCTCAGGCACATGGTGGGATTCTTGGGGTTGTCCTGTGCAGGGCCAGGAGCTGGACTTTGATGATCCTTCCAACTCAGGATATTCTATGATAACAGCAGAATTACAAGAATATGCTAATGTCAACAAAGATGAATCACCTCTGGACCAGGGGGATGGGAAAGAAAGGGGTAAGGTTGCACAAAAGGTAACCTAAGACTAATTAGCATGGTAAAAAAATCACACCCCTGGGAAGGGACCTTGTATGCTAATGTCACATCAACCTCATATATTGAACAAGTCACTAATTGGAGCATGCACAGAAATGAGTTGGTTAAGCTGACCAATGAACAAGTTTTGCGCAACTTCTTTGTTTTATCTTGTATAAAAGCCCGCAAACTCTCCAAAGAGGTGTGCTAGCTTTGCGAACTATCACCTAGCACCCCTTTCTGCTTAGAACAACATTAAAGGTTAGGAGGTGAACCTCAGCTCTGTGCTCATTGTCTCTTGCACGCCAGGCATGAACCTAAACCCCAACTGAGGGACTCCACAGGGTACCCTACAGATTTCTTGATGCTTGGTCTTCTCATCTCTTGGCCACACCACTACTGAAGGACTCTAAAGTATATTAACTTTTAGTTTATCATCATAATGAACATTAGATATATGCATTCAAACCAAATTAGGTTTTAGGAGTAGGGTAAGCATTTGTCTCAGTCTGCAATTCAAGATACTCAATACAGTTCCAAATCAGCATGCTATGCTTTGAAGTTTAGAAAACTTGTCCCCTCCACCCCTCCAATCACCACTACAAACATCAAGAGAATTCCTGTTACTGAAAGTATGCAAGTTTTGTTCTGAAGGTTACTGTTCAGTATTCACTATGTGAAAATAGAAGCTCGAAACAAAAATAAAATAATCACTTTTTTTCAAGGGGCCTTTTAATATTTACAACATTTGAAGTGCTCAGGTCAGAGGTTATTCCATTTCAGCATCAGTATTAAAAAACAGCACGCAACTCATCTGGGTATCAAACAAAATCAGAGTACTTGATAAATTATCCCGTCTCATTTTAAGACTGATGATATTGACACTAGTATACAGTGTTGTGAGGAATTCTTAACCTTCCTAACAGGATACTCAGGAGTTACACAAGTAGATGTCACAGAATCACAGAATGGGTAAGGTTGAAACAGACCACAGTGGGTCATCTGGTCCAACCTCCCTGCCCAAGCAGAGTCATCCCAGAGCACATGGCACAGGATTGTGTCCAGACAGTTCTTGAATATCTCCAGTGAGGGAGACTCCACAACCTCTCTGAGCAGCCTGTTGCAGTGCTCAGTCACCCAGCAAGTAAAGAGGTTGTTCCTCATATTCAGGTGGAACTTCCTGTGCATCAGTTTCTGCCTGTTGCCTCTTGCCCCATTGCTTGGCACCACACAGCAGAGCCTGGTCCATCCTCTGACCCCTCCTTGAAGATACTGACAGACATTGATGAGGTCCCCTCTCAGTCATCTCTTCCCAAGGCTGAACAGGTCCAACTCCCTCAGCCTTTCCTCATAAGAGAGATGCTCCAGTCCCCTCATCATCTCTGTAGCCTCCACTGGATCGGCTCCAGGAGCTCCATGTCTCTTGTACTGGGGAGCCCAGGACTGGACACAGCACTCCAGATGTGCCTCACCAGGGCTGAGTAGAGGGGCAGGATTGCTAAGGAAATTTCCCAGTCATGAGACACTTTGGCAGTCACTCCCAATGCCAGAGCCTTTAACTGCTGGGACCAAAGCCCCTTCACAACGGGCAGCTCCAGTGAGCTGACAGGTGCCCCACTTGACTCCCTACACACCCCACTCACACACAGTCAGACCAGGTTTCCTTAGCGGCTCCACCCCAGGTTTCCCATAGCAGTCTCAGATGTATTGTTCCATAAAGAAATTTATTCACTGTGCAGTAACACAGAAACAGCCCAAGCTGGTGCCTTTGAGGAGGGACCCCCAACCAAGGCTTTTGTACCCTTGAAGTGTAAGTATGTGATAGTCTGGGGTCATTGGCTCCTGCTCAGTCCCTGAGTGTCCAGTCACCTGGCTGGGCCACAGGTCCTCATGTCCTTTGTTATGCAAAGGATTGACAGTTCACAGCCTCTTGCCTCGGGCTCCCACCACCCAGAGCTCAGTCTGCAGCTGGCACTGCAGCCAAACTCCAAGCTGCCTGCACTGAATGTATTCCTCAACAGGATCACCTACCTTGACCTGCTGGCAATGCTCTTCCCAATGCACCCCAGAATCCCATTGGCCTTCTTGGCCACAGGGACACACTGCTGGCTCATGGACAGCTTGTTGTCCACCAGGACGTCCAGGTCCTTCTCTGCAGGGCTGCTTTCCAGCAGGTTGGCCCCCAGCCTTTGCTGGTGCCCAGGGTTATTCTTCCCCAGGTGCAGGACTGTTGCACTTGCCTTTGTTGACCTTCATACAGTTATGGCTGAAGTTATTCAGGTGTCCTGCATCTACCATAAAAAGCAGAGCACATCATGATGATGTCTGCCTTCGACCACATCACCAGTTTTCAACTTCATGTGCTACAAAATAAGTTACATCATATTCATTTTGCTAATCCGTTCCAAATATTGTACACTTTAAACAAACCTGCAATGTAAGTTAATTAGACAACATTGACAAGCTAGTCTGTGAGTCCAAGAGCAAAAGGAGAACAACATCTAAACTATTCATGGCTTCTGCTCTGGTATCCCAGGAAACCAGCTGCAGCTACTTGGTTTAAGTTGCGTACTATGGCAGAAATGTCTGCAATCCCACCCTAATAACCAGCATTTCTACAACTACTAAGTAGCATCTACAAAGGAGAGCAGCAGGACTCCTATAGAATCTTGAGTATGAACTGCACAGTATGTCTGGGGAGTCAGGTCACTCCCATCTCAGAAATGTTTTGGCTAGGTCAGACTACATATTTGCAGAGACAGCAGTATAAAACCTAGCTCACTTGCACAGAGTAGCACAATGAAGTAAGTGAGCACATGATGCCAGGGTATCCCAAGCTAGATGGTCACTCAGTTTCTTTCCTCAGAACTGGCTCCATTGACCCCTTGGTCATTTAACTCAAGAAAGCCTCCTTAACTTCATTAAACACATTTAGACTTTCCCTAAAATGTAAGCACATTGTTTGAAAGGTTTTCTACATGGTAATATTTAGTTTGTAATTTTGATGTCCTAACTGAACTATTAGGTCATTACAATCATAAAATAGTCTACATAGACTCTTTTAGGCTAAAATCTAAATTTATTTCAGGTACCATGTGTGCCATTTTAGTCTGCCAGTTCATAGCCTTGAAGCCTTTATCTGTTTGTACAGAGAAGATACCAAACCAACTACCCACACTCCCGAAGTCAGCATTTAGACTCCTGAATTCTTCTCAAAGGATGCTTTCAGAAAGCCATAATTACTCCAACATTCTTTTTCAATGTGTTACAAAGTTCAAGTTGTCCCAAATATGGGTTCTACCCCATGTGCAAGAAGCCAATCCACAGTTACTTATTTCATGTCTGTGCAGAGATGGGTGCTAGGTGGTGAATCCACAAAGCCAGCACACCCTCAGTATGCCAGCTACCCACTTTTATATGCTACAAACAGTGAAAGATTAACATTTCCGCTATACCCACAATCTAAAGCTATAGTCATTGGCTGTATCTTCCTTGATCTCCATTTAAAGATACAGTACACAAGTATTTTACCAAGCACGTTCTATGATAACATGTGAAGGGGTTTATGTGAGTAAGGGGCAATTATAGGCTATGGGCAGGTATTTTACTATGCTAATGACTAAAGGTTAGCACAAAGTTTAAGCAAAATTCCTCTTTGACTTCATCAGCAGTTAGTACCACTATGGCAATTAGTCCTATTATTCTCCTAAACCAATTCCCCAAGTCTGGTAACCAAAATGTAAGCCACTCCCATATTTCAGCAATACCTAAGGATGCGTTATGCCTTTGTACTTCATGTAATACTTTTACTTTCCTTATAGAATTTGTCATTATTATTTCTAGGCTTAAGCAAATTAGTATTTTTATAGATTACCACTATAACTATAGGTAACAATATCGCTAATACACAAAAGCAATGACAATAGTCCTTAAGGACAGTCTAATTCAAGGGGATTCAGATTCCCAGGTGCAATTCATTAAGGTTCTTTGTGTAGCTTTATTTTTCATGGCTCCAATGGTGTTGATGTCTATTGTGATCCAAAGCAGCTTTCTTTACTCTGCAATAGTGAATCCAAGAGTTAATTCCTTCTACCTTTACTGCTGTGTAGGTAGTTGTCCTGGGTTACAATGTATTCTATTACCATGAGCTGTTGAGAGCCGGTATAGCAATGTTCCTTGCCTTCTCCCCCTGGACTATCCCCTGTTAATGGGCCCAACAATGCCTTGCTGTATGACTCAGAGGTAACCCGAACCTGGGCTATCTCCTGTTAATGGCCCCATCAGTGCCTTGCCCTATGACTGACCATCCCATTGTGAGATGCTCCGCCCAGGGGGGAAGGAACCAAGCATTCCCACCAGGATAAAAATCTGGAGCCTAAAACAGNTTTGATATATATATATATTAGTAAAAACTGTTATTCCCATTTCCTCATATCTTTGCCTGAAAGCCCCTTAATTTCAAATTTATAATAATTTGGAGGGAAGGGGGTTGTATTTTTTCCATTCCAAGGGGGGCTCCTGCCTTCCTTAGCAGACACCTGTCTTTCAAACCAAGACAGTAGTTAAGAGTACCAAATGGGGTCCTTTCCACTTTTCTTTTAATGGCTCATCCTTCCAAGTTCAAATATAGACCAAGTCTCCAGGTTTGAAATCATGCACCAGAGAGCCCAGAGGAAGCAAAGTTCACTGGTTAAGATACCTGTGTGGGGAGGATAATACTCAAGAAAGAGACAACAAATAATTTCTTATAAATTTCTCCCCTTTTAAGTGCATTTGGACAGTTTGATTTCCCATATCATTAACAGGATACAGTTTTCCATGTAATACTACAAATGGTGTTACCCTAATTTTCATCAACACAAAAGGTAAAACCTCTACCCATTTAAGCTGTGTTTCCTGACATAATTTTGTGATTTGCCTTGAGTGATTCATTCTATCTTTCCACTTGATTGCAGTGTCCAAGGAGTGTGTAAATCCCATTTCATTCGGAGAAATTTTGATACTCCCTGAACTACCTTTGCAACAAAATGGGGTCAATTATCTAAGGATAGGCCTTTGGGGATCCCAAACCTAGGGATTATTTCCTTTAGTAAGACCAACAACTTCCATAAATCAATTGTTACAATATGGAAAAGCCTCTGGCCATCCTGCGAAGGTATTCACTAAAACAGAGATATATACAATATTATCATTTCATAATGTTAACATTTATAGTGTTATTTATAATGTTTTTGGTAACTCAGTAACTATTTGCCAATACTCTCCAAGAGCTATTCCTCTTTTTACCTCTTCCGCTGGGGGATTTCTTTGGATTTTAGGATTATTTACACAGCAGACAGGACATCTTGTCATTATATCCCCAGGGAATTGCACTTTTGATCCTATAGCATGTCTTCTGATACTACTTATCATCACATCTGCTCCCACATGGGTCTCTTCATATAACTTCTTGAGCAGTGCCTCCATCATTTTAGTATTAGTTAAAATCTGTTGGTTTGGAGTGATTCACCAACCTTCTGTATTTTTGGTGCACTTTAATCCCACTAATTGAGCTTCCTTTTCTGAATATTCAGGGGGTTTCATCTCCATTCTTTTTTCAGGTATTAAAGCTCCAATTATTTGGTTTTGATTCACTGCCCTTTTTGCCACTAAGTCTGCTTTTCTATTTCCCTGAATCACTTTGCTCTGTCCTTTTTGATGTGCATTATAGCCACTTCTTTAGGTTCCAGTACTGCTTGCAGAAGCTTCAGAATTTCCTGCCTGGATTTTATACCACTTCCCTAAGAATTCAAGTCTTCATTCTTTCCATATAGCCCCATGAGCATGTACTACCCCAAAGGCATATTTTGAATCAGTAAATATATTGATCCTCTGGTCTTTTCCAATCTCAAGGGCTCCAGTGAGTGCAATATTATTGGCCTTTTGGGCCAAGGTATTCAGAGGCAAAGGTTTCACTTCTATTTCTTCCCCTAATGTCACTATTGCATATCCTGCCCTTCTTACTCCGTTTTGCACAAAGCTACTGCCATCAATGTAGAGTTCTTTATCCAGATTCTGTAAAGGTTCATCCCTTAAATCTGGTCAGCTTGCATATACCTGCTCTATGGTATTGATGCCTTGTAGGGGCTACCTAAAAACAGAGGCTAGACTAAATTAAGAGCATAAAAGTGGGCATATTTATTGAAGGGCCTTCAAGGTACACTTTGGGTAGTCAAAGCCCCAGGGGCTACACCCAAAATGGACTACGGGTCATGAGTTTTTCATACTTTTATGAATTTGGTCCATTTGCATATTGGGGGTTAATCCTCCAACTACAACTTTAGGTAATGAAGTCATTTACTCCAAGTTTGTTCATCCCCAATCCACTTTTGTTTACATAATTCGGGGCCTGAGACAGTAAGGTGTCCTTGAGTTTCAGGCCTAGAGAGGGATTGTTTTGACTGACCAAGATGGGAGAACAGTAGCTAACAGGCTATATGGAGTTTTTAGAATTATACACTAAAGAATTACAGGATATGAAAAATATAAAAGCTAAAATGCTAAGGCATCAGTATGCAGATATGTTGTAGCCATGTGTGTGACATCAACTATAAATCCAGCCACTTTGCTACCTACTGAAGAGCAAGAGCCTTTACATCTCCCTGTTCCATTAGCATTGCTTGGTTTTTGCCAGTTGGCTTGGAGAGATCCATGGTTCGATGGTTTTTATGCTTCTATTCTTATAGGATATCAGTTCACTCTTACTGGTTTAGCTCCTGGTTTCAATTTTATCTTACTTGGAGTCACTTTTACCTGTTTTTTCTGAAGCCCATACCAGTGGAATCACCACACTTGAAACAGCATCTAGAATGTTTTCTGATTTCTTCCAATGGCTTGCTCATTAGCAGGCAAATCTGAGGTTTCCATGCTGTCTCAGGTGAAATGTGGAACTGCATGGAATTCTCAAAAAAGATTACTTGCGCATTTAACTTACACAATATATCTCATCTTGTGGTGCGTTTAGGTTTCTCAGTGAATTTCTTCCCATTGTTATCAGGGAGATGCTAGAAGGGGGAGGCGGTGGCTTTTCTGGGTGAATAGTCAGCAATTAAGACCCAAAGGGAAGTGGCCGAGGGCTCTGGCATTCCAATGGAGTCATTTTGGGGTTGGGGAGTTTTGGCTGGGGGGTGGGCTCTCCCAACTGGGGTTTCTTTCAGGAATTCCGGAGTAATGCCGTGAGAGGTGGTGGGGCTGACCCGAGACTTGGCTGGGAGGTGGGTCCTTCTTCCCTTCTGCTTGGGAATGCAGAGCCGTTGCATGGTGTACTGCCTGGAGTCGGGGCAGTCTCTGCCAGATCTCTTTCTGCACAGTAGCTCAGCACCACAGTCGAGTCCTGCCTACCTTCCCCAACTTGTGCCTGCTGCTGTTGGCAGTGCCAAGACTGGTCGCCGCTCGCGTGAGTGCTCAGGGGAAATCACCCTCTTCCTTCCTTTCATCTGAGCTACCATTACCCCGGGGAAATTCTGAGCTTGCATCAGAGCGCTCCCTGCCGGCCGTGAGTGAGCTACTGCATCCTTCGCCTTGCCAGAGCTGCCAGCATCCCCTGCCAGTTGTGGTCATAACTACACCAAAAGAGGAAAAACAGTGCTTAGCAGGTGGGAAACTTCTGTTATTGTTTTGTTGCTTGTTCTGTTCTGTTCTGTTCTATTTTTATATATATATAGTAGTAAAGAACTGTTATTCCTATTCCTACATTTTTGCTTGGAAGCCCCGTAATTTTCAAAGTTATAATAATTTGGAGGGAGGGTCTTCTTTCCATTCCAGGAAGGTTCCCGCCTTCCTTGGCAGACATTTGTCTTTTAAACCAAGACACATCTCAAGGGAAGGGGGCATTCTGGCATACATAGAAACTCATTTTTTAGTGTCCCTAATTGTATATTCCATAGGTTGTAGGAGCAGTTGCAGAGTTCTCTTTCCTGTGGCCCCAACAATAGGTAGTTACTTTGCTTAAGGGTCCTTTACAACTTGTTATTACCAAATGCATGGCTCTGCTATCTATTAAAGAGTCTATTGTTTCATTCTCCGGCTTTACTGAAACCAGGGGATCGGCAGGGGATGCCCTGATATTTTCCCCTGGTCCCCTTCATTCATTGTCAAAATCCTCTAGCATCATAACATTTACATCTGCTAATTGACCCCTCCTGCCTACAAATAGCACATTGATTCAGGCCAAAGGAGGGGCCCTCTCAGACCCCAAACCCAACCCCCCCCATTCCTCCTCTTTCAACTTCTCCCAATAGCACACACTTTTCTTCCACAGTTAAAAGGTATTCAATACAGCCTGCATATCCCCCGTTAGGGTTATGAGTCAGCAAGACAGTTTCCAAAAGCTCATACATTCCTTCAGGATTCTCAGTATGATCCAACAGATGGTTTTCAATTCAACAAACCCAAAGTAGTAAAAGGGACATGTACAAAAACTGGCAGACCCTCTGCCCCCACTGCTTCTCTTAAATGTGTCTGTATGACTGGGCAGGTATGTCTCCGAGTCCAGCCCACAATGGGACTAAAATCCTCCCTTCCCATATGTTTTTTATTTTGATCTGTATCCTCTTTATCAATCCCCACCTCAGTGTTATATGGGAGTGAAAAGGAGGGAACTGTTATAAATATTCTGATCAAATAATTTATTTAATCATATAAAAGATTTAGTTATGATTAAAAGTAGAAAATTGTGAAGTATAAGGTATAGGAATGTTAGGAGTGTTGTGTTTGAAATATGCAACCATAGAAACTTCACCAAGAAGTTACTGGACTTCTTATGTTTTGTTCAAGTAACTATGGAGATGATCATGCACACCAGTTATGCTGCTTGGAAACCCCTACCCTTCCCATCTTGATTTGAATATCAAGGATTCCAATCAGTAGAGCTCAGTAGAGATGACCAATGATTATTTTAGGATAAGAATATTGATGAAGTTATATAACCAGTGAACTAATTATTCTAACGGTTAAATTTAAGAGCAAGCATATGCATAGTATGTAAAAGAACTTATGTAACAATGATTCAGCAGAAAAAGTATATAAAAATGGATGGATTTTGTCTGTTAAATGGAACATGTACGAAGGAGCAATCCCCCATGTTTCCTGGTGCCTGAATAAAGAAGTGTCTGCTTATTCACATCAAATTGGTGTTGAATAAGTTTTTCATCCCGTTTAGTGACAGAACTAATATTTGCACATCTTGCAATTCATGCTCTCTGCAACATACAATCCCTTGCTTTTTCTCCTTTTCCTCAATACATGGCACCAGCACATCCTCGCCCGATTTATACTTTTTCTGAGTATCTGGATCTCTATATCATGTCATTAAAGCATCAACATAAAAAACCCCCAACTCATCTCATTTACCAAGTCAGTGACAAAACAGTGGTACTTAAACTGCTATAATACAAAAAAAAAAGGTTGTGGGGGGAAATTAAATTTACAAGGTTAACTGAGAAATTCAGTGAATTATCTTCCTGATAACATGAAATATCAGGAGTACTAAATTGCACTGTGCCATATTCAATTAAAACACTCTGCAGATACCCCAAGTGAGCCTCCAGCATCTATCTCTGGGGAACAGGCTGTCACATCAGCAGCACTGTGAGAGACTGGAAGGATTGCTGGCTCAAAATATTTTGGGCANGGCCCAGGAAAGCCAAAGGGTACTCAACCCAGACCATGAGGCAAGCAACCATCTTCACCCTAGCTTTCCTTGGAATTTCTAGCAGCTGAATACCACTGGAACCAGGAGTGGTAGCTATACATGTTCTTTCTTTTCTTTCTCCTCCTTCTTCTAATTCTTTGGTCTTGGAGTTTTGAGTAACTTAAAATTGGATGGATTTGGAGTTTACTAAGTTGAATGGGCTAAGTTAATGCTTTGTGAAATATTTTATGTTGATTGAATGCTGCTCTAAACTTTTGCCAAAGTTCTCTGATTTTCTGAAGTTGCTGGTAAAATTTTTTGTTGTTTTGACCTCTTGAGAAGATCTTGTTGGTATTTCTCCCGTGCATCTAATTCAAGAGTACATCATAAAAAAACCCCATAAGCCTTTTTAAGAGGCTCTTTGAGCCAGGTTTTGGGGCCTTACAAGCACACACAGATGAGATGCTGAGAAGTGGTTGTTCATACAAATGCCTATGATAATTTACAAGAGGTGACCAAACCATATTTAAAGCCTTTATTTTGTTGCTCTGTTCCTCCCCACTAAAATAAGGTAGCTGAACTTGCATTGTGTAAGTTTATTAAAATATACCAGGCAGTATCAGAAACAAAAACAGTGGACTGAAGCAGATATAAACAATTGTGATGTAGTGCATAAATCAGTATTGGGAAGGACAACAAATTAGAAAATGACAGTTTGATTCAAATATCAACTGTTTGGAAGTAACCATATATTAGTATCAGAACCAGATGTGGAGATTCTTTCAAGCTGATTTTCCATGCAGTCAGCTTCACTGTGCTGTAGCATGAAGAACCTATCAACAGCAAGAAGGCATTTAAAAAGTAACAGAAAATGTTACAGTGAATTCATTAAAGCACTAAAGAAGCTCAAGGGCTACTGGATGGTGAGCACAAATTAGTTTTTAAAGGAGATTAAATTTTGACTTGGACTTCTCAGATGAAGAGATTTCAATTCCAATAAGGTATTGTAAAGAAGCAGCAGCATTCTTGTAAACTTTATTCTTGTAGTTGTACATGAGAAAGGATGGTAGAAAGTCTCCATACTACCATTTGATAAATTTATATGGAACTAAATATAAAATATCTCTAGAAACATGAGCTTGTGTCTATATTTTTCCTTTAATGAAGGTACCCTCCTTCCCCCACTACCTTTGAAGAACATCACGTTTTCTCAGTATCAAGCTTGCTCACTACCAACATGCCTTCTCTCTCCACCGCTACAAATGTTTGAAGTAGCAGCTATTACAATGCTCACATGCATAGTTCTGCTTGTGCACAAATGGCTGCAGTGTACAAACTGCTAAGAGAAACAGAAAAGCAATGGAAGTTCACTGGCAAAAGAGTCCCAGATCTTCTTTGTTTATAGCCTTTAAAAGCCAGGACTAACAGGTGCCATAAAAGCAGCTATCCAGCTGGATACAGAGCAGGACAGCTCAGGGTCCTAATCCAGACACTGAGCACCACAATTAATGTGCTGTCACATTAGGACACAAGCAGCAATCAGAATTATTATGTGAAACAGATCAATGATAGTCATTGTCATGGGAATTCAAACTCCCAAAAGTAAAAGTACATACTGTTGTTTCCTACTTCTTACACTCAACTATGGGTCTGATAAATCCTCAGCATTTGTGCTTAAGAAATACCTTAGCATCCAAACACTACAGGTCCTAAGTGTGGAGTAAAGAACAAACCAGCACAAATCAAAGCATAGGTTCTTCCTCCCACCTCTCCTGGCACCACTGTTTGTGGTATCCATGCTAATATCCAAGCAATATCTTGGCAGCTGTAATGCAGGGGAATAGGAATCCAATTTAGTAGTCCTGCTAAAACCATGCAGCCACTCACTCCCCATCCCCACCACCACCGACTGAAAGCACAAAAGGCAGAAATCACACGTTGAGATAAAAACAATTTACTGTAAACAACGAGAAAAAAACCAAACAGCAACACCAACAATATTAACAACAAAAGGTATAAGAGAAGAAAACAACAAACACATAAAACAACACCTGACCCTATCACTTGCCACGCTTTCTCCCACCAGAAGAAACATCCTTCTCAGAAGCGAGGGAGGTAGTCCCTTTCCCCCACCCCCGGCAATGATGTGAGGTGGTATCAAATAACATTAGGGTCTTGGCAACGGCCTCTCCCAGTGATCTGGGCCTACATCAATATATGATCCACCTCTTAGTCTATACCATCTCCCTCATGCCCAGATCCTACACCTTCCCACTATATACATACATATATATATATATATGTATAAAAATATGCACAAGAACAGCTATCATTTCCATAGTCAATGACTACCCCTCCAAGATGTCTGCTGACTTCATTTAGTCCATGACTGTGGGTTCTATCTGTCCTAGATGTCTTCCAGGGAAGAAGGGCTGGTGTGCTGTTGGCTGGTTGCTGCATCAGGAGCTCACAACTGGTGTATCTGGAGCAGTCTATCCTCATTGTCCATGGGAGTTATGACATACAGTGGCAGTGTTATTCAGCAACCAATATTATACACCTCAACATTACAGGCTGTTCTCACCCAAAATCAAATTCCCTTGAGGCACACATCATGTTTCCCCATCCCTCTGCATTACCAACCAGGTGCACCTGGGTCCTTGAGCAAAAAACAATCCCACAGATGGGTTTGCCTTTCCTTGAGGCAGGACTAATCCAAACTGTCTTCCCTAACACATTTCTCATATGCACCAAAGGGACTTTATCCCCTTCTATGGCACGTGGATGTTTTCATTGGGTAGGGCCAGTTCCATGGGTAGAGCCTCTAGTGTTAACTAACCAGGTGGCCTTTGCTAAATGTAGATCCCAATGTTTGAAGGTCCTACCACATCTTGCTTTCAAACTCGTTTTTACCAGTCCATTGTACTGCTCCATTTTCCAAGAGGCTGGTGCATGATAGGGAATATGATACACCCACTCAATCCCATGCTCTCTGGCCCAGGTGTTTATGAGGCTGTTTTTGAAATGAGTCCTGTTGTCTGACTCAAGTCTTTCTGGGGTGCCTTGTCACCACAGGACTTGCTTTTCAAGGCCCAAGATGGTGTTCCAGGCAGTGGTGTGAAGCACAGGGTACGTCTCCAGCCATCCAGTGGTTGTTCCCACCATTGTCAGCATGCAGTGCTGGCCTTGGCGGGTTTGTGGCAGTGTGATGCAATTGATTAGCCAGGTCTCTCCATATTTATATTTCAACCATCATCCCCCATACCACAGAGGCTTTACCCGCTTGGCCTGTTTGATTGCAACACATTTCACACCTATGGAAAACCTGTGTGATAGTGTACACAGTAAAGTCCACCCCTTGATCACAAGCCCATCTATTTGTTGCATCTCATCCCTGATCACCTGAGGTGTCATGGGCCCACTGAGCCAGAAATAATTCACCCTTATGTTACCAGTCCAGATCCACTTTAATCCTGACAGCTTGATCCACCTGACCATTGTTGTCATCTTCTTCAGTAGCCTGACTTGGGTACATGGGCATCTACATGAGGGACTTTTACAGTCAACTTCTCTACCCAGGCAGTGATGTCTTGCCACAATTCAGCAGACCAGATGAGTTTCCCTCTGTGCTGCCAAGTGGTCTTTTTCCATCAGTCCAGCCACCCCCACAGAGCATTTGCTACCATCCACGAGTCAATGTACAGGTGGAGCGATGGCCGCTTCTCACATTAAGCGATACCTAAAAGTCAGCTGGATGGCTTTCAGCTCTGCAACCTGACTTGATCCACCTTGTCCCTCAATAGCTTCTGTGATTCGCCACGTAGGACTCCATATGGCAGCTTTCCATTTTTTAATGCATCCCTACAATAGAGCAGAAACCTTCAGAAAAGAGAGTGTATTGCTTTTCATTTTCAGGTAGCTGATTATACAGTGGGGCCACCTCAACATGTGTCACCTTCTCCTCCTCCTCTTCTGATGATAGTCTGAAATTTTCAGCTTCGGGCTAGTTCCAGATGACTTCCAAGATCCCTGAGCAATTGGGGTTCACTATTGGAGCTTGTTATGTGATCAGAACAATCCATTTACTCCACGTAGCATCAGTGGAATGTTGTGTAGAAGGGACTTTCCCTTTGAACATCCAGCCCAGCACTGGCAGTCGGGGTTCCAGGAGGAGCTGTGCTTCGGTGCCAACCACTTCTGAAGCAGCTTGAACCCCTTCATAAGCTGCCAGTATCTCTTTTTCAGTTGGGGTGTAAAAGGCCTCAGATCATTTGTATCACCGACTCCAGAACCCCAGGGGCTGTCCTCGAGTCTCCCCAGATACTTTTGCCAGAGACTCCAGAAATAACCATTCTCCCTGGCTGCAGGATAGAGCACATTTTTCACATCTTGTCCTGTCCTGACTGGCCCAAGGGCTACTGCATGAACTACCTCCTGTTTACTTTATTGAAAAGCTTGTTCTTGTTCAGGACCCCACTCGAAATCATTCTTCTTTCAGGTCATGTGATAGAAAGGGTTTGCAATTAATATGACTGCAATCTGGAATACGCATCCTCCAAAAACCCAGAGTGCCTAGGAAAGCCTGCGTTTCCTTTTTGCTGGTTGGTGGGGACATAGCTCCTATTTTGTTGACCATGTCCATTGGAATCTGACATCGGCTATCTTGCTATTTTACTCCTAAAA
>VXAZ01005847.1:0-40312 GCA_013399875.1 Gymnorhina tibicen
AGAGGCGCCGTCCCGCCCCCCCGGACCCCCTGCCCGCCGCTCGCGGGTCACGCGGTCCCGGTGCTGCGGCACCCTCCTCGCTCAGAGGTTCCCGGAGCCGCTTCCCGGCTCGTCCCCGCCCCGGCCCCGCAGGAATTGCGGGCAGCGCATGAATTGAGAAGTCAAGAGCAGGAGGACACTATAAATCAAACTAAAATGCCAAAGAACAACTTTGTTTGAACTTTGTGCTCATGAGCGTAGTAAAATCCTTGCCCACAGGCTGTGATTGCCCCTTACTCACATTAGCCTGCAGTCAGAGCCCAGCTGGGTGGGAGAACATGAAAAGACAGACAGCAGCTCAGATACAGCCACCTCCCTGCATGTGACTGGAGTCAGAGAAGCTAGACCCCATCCAGATGTGACCATCAGGTCAGGAAGAATCCCTGAGAGTTGTCAAAGCTTCCGTTTCACATTCTGTTTCTTATTTTATGTGACTTGACGCAGCTCCTGCTCAGAAGAGCCTCGGGGTTTTGAAACCTCCTTGCTCTGCTCCCCTCTACATGAAATCTCTCCCTGCTGTGGTTGCAATCCCTGCCTGCCCAGTGTGCGAACGAGTGCAGGTCCTTCCGCACACGTGGTGCCTACATAACCACCAACCCTTAACCATCAGGAAAGGCCAGCAGAGAGGGAGGGCTGGGCCAGGTCTGAATGGCAGCTGGTGCTTCCCGGTAGCTTGAAGGAAGGAGAGCTGAATAACTACATTGTTTATATAAAAACAAAGACATCTCTGTTTGTCAGAAGAGTCTGGGCTGGCCCCAAGATAAACTATATAGTGAGAGAGAAGAAACCCTCCCCTAAAAAACCCCAAACCCCTCAAAAGTCTTTTCCAAGAATATCCATAATCTCCCTAACTTCATCCGCTGGACCACCCTGAGGATGGAAATGTCAGCCTGTCTCAAAACAGCGTGTTGAGGGCACTTTGGCACAGAAAATGCAGTAAGAGCAGAGCTGCCCTCGGCAGTTGTGTCCCAGCTCCCTGTGCTGGAGCAGGAAGCTCCACGTGGACAGCAGCAAGAGTATTTCAGCTGAACTTGCAGACACAGTAAACACCAGGAATTGTTTCTGGTATCTCTGGTTCACTTTCCTGGTGGGATAGACTGGCTACGCAGGGAAATTGGACACAAGACATTAAGGTCGTTCTGATTTCCCCCTGTTATTCCTGGCAGTTCCTGCAAGGTCAGAGATGGGGGAGGAACCTAGAGGAAACCCTCTTTTTTTGATCAAGATCAAGCCTTTACTGAGCAAAACAGCCCATGTGCTGATGCTGCCAGAGCTGAGCAGCACCACAGTGACTGCCTTGTTTTTTGAGTAGGAAGCGAAGGGAAGCACTGGTTCCTTCTCCCCATATCCTGAGCAGGTGTGAACCTGTTCAGTCAAACATAGCTAAGCCAAGCAGAGATCTCAAACAGGTAGGACAGGTCCAGGAAATTTACGAAAAGAAATGAATTAAAGAAAGGCAGGCTGTGAACAGCTCAGCTGCAGCACAGAGAGCAGCTGAAGCAGGACCTTCGTAGAGAAAAGCCCCCTGAGGGTCTCCAGAGGCTGCTGTGGTTTACCTGGCTGCCTGGGGCTGGCAAGGCTGAGTGTCCATGGAGAAGAGGAGTGGCAAGAATGGAATGAGAAGCCAGAAGTAGGACTGAGGTGCTGAAGACACCCGGATGCAGTCTGACCTGGACAGGGAATCTGAGGGCAAGGGGAGCACAACAAGGTCCGTGTGGGTAGGAGGGCTTGAGCCCCAAGTAACTTCCACCCTCTTCCTTTGAAGCCAACCCAGAGCTAAAGGGAATCACCCCTGGCACATGGCACAAGGAGTTGTCTGTGGCACAGGGAGATGTCCATGCTCACAACCTGAGCACCTGGACAGTGGTTCACCACCTTTCCTGGCCATCACCCTTCTCCAGCATGCTTGCTCCCTGACACGCCTCTCAGCATCATGAGCATCAAACCAGGGTGGGGGCTCTGGAGGTGCTGGCACATGGCTGCCCAGAGCCCCTTGAGCAAGCTGAGGTGCCTGTGACATGGGAATCATGACACCAGGGCTTTGCAGTCTGCTGTGTTTCAATGGACTGTTTGGTTGAGGGGGTTTGCGGAGGAGGCAGCACTAGGATTAACATGCTGCTGCATCTGACACAGCAAATTTCCCTGTAAAGTAGAGAAACTGCATTCTCTTACCAACGCCAGTGCATATTAAGTTTGTAAAAGGTAAGATCCAAATCCTGTTTCTCTCACTTTTGTCAACACTGGTGGGTTTTTCCCTCCTTTTTTCATGTCTGTGGTTCAACTGGGCTTCTACCCCATCTCCTGCTGTCTTGTGGCTGGCCTTACCAAGCACAGCACTGGGGTGATGGGATTCAATTCCCTCTGTCAGCATTTATTTCCCACATGGCACCAGACAAGTACACCACACAGGACTCCTCTGTGCTGGTGCTCTATATCCCCCTCCTGTAGGTATGCTGCATTGACTGACACTTCTTGGGTGTGTTTGCAAAGGTGGCAGTAAGAGTGAATGCCATCATTGGGATTTTCCTTGTCCCTGTTCACTAATCACATTGGCTCTGAAGTCTTTAGAAGTTGTGCTGGTTTTGGCTGGGGTAGAGTTAATTTTCTTCGCAGTTGCTGTTACGGGGATAGGTTTTGGATTTGTACTGAGAATATGGAGACCAAAATATGGTGTTGATAATATGGAGATATTTTTCTTATTGCTGAGTGGTGCTTGCACAGACCCACGGTCTTTTCTGCTTCTCACCCCACCCCACCGGGGAGGGGGATGGGGGTGCATAAGGAGTTGGGGAGATACACAGCCAGGACAGCTGACCCGAACGGACCCAAGGGATATTCAGGGCCATATGACATCATGCTCGGTATATAAAGCGGGGGGCAAAAGGAGGAAGGGCTTGGCGTTTGTCGCGTTCCCTCGTCCGCAGGGGAGGGCCAGGCTCCCCCCGCGAAGGGACCGGGACCGGGACCGGGACCCCCCGCGACCCGCGGGCCGAGGCTGGGGCGGGCGCCGCGTGCAACTCAAATTGCCGTGCTCCCTCTCCCAATGGCCGGAGCGCCTGCCCGCCGCCAGCCAATGGGAACGCGGCACTTCTCGCCGCCAGCCAATAGGCGCGCGGGAGCGGACCTTGGAGTAACGCTCGAAGCGGCGGCGATGGCCCCGGAGCGCGGTGACCGCTCGCTCCCCGCCGGTACCGAGGGTCTTCCCCGGGTTTTCCTGCAGAGCCTGCGAACTCTTTTCGATATCCTGGATGACCGGCGGCGGGGTTACGTGCACCTACGGGAGATCGAGTCGCGCTGGCGGGGAGCGGAAGCCCGGGAGCTGCCCGCCGGGGTGATGGAGGGGTTGCGGCAGGCGGCGCCGGCCAGCGGGTACCTCACCTTCGAGAGGTTCGTCCTGGGGCTGCGGGCGGCCCTGCCTGAGGCTGAGCCCCCGGTGGAGGGTGGCGGCGGCGGGCGGCGGAGCGTGGAGAAGCCGCCAAGCCCTCGCTGTTCCGAGGAGCGGCGGGGGAAGAGCACCGGGCAGCGGGAGCCGGGGCACGGCCAGCCCCGAGGCCGCGGTGAGTGGCGGCGGTGGGGGCTTCGGGCTCGCGGGGGTGATGGCAGCGCCGGGGCCGGGGACTGGCGCTCGGAGGTCGGGATGGGATCCCGCGGTTCGCCCCGCTCCCCTGTCCCCTCCTCTGGGCTCGGAGCCAGCGGTTCCCGCAGGGCCGGTGTAAAACTCCCCCGAAGTTACTGTTAGTCCCAGTTTGGCTTCGCTGGACTCCGATCCCGGTGCGAATATCCCAGCGCCGCCGCCCGCCGAGGGCTGTGCTCCCCTCGCGATGCGCTGGCCTATTTATATCGCTGACAGGAGGAATTAAGGGCTTTGCCGTAATGTGTCCGTGGTTGTCCCCTGGCGCAGAGTCTGTCCTGACCTTCCCCGGGGGTGGGTGGCACAGCTGGGCATCTCGGAGAATGGCTGGGCCCTGGGGACCCCCAAAGCCGAGCAGCTTCGCTGGGGTGAAGCTGCGGTCACGGAGCGGCCGTGTGCTCGGTGGGCTCTGGGCTGCGCTGGCCCTCAGGAATGATTCCTTCACGATGTCGTGCATGGTTTGGACAAATAAAAAATGCAATACCCGATCCAGCTTTTTGGTTTGGATCATTCCACAGTACTATTCCCAATAATAAATAATTAATCAATGAATAAATGGGAGAGCATCACCAGGGTGATGTACTCTGCTGTCCCAGACTCTGTCTGCAGAGCTCACCTGCACATCCATGTGGACTCTGCCCTTTCCTTGGGATCTGGGCTCCCTGTGCTGGCTCTGCCAGAGCCCTCCAGGGTGGTACACTGACCTTGGCATGGGGGAGACTGTTTCACTGATGTCTTGATTTGTTGCTAGTCAGTAGAAGACGTTATAAGGAAACCAGGCTTCTGGGCTTATCTGGGTAGGTAATCTATGTTTTATCTATGTTTGTGAAGTGCTTTGAGATCAGAGGAGACAAAGTCTGTGTGAGGAGCTGGTACTTGTTATTGCACCACCTGAGTGCAAAGACTTCCTCCACCTTGGGAAGGTCAGGCTGGTTTGCCTTCCCTTCCCAACAACTCCCAGTCCCTTCTGCTGGGTGGAGAAGAAACTTTTAACTGTGACTGAGGTTCTCTGCTTTCCATTTTGCCTCCAGACTAATCACTGGAGCTTCATCTAAAGGAATATTATTAAGCAGACTAACTCTTCTATCATCAAGAGTGTAAATCTGGAAAAACCTGAAAAAAATCCTGCTTGGCGAATAGAAAGCAGATTGAAAGCTCTGCCCTGGGAAGGAGCAAGCAGATGACTGCAGCAGCTTTCTGCTTGCTGAGGATCTTTCCATTACAGGGTGATGTTCCATAACTGTCCAGGGCCTGCGGGCCGGGTTAGTGCCTCAGCCCTTGTTGCCAGCATCCCACACTGCAGGGCTGTGTTCTGGCAAATGGCCTGAGTTTCAGGTTCATTCAGCAGCTTAGAAAATGGTACAACTCAGTTATTCCATCTCTTTTAGCTCCAGATCCTGCACAACTGCCCAGTGCGCCCTTCCACAGATGGTTGCCCAGGGTGCAGTTGAACAGGTGGATGTTCTCAGATGGCTGCAAGGGAGTTGGGCAGTTGTGATATGGCTCCATCCCTGCTTCAGAGATGTGTGGTGGGTGCTGGGAGCTGCCTGTGGCTCCGGGAAGATCTGTCTCCACTAAGATTATATCATTTGGATGTGAGGCTGCTCTGAGCCTCCAGCTGCATGTGGTGGCTTCGTAAGACCCCACCCAAGTGCAGTGAGATGATGTATCAGTGCTCATAAGCTACAATGAGTTGGAGGAAATGCTCCCTGTCTGTGTTTGGGGGGAAGAGGGTTCCCACAGGGTGCCTCCCCAGCTCTGCTTTATGGTGTGAGGAGCATCTGCACTTGTCAGAGGTGATTTGGATGTGACTCATGGCAAAATGGCAGAGGCTGGGGCCAGGTGGTTCTCCTGGCACATCCAGGGGTGCAGTGAGCCAGTGGGACAACAATTCTGTCCCCTCTCCCACACTAACCTCTCCTAGAGGGTGGGCAGAAGTGCTTCTGAAGTCCTTGCTTAAGACAGCTTCCAGCTTTTCATCAGCCCAGCAGTGCTGGTGCAGTCTCCGAGCTGCTGCTCGGCACCCAGTGGTCCCTGGGGAGCCCAACAGCACCCACTGGACACAAGGATGGTAAGGTGGATATTGGAGAAGTCACAGGGCAGGGAAGTCACCATACTGATGTCCCTACCTCTGGTGCCTGGTGTCTTGTCACAGCAGCATCTGAGCATATTGCTCTTGGGGTCTTTACCCCAGTAGTTCCCCTGTGAGCTGGGACCTGGGGAAGTCAAGGCAAAGAGCAGAAAAGCCCAGGAAGTGTGTCATGGCCCTGGGCACTGGCTCCTCCCCAGTATAGTGCTTTCCCTTGCTCCAGGGGTGGCTTGGCTCTAGCAGCTGGAGAGCTGTTGGCACTGGCGGGAGGGAGGGGATGGTTTGTAGGGGCTTGTCTGGGCCATTGCCAAGGACAGATGTGGAGAAATGTAAAACAACCATGAGGTGTCTGCTTGTCCTGGGCAGAGAGGGTCCCAGAGGGAGGAGCCCGTCTCATGGCAGGATCTCTTCCACCTCTGGTGATCTGGTCCTGTTCTTTCCCTAAAGAAGAACTATCCCAGCTCATTAGCAGGGGTCCTGTTTTAGCCACCACCTTGTTAGCTCAGATGTGCAGAGCTCGGTTGGTTGACCAGGAGCTCCTTCTTATCACAGGTACAGCTCAGCTCAACCCAGCACTTTAGGTAACTGCAGCAAAAAGTTTTTTAACCTGTGTTTGTCCTGCAGCTCCTACCAGAAGTGCTTCTGGCTTTGCCTTAGGATTCTGACTGTTGTGAGTATCCTTGGTTTTGGGGCTGTTCCTCAGCTTTTAGAGCAGGATATGCTACAGGTCTGCTAGGACAACTTGTGTGTGGTCACACCAGTCTTGCTGGGTTCCTCCCAGATAGATTTGGGTGTATGAAACCAAAGGGAGCTGGTAAAGCGGATGGGCGATATCAAAGACTTTGTGTTCACTGATGTGCTAGAGACCTGTCTGTGCCAGAGCACTTGCTGGGAGGTGGAGTGAGATACTGTGATGGACCAGAAGGAGGACTTTTCCCATGGCATGGTGGCTTCTTTCCCCAGTGACACAAAGTGACAAACTGAGGTGTTGTATTGCCTACTGCCCGCTGAGCCTGTGACTGTGGCAGCACAGGCAGCCCTAGTACAGAGCTCCCACTCCTTGTACCTTCAAGATGAAGGGTGGCTCCTGTGGCCATGGCTGCCCTCTCCTGCCTCATATCCTTCCTCTGTCATGTCCATGTGCTCAGCTGAGGAAACCTGTGGAGCAGAGGAAAGAAATGTGCCAGCCCATGTGGTGCCACACACCCTGTCCTGTTACTCACAGCCCTTCATGTGCCTGCAGCAGGGAATTTGCCAGACCTGTGCCAGGCAGCTCTGGTAGAAGGATGTGCAAAGGGTGGGGGTGCCTGGCAGATGCGTGGGGAGCTGTCCTGGGAGGAGGGCGTTTTCCCCAGCTGCCTGCCATCACTTGCCAACTCCCTGCTGCTCTTCTTGAAAAGCCAGGTTGGGAAAGGAACTCTTGAGGAAACCTGTGTGCAGGGAGCAGGCAAGCCGTGGGGCTGAGGGGGTGGCATGAGACAGGGTGTGCTGGGCACTTGGCTGGGGACTGGGGCAGGAAGGGAGGAACAGCAGGCTGCTGCCCAGACTTGCCTGGGGATGTGCTGGCTGCACCCCTGGCTGCCCTGACGCTGTGGTTTGGGGCGGTGGGGTGTCACGGTGCTGCTCTACCAGCTCGGCTAGCAGTGGATCGGAGCTGGCTCGGCTGTGGCTGCAGGGCTGGGTTTCTGGTGAGGGCAGGCAGTGTGGGGCTTGTACAGACTTCACTGCAGGTGCCATGGGAATTCCTGCCCTGGCCGACAGGCAGGAGGTACCTGATCCAGCCTGGAACCTGCCAGTATGAACTTAATCTTCAAAAATAGGTTATACATGGATTTGCATCAGCACCATGTGTTTGTAGTAGATTAGTCTTTTGCAGGATAGGATGTTGGGGTTTTAATAAAATTTTGGAAAATCTACAGCCTGATTTACTCTATGGTTACATCATAGACATGGTGTCTGGGGTGGATGTCCACATGGCCAAGTCCATCACCAAGCAGGAGCTGCCTTCAAGAGAAGTTGGGTTCCTGACAGAGCTGGTGCCACCTGAGCAGAAGCCAGGTGTCCCATGAGGACACATGAGGGCAGGCAATATCAGGAATAGTTTAGTTGCCTCTGCTGGGACTGGACCAGCTTTGCCTGGAAGCTGCTTGCTCCCTACAGAAGATGACGTTGAGGTCTGTTGCCAGCCTGGCACAGCTGAGTCAGCCATTCCTGACACCTGTCCTGCCTGGACAAAGGCGGGAGCAGGCGCTCAGGGTGGTGGTTAGCTCAGTCTCTCCCTGCTTGCAAGACCACCCTGCAGATCATCTCACAGACGTGGCCCTGGGGAGGATTTTGTTGAAAGTAGGTTGTGGCCTCGTGCCTTCCTCTGTTCCAGGTGGTGATGCAAAGTCTGGGCAGTCCCAGGGAGATGGTGGCCACCCAGGGGCTGGGGACGCTCGGAGGCATCAGAGGGGCCGTGCAGAACACCGGAGACACACCATCACCAATGGCGTGGACTTCAGCATGGTAAGGGAGTGTTGTGGGCTCCCATGAAGGGGAAGGTGGATTGCAGGGGTCCCTCACTGCTGACACTATCTCTGGGCTTTGGCTTCCTCCCTGCCCACCCTGCACATGTGAGCTGTGGGACATCGGGCAAATCCTGATATTTTGGATATGAAGCTCTGTTGATGTATGTGGATGTTGTGCCATTATTTCCAAGGAGCTTTCTGTCCTGAATCGTGCCAGACAGGGAGGAGGTGCATGCCTTCCCCCAGAGTGGGGTCAGCATGTGAAGCCAGTGTACTGGCTGCCTTCCCCGTGGGCAAGGTCTTGGGAAGAGGAAGGCAAAGGTGGAGGCATGGAAACAGGTGGATCTCTGGGCCTTTAGAGCACCCCAGTGAGGGTCAGGTATGCTTTTTGCTGGCAAGCAGTGGGGCCAGGCTATGTCCCCTCCCAGATGTTCCGTGTAGATCAGGGCTCAAACATGCAGATCCTCTTGGCTCCTGACAGACTTTTTGCTAGCTAAGCAGAGAAATCCACATGGAATTTATCCAGGCAGTCCAGGATGGAGGGGTCTGCTCCCCTCTCTCTGCCGCTGAGTGGAGAGGCTTGGGTCAAATTGCCTGGGTGAAGGGATCTCATTGCTCCCAGGTGGAATGGAGTAGCTGCCTGGGCATGTTGTCCACAGGCTGAAGCTAAATTGTCCTGGACAGAGAGTCAGGACCAAGCCTGCAGGATGAGTACTTGGTGGAACTGTCACCACTGCACTTCCACTTGCACCCTGGTGTCACCCTGCTCCTGCAGCCCAGCAGGCCTGATCAGTGGTGCCCAGCCTGTTGCTGGCCTTGGGGGACACAACATACCCCGATGCCAGCCTGGGGAGGGGATGTTTGTGCAGGTAGTTTGCTGGGCTTGCAGCCTTGCGAGGGGCAGGGGCCCCTTTGGGCCGAGTGGCCTCTGCTGGGAGGTGCTGACAAGGAGAGATAAATGTAGCTCTGTGTGTCTGGGATTGAGGGTTCTGCTTCTTGGGGTTTTGGGGGCTGTTGTTTGGAGAGAGGAAGGTCTCTGCTTCCCTGGCAAGGCTCTTCCCTGTGCATGCAGCTCTGGGCTGGAGTCCATCTCAAGGTTCCAAGCTCAAGGTCCTACCTTGTGCTGCTCTGAAGGGGCTGGTGGCCACCATGTCTGTCCCCTGCTCTGCCATAAGCACTCTTGCTCTGGGCTTGTGTTGCCCTGGTCTCTATTCCCCCAAGTTGTCGTGAGAGCAGTGGGAGGGATACCCCTTTATTCCCTCTCTCCCTGTATGTCCCCAAGTGCTGCACTGCCTTTCTGTGCTTCTGACCCCAGAGAAGCCTTCCCTGACACCCTGGGCACAGTCTTTAGTCACTGGTGCCATTTCCAAGCCTACAGAGACAGCTGGAACAGGTTTGAGTCTAGCAAGGACTGAATCCTTCTACTGTCACCTCCCTTACCCCTCCCTGCCCCAATGCTGGGCTCCCAAGGGACAAGGAACTCGTCTGTCATTAGGCTAATTTGCCTAAAGCCCATGGGGGATGGGAGCACTGGTGTCCATCCTGCATCCCGAAGTGCACCAGGACTGGTTCCTTCTGAGCAGGGAGCGGAGCTGTGGAGGCTGTGCTGCAGCCCCAGGACCCTTTGCACCGTCTCATCTGGTGCCCACTCGTTCAGCTGGTGGTTTTCCAGCCAGTCCATCATCGATTGGCCTGATTTCCCCATGGCCACAAAGGTGGCTGGAATGAGACCTTCCCTGAGAGGTGGAGCACTGTCATTTGTAGGCAGCCCAGGGCACAGCTCTGTCCCTTCCCCTTTACCAGCCACTGAGCACCAGCCAAGTCCAGCACTTTGTCTTCCTCCTGACCCAAATGTCTCATCCTGGCGAGATGCTGCCTGTCCCCACACCAGGCCAGGCTGGCAGTGTCCCTCTGCTTTGTGGGATGCTCCCTCTTCCTCCAGTCTCTGTGCTGGCCAGCAAGCCCAGTGGGAGGAGGGCAGGCCAGGCAGCAGTGGGCTGTACCCCCAGCTAGGTGGGGGTCCTTGCCACATACAGCACCTTCTTCATGTCCCTCAACAACAGCACCAAGGCTCTGCACTTCTTCCTCTGGGTACGTCCCTTTGGGCCGTTGGAGAAGGGTGCATGGGAAGTTGTCGTGTTGCAAAAAGCATTTCCAGGAGCAGCAGGAGCAAGAGCAGCCTCAGTGTAATAGGTGGCAGGTATGGGATGGGGGGAGGCTTTGGGCCTGGCAGTGGGGACATGGAAATGCTGGTGGCATGAAGAAGGTCTTGGTATGGTGTCACTTGTCCACAGGGTTCTGTTCAGGGTCGCTTCTGAGCTGCACCGCTCCTGATGCTCTCCAAAGCATCAGGAGAGGTTCTGGTGCATCCAGCATTTTCTGGGTGACCAAAGTCCCTCTGGTGCCTGGAGAAAACTCTGGAGCCCAGGCTGTGTTGTGGGTGAAAGCCAGGCTGTGTTGTGGCAAAGAAGGCAGAGGCAGTGAGGCAGGAAGCTCCCCATGCCGTTGCAAGCTGGGGGAGCAGCCTGGTGTTGAAAAGGAGAGAAGGGCCACGGGCTCACAGGGTGAGGGTGATGAACGGATCACTGCATCATTTGCTCTGTTCCCCGGGGAGTCCCCTCATCCCTCTCCACCTCTCTGCCGGTGGCAGCGCAGTGCCAAGGGGTAGCAGGAGCAGAAGGTGGCAGTGGAATGAGGACCCTGTATCCCCTGTGGATGTGGGCTGAGCCCCCTGCTCTGCAGCAGCCTTGGGTCCTGCTCGGCCTATTCCAAGGGGTTGCTCTGGGGGCAGGAGCCCCAGGCACCCTCGTAGAAGCTCTCCAGGCACAGCAGGGCCCCCACTGCCTCTCCAGGTGATCCTGGTGCTGGAACCTGAGCAACTGGCAGAGACCCTCTGCAGAGAGGTGTAGTGTGCTATGCTCTGCTCAGCTTAGCTTCATGTGCCTCCAGGGATGAGGCAAACTGGGGGCAGAGTGCTGGGGAAACAGGGCTGCAGGTTCTCTCTGACTTCTGACTTCCAGCCTGCACAGTGAGCTAGGCTCTTCACTGCTCACTGAAATCCAAGTGTGTCTGTTCTTCAGCTGACACTCACACCCCAAAGGGAGCTGGGGGCAGCTGCAGGCACCACTCCTGCGGCCTCCCTGGACAAATAGGTGAAGAAACCTGCACCTGCAATGGTGAGCAGGAGGGTAGAGGTGACCTGAGTGTCCTTCACATGCTTTGGTTGTTCTCCCAAACTGGAGAACTTTTCTTCCAAAAGTCTCAAAAGTCCAAAGCAGCATCAGGCAGCAGTCATTATCCTGCTCCTCTGCAGCTTTTCATGGGGAAAGGGGCTGAGACCCTTGCCTGTATCCACATCTCCCACACCTCATAAAGAAACCACCTCCTGGGACTTGACAAAGCCTTGGTGGGGAGTGGGTGACATCCCTGTGCTTTGTCCTGCAGCTGAAGTACATGAAGGAGCTGGAACAGGAGAAGGATTTCCTATTGCAGGGCCTGGAGCTTATAGACCGGGCTCGAGAGTGGTACCACCAGCACATCCAGCTCATGCAGGAGCACCAGCGGCTCCTGGGGAAGAAGAAAACCAGTGCTGTGAGTCTGGGGCTTCTTCTGGCTGCTTGTGGGTTTGAAGAACAGGGCTGGGAGTTGGCTGGACCTGGAGCTGGCCCCATGGTAACCTCCAGCCTCTTCTTCCTCCCCATCCTGCAGGACTTCCCTGAAGGTGGCCAGAGCCACCTGGGGCACCTGGTCCCCAAGCTGCAGGAGGTGAACCGCTGCCTGGGTGACCTTCTTTCCACTGCTGGCAAGGTGAGAACAGCACATCAGCAGCTTGTGGTTGGTTGTGTGATCTTAGGACCCATCCTGTCCCCCTCATGTTGGTGACTGGGCTGACATTAGAGCTGCCAGAGTTTCCCCCAGCTCTGGGAAGGTGACTTGGCTCCATGGGCGAAACGTGATTGGGGACAGCCAAGAGGACAGTACAGCTGGTCCTGAGCTGGGCTGGAGGATGCTTAAGGCATTTGGGGGACTAAAGGAGATCCCCAAAAAGGTATAGGCATTGTCAAGGGAATAAGGAGCCCAACTTCCTGAGGTGCTGAATCAGCCACTTCAGAGCTGCCTGTCCTGCCGGACAGGAGCCAGGCACACTGGCAGGAATGCTTCCCCATTCTGCCTGGTGGGCTGGAGACCCTGTGATGGCCTGTGCTGGGATTTTAATCCTCTGCTGGGCTTCTCTCAGTTCTTTGTGTGCTATAGAAACATGGCGCCTTGAAGAAGGGCTGGGAAGGGCCACAGGGAGGAGGCTCAGTGTCTCATCCCTTCATCTTCTCTACAGACAGCAAACCCCTCCTCAGCCTTGAGCAGGCTGGTCCCTGTGACATCCCCAGCCTCCACAGGCTCCCAGCAAGCCATCAACATGCTGAAGGAGCAGAATCGGCTTCTCACCAAGGTGAGTGGGAATACGGCTGGAGGAGATGCCCTTGGGGGTGCTGGGAAAGGAAGGGGATGGGATGGGGCCAGGGAAGGAATGACAGGCAGTGGGAAGTGTTCCTTCAGCTTGGCCAGACTTGGTCATCCCAGAGAAGGGTGTGTAGGCTGCACGTGGAGACCCTCTGGCACACAGCTGTGCCCAGTTGTCTCCAGCTGTTTGCTGGGTGAGTCAGTGGCAGGGATGGGGCATTCCTGACAGAGGGAAAACACAGTGACAAATGGAGGCCACAAGAGAGTGCAGAGGCTGCAGCTGGGGACTGCCAGGGAAGGGATGCTGCCCCTGCCAGGGCCAGGTTCACGGCTGGGGTTTCTGTCCCACCACGTGGCCACAAAGATGCTCTGGGGGCTGGGGGTGTTCACCTGGAGAAGAGAAGGTTCCAGGGAGACCTCAGAGCCCCTTCCAGTGCCTAAAGGGCCTCTAAGAGAGCTGGAGAGGGACTTTGGACAAAGGCGTGGAGAGACAGGACAAGGGGGAATGGCTTCCCACTGACAGAGGGTAGGGTGAGATAGAATACTGGGAAGAAATTCTTCCCTTTGAGGGTGGTGAGGCCCTGGCACAGGTTGCCCAGAGAAGCTGCCCCATCCCTGGAAGTGTCCAAGGCCAGGTTGGACATGTCTTGGAGCAACCTGGTCTAGTGGAAGGTGTTCCTGCCCATGGTGAGGGGCTGGGATGAGATGGGCTTTAACGTCCTCCTACTCGAACCTACCCAAAGCCTGTGATTCTGTGCTTCTATGAAATTTTACCTGCAACACACCAGTTGCCAGCATTTTCCTCCTCTAATCAGGATTTTCCTCCCCTGTCTTGTGCAGGAGGTGACTGACAAGAGTGAGCGCATCACCCAGTTGGAGCAGGAGAAATCTGCCCTGATCAAGCAGCTCTTCGAGGCTCGTGCCCACAACAACCATGAGATGAGCCAGCTGGACTCCACCTTCATCTAGCACATGCCTCCCCCTCCACATCCCCAAACTTCCCCGGGATTTTCAAGGGACTCTTGCCCCAAACTCATCACACCCGCTGCTCCAGGTGCAGTGTCTCCAGGTCTGGGGCTGCTGGTGGCATCTCTGTGGGAGGAAGCCGGAACCCCTCCTGGGGAGCATCCCTGCCCTGCTGATGGCTTATCAGCCATGCTGCTCTCAAGCTGCTCCTTTTCTGTCTCTAAATGGGCTGCAGGGATGCTGTCCCCAGCCCTGTGACCCCCAGCGTGTGGGAGACATGGCTGCTGCCTGTGTGGGGTGAGCTGCTGTGCCCTTGCTGACTTAGGCTGGATTTTGGCTGCTCTTGGGAAAAAGTGATGCATCTTCAACACTCCAGCCAGCATCTCCAGACAAGCCTGGCCCTTAGAGGGTGCCTGCTCCTGCTTGTCCTGCTGTTGGAAGACAAGATTCGAAATTAAAGGAGGCATGCCTGGCCTCTCTGCTGCCCATGTTCTGCCTGCCAGAGACACTGTCCTGACCCTGTAGTGCCCAAACTGGTGGTCCTCACGGGAACCCCTCTGTCCCATTAGTGGTAGTGATACTGTAGTTGCTGTTTACATGTCTGCAGGCTCCTGTAAGGAAAGAGCCATAGAACCAACCAAGGTAGCCTACACCTCTGAGCTGCTGTTTCAGGCTGTTGACAAGTTGAGACAGACACCTCACCTTTTACTTGGCTTGACCTGGCAAATATTTCCTCATGTCTGCCAGGATTAGATTCTTTTCATGATGACTGTAAAAGGAGAAGTGATGTTCCATAGCCCAAGGATGCTCACATCAGCCTGACCTCACAGAAGGGCTTTAGAACTTGTTTTTGTATTTAACTGAGCGTGGGACAGAGCAGAGGCTGGCGGGCTCTTCCCCATGCACATCTCCACATGGAGAAATGGCAGCTCTGCCGCGCATGGTTGTGGATGCTACTGCCTGGGATGACATCCTGACTGGGAGCTGCACTCCTCTGCAGGTCTCTTGAGGGGTGGTGGTGGTCTAAGATGGGTCCTATTAGATGGTGCATCTCAGGACTCCTCCTGCTTCCCACCCAGCTCAGTGATGATGCTTAAGCTGAATGACATTTGACTGTGGCTCGGTACTTGGTATCCATGGTACTTTCATTGGAGATCCCTGTGAACCCCATGTAGCACAGCCTGGCCCTCTGTGTCCCCAAGGCCAGGACCTTTCTCTGTGGGGTTGTTTCATGCTCTGACTCTCCAGGCTTGATGCTGTGGCACTGAGCTGGGTGGAAGATGCTGGCTCTGCCCTGAGCTGACACATGCAAGCCAATTCTGTTCTCATTCCTCTTCTTATCTGTCAGGACTCTCTGTCCCATCCAGCTGTTCTCTTTGAGACTGATCCTGAGCTAAAGCTCACTGCGAGGCATGAATCCCTGCTCTGCCCTCGTGCCTGCAGCTGGAGTGGGGATCAGCAGAGTGCCAGGGAGATGGTGCAGGAGGAGGAGCAAAGCCATGGCTAGTCATGTCCTGTCTGCAGGAGTTGGGTGTTAGTTGTCCCCTGGGCATCAGTGCCCGCCATCCTTTGTGTGATGCCTCCTCTTGTGTCCAGTGCCTGTTTTGCCTGAGGTTTAATTAGAACTGACCCTTTTTATGAGGGTTACCTGTCTGTAGGGATAATAAAGTGGGGTGACCTATTTAATTTATCCTTCTGTCTCTCTCCCTAAATCAGTGCATCTACTGCTGCCAGCCCTGAAGTCCCTGACTGTCCCCGTCCCTCGGGATGTGGGGGGAGCTGAAGCTGCTTGCTTGGGTGTGGAACTCATGAGGGCTTCCAAAGGAAAAAGAGAGTCATGGTTCCCACTCCAGGCTGCTCCATGCAGAGCCAGGGCAGATCTCTTTGCCCCAGCCCAGGGGGGTTGTCCCAGCACTGGCCCCAGTCCACTTTCTGTGAGACCGCTGCAGGTTGCAGGATACCCCTGGCAGTGCCATGGCCCACTGGGACGAGGGTTCCCCTGGGACCTCTAGAGCTCACCTCAAGCTGTCACTCTGGCCACACTGTTTCTAGGTCCCTGATGGGCCTGACCTTCTGCTGTGTGTCTGGGCTGTGTCCACTTTAACACCCTTAACTGTGGGGGCTGGCTCAGGAGCCATGAGACCTGCGTTTGGGACCAGGTCTGTAAGTGATGTGTATGCTGGGACATGTGGGTGAACACCTTCCATTCTCTTCAGGCTTTGTTCCTGCTGGAACTGAGTTTGCATAGATCTGTGCTGCCTCCAGGGCTCTGATAACTGCTGGAACCCACTGTGTGAAGCTATGGTTACTCTGGGGACAGCTGGAGCAGGGCTCTGCTGTCTCCAGCTAGGACAGCTCCTGCCAACCCACCTCACCTCTCCACAGCCCTCCAGCAGCATCCCTGGCACCCCTGCATTCATGGCAGCTGGAGGCACGTGTCTGATTCTGGGGAGGTTCTTGGTGAGGTCTGCAGGAGCAGCTTCACCCCTGCAGTGTCCCACATTCTGCATTGCCCGGACACCCGCACTTGTCAGCTCCCATTTTACTTCTCTGTAAATCCTAAGGGGGTTTTCCCAGCCCAGCCATATTTCACATTTTCCTTGGGTGAGTAGACTGTTGCATCACTGCCAACTCCCAGAAAGTCATAAAATGTCCTTAGCCCTCCTAAAATCAAGAAATTAGGAGGAAAAAAAAGAAGGAAAAAACCCTACAAAAGCAGCTTTTATAAGCAATACTTTTAGGAGAAGGTGTTTATTTCTCTCCAGGGTCCTCAGCCTTCTTTGCTCCCTTTGCTCAGCTTCCCATGCAGTACCGGCCTCCAGAGGGAGCCCAGAATTACAAAACCAAAGGGGCTACGAAAAGTTAAGTACTGCGAAACTTGTTTGGGTTGCTGGGGCTGCAAGGCTTGGAGCAGCTCATCCCACAGGATCCAACACCCCCAGGAACGACCTGATTGCTTTGCATCCTGCAGGACAGCTATGCCGGGGGGTCTGAGAAGGGGCAGAGCTCCCACTGTGGCCGCATCATGTCCCGGGAACAGTGGAAGCTCAAAACCCACCCACCCGTTCTGCTCTGGAGCCCATTTCCAATTCCTGTGGCTTTTCCAGGGATTTCCACCATTTTAGTAGGGGCATGAGCTGCTTTTCCTCCTCCTGCCTCTCAGTGGGATTGGCAGCTCTCCGTGCTCACAGGATACTGGCATGCTAGGCTCAGGATGGGATGTGGGTCTGCAGAGCAGGATGCCTTCCTCAAGGTCCCCAGCCCCCTGGGCCCCTGCTTCCCTGTTGCTGCTGGCTGGAGGCACCAGGGTGATGCCTTCAGGGCCAGGGAGCTTTTGCCCATCCTTCCAGCTGCCAGACCAGCTGCAGGGCTGAGAAATGGCTTTCCTGTCCCTAGTGTGTGCCAGTGTCAGGCTGTGACAGCCACCTCGGCTGACCACTGCCACAGCTCACCAGCTGCTGGTCGCTCCAGCACTGCCTGTGAGCGTGGTAGTGACTCCCTCCAATGACAGATGGATGGGGGAACACTGCCACAGACATCGCTGTGCCAGCATCCATGGTAGTGCTCCGGGAGATGCTCAGGGATTCAGGCACTGCTAGAGAAATCCTCTGCCTCGGGCACACACAAGGGCACGAGCACAGCAGCACAGCTGTGGCTGTAGATGCTCGTGCTGTGCCAGGCTGTCCTGTGGACATGCACACGGTATCTGTGCACACACTGTGACCGTGGTCACCCCAGGTACACGCTCATCCAGTGTGCTCACATCGTGCTCATGGGTCACACTGTCCATGGTCACATGCATCCATGCTCTGTGACCCTGGTCACACTATGGCTGTGCTCACACTGTGGCCCTGCTCTCACTACACCAAACTGTTCCCCTCTCATTCCTGGCTCTCCAGCAAGGCAAAGAAGAAAGAGCCCCTCCGTGGGCAACCAACCAACTGCCGGGGCTTGATGTCTTCCCCTCCAGTGCCCCCAGACACCCTGGACACATGAGCACTGTTGGTGCTGCATGGTGAACCCACCAGGCGAGGCTGGAGGAGGCTCCTCATCCTGCAGCAGCCTGGGAAAAACAGGCTGAGGATAAAATTAGCTGGAGTTTATATTACTGGTATTTTATTTTTAAAAGCAGTGGAAAGTACATCACTGGTGGGAAAACCCCAGAGATCTGGGCCAGCCGGTGGGATAGCAGTATGCCTCTGCTCTGTGGTGGATATCCTGCTCACCCCAGGTGGGATGAGCAGCAAGTCAGCATGGCAGCAAGGACCATGAGGGGGCTGATCCTGCCCCCTGGGATGCAGCAGGGTGGTGCAGTGGCACATGGGACAGTGGGGACAGCTGAGCCCTGCCAGGAGACATCACATGGCCATAGGGTCCCTGGGAACCTCTGGTGGGAAGGACCCTTCCTGTCCAAGCAATAGGGGTCCCTTCAGCAAGAGAAGATACAACTGAGGGTCTGGAAAGTCAGGACAGTCCTGGAGAGATTGGAAAGGGATAGAGCTGCCAGCTCTTCCAGTGTATGAAGTGAAGGTAGAAGCCAGATCCAACTCAACCTAAAGCAGGCAGCTCCCGGTGCTGGGGTGCAGCAGCTCCCTGATAAGGGACGGTGCTTCTGGAGGTTTGCCTGCACTGCAGTAGAGGGGTTTTGACAAGTATAGAGAGGAGGGATCTACTGCAGGGTGTAAATCAGAAAATCACAGCTGGCTCAGGAAATCCCCCCAGCTGAAGACAGCTGGAGACAGGGAGAGGGCTCAAGGAAAGTGTCCCATATGTTTTCTGTCATCTTCCTCATTCATGGACACCACTGGGTGGCAGGAGGGCACGGTGGGAATATCACAGCTGTGTTACTGCTGGCTGCTCCCAGGCTTATTTGCTGAGAGCGATGTGTGCCAGCCAGGAATGTGGCTACCACAGGCTCCAGCTGGATTCTGACATTATTTTTTAAACAAGTGGGACTTGCACCTGTAAAGATCTCACCTGAAAATTAAACCTACTGCTAGGAGTCTAAGCAAGTGCCTGGTCCCCTGGTGAGCTGCCCAGTGACTCTCAGGAGACCCCAGTTATTCCAAACACTGGAAACATTGTTCCTCGTGCAGCAACCCACTGCTGAACCACAGAACCCGGAGTCCATTCTCTCCTGGACCCTCAGGAGTGACAGTCCTGGCAGATTACTGAGAGGAGCCTGAGCAGCACCTGCAGCCTGGCACAGGGCTTAGGCGCTCCATGCCTCTGGCTGGAAGTGGCTGGGATATGGCACTGCCTGGCAGCTCTGCTGGACCCTGGGTTGGGGCAGTCCTGCTGTGATTGGGCACCCCCCTAACCACGGGAGAACTGACATTGCCAATCTCGGGGCTCACTTCCAAAGAGAGACGTGTGGGGTGTTGGAAAGGCAAGCTGAATCCTTTAGCAAGGCACATAAAGCCTTCCTCCATGACAGGGTGGGGGTAGGAGACAGTGGCAGCCAGGCAGGCTTCCAGCACCAGTTTGGCTCTCAAACCAGCCCTGAGGCTGAGCAGGCTCCTGCCATGGGAAGGCAGCGGTGTGGAATCCTCCACGGGTTGCAGGTGGATATCTGCTCCACCATGGACCTCCACAGGTTTCAGGAGCACAGCTGCCTCTTCATGGGCATCCCTCGGGCTGCAGGTAATCTCTGTTCTGGCACCTGGAGCACCTTCTCCTCTCCCTCTCCACTGAACTGGGATCTGCAAGGCTGTGCAGTGGTTTTTACTCTTTCTTAAACACATTATCCCAGAGGAACCCCCATCCCTGCTGGTGGGCTCAGCTTTGGGTGGTGATGGGTCTGTCCTGGAGTCAGCTGGGTCCAACACAGGGACAGCTTCTGGTGCCTTCTCACTAAGGCACTCTACAGACCCCCACTGCCCAAACCTTGCCAATGCAGTCCCAAGGACACGATGTCCCCCTGGCAGGATGGGGACCAGGCTAGAGCAGAAGGAGGATGCACTGGAAGCGGGATATGGATGCTCATCCATAGCAGTCTCCGCCCAGCTTCTGTCTGGTTGATACACACCAGGCAGGACCATGTCTGTCCTGACAGAAGCTTCACGCACCTGGGCTGATGTCAGCTCTCCTGAGGACTCACTAGCCTGGGCAGCTCCTCTAGCACCGGGTGCAGGGGAGTTCGGGATCTGGACCTCACCATCCGCTCCTCAGAAAGGAGATGAGTGCCTCTGGCAGGCTGCCTGCACCCCCATGTGCTGCCAAATTTCACACTCATGCAAGCACTGTGTTTCTGTTCTGAGGGTTTAACTTCAGCCCTGCCCAGGGACTTTGAGCGGAAAGAAATCACCCCAGTAAAGAAAATTTTTCCCCACAACAGGGTAGTGTCTCCCTGCAGCACCTGTCATTAGCCCATGAAACCATGATTGCTCTTCCACCTCACAAAAACTAAAATCCACCTGAAACTGGAAAATTTCCACTCAGTAGTTTCATCCAAATCACCTGCTGAAACCTGAGAGCAGGAGGTGGGACAAGCATCTTTCCCATGCTCTCCTGGGCATGGCCCTGTCCCTGCAGGCACAGAGGAGCACCTGGAGGTCACTGCCAGTTTCCTGTGAATGAACCTGGGTAGGTTTTTCTTTTCCTTTTGTCCTAGGAACAAAGCACAAATGTATCTTAAAAGGGCAGAGCCATGGCCTTGAGTGGAGCATTAGCAGCCCTGAAGGCCTGAGATCATCCCAGGACACAGCTGTTCTCCATCTCCTTTCCCCTGATGGTGACTCCATCACCTCTGCAATCTGCTTCAGCCTCAGGGAGGCATTTAAGTGGTGCCATCCCAGTTGAGGGTCCTGATTGCTCTCTTGTCCTGCAGCATAGAACATCTGTCATGGGACCTTTTCTTCAAAATATTTTGCAGATCAGAACCATAGAATGGTTTGGGTTGCAAGGAACCTTAAAGTCCATCTTGTTCCACTCTCTGCCATGGGCAGGGACACCTTCCACTAGACCAGGTTCTTCTAAGCCCCGTTCAACCTGGCCTTGGACACTTCCAGGGATGGGGCAGCCACAGCTTCTCTGGGCAAACCTGTGCCAGGGCCTCACCACTGTCACAGGGAAGGATTTCTTCCCGGTATCCCATCTGACCATTGAGGCCATTCCCCCTTGTCTTGTCACTCCAGGCCCTTGTCCCGAGTCCCCATGCCCTGCTGCCTGTCCTCCTGCCACTCACAGGGACCTTTGCAGCATCTCACGGCCCTGTTCACTTCAGGCCTCCAGGTGATGAGCAGCAGGGTTGGCACAGCTGCCCCCAACAGCCCCCTCCTCAGTCAGAGCCCTCTGATGCGTTGATGGGGCTCAGTGGGGACAGCCTGGGTGTCTCAGCCTCCCCCAGAGAGTCCATTCTTGCTGTGGCTCTCCATGGGGCTGTGGTGATGGCCATGGGCTGTTTCAGTGAGCCTGCTGCCCTGAGAGCCAGGCAAGGGCTCAGCCTCTGCGTGGCCCAACTGCTCACCATGGCCATGGCCTGGTGCTTGTGGGGATGAGCTGAGATTGTTCAAAACATGGTTTCTCACTTGGAATTGGAGCCTGTGGGTAGTGTTGGCCAGTTTAAGAAAAGTGACAAACAGTTCCCTGCTTTATTTCAAGCAGAAGATAATTTTCCCCTCCATCCTGCCAACTCTGTCCCCACCCCACCACCATTCCCTCCCTCACCCTGAGGATGGGGATCAGCCCCTTGCCACGAGGCTGCCCAGCAGGGTCCGCATGTGGTGCTCCCTTCCTTCATGTCACGTGCTTCACTCATGTTCACCCAACCTGTCCCACTTAGACTTAGGGACAGGGGAGCCTGCAGTAGCTGCATGGAGCCAACAGGATGTGACCATGACCCTGGGCCTCCATGTGCCAAGGACACCTCTGCCCTGGGGCCACAGCGTAGGGGACAGATGTTCTGCTGGCAGGTGCAGTGTCCTGTGCCAGCATCCACAGGCTCATGTCACGAGCCTGAGGAGAGAGCTTGTCATCGGGTGTTGTGTCAGGGCTGTGGGAACAGGACTGTCAGCCTGAGGGGCTGCCCTGTGCCTCGATACTTCCTGGCCCTCTGCCCTGGCAGGAGAGGGCTCCTGGCAAGACAACCAGGAGAAACCAGTGAGGCTTTTCTGGAAAAGTTTCCTACTTCCTGGCTGATTCAATGCCAGAACAACAGGGATCCCTGCCCGTGGACCCCCTCAGGGCTTGCATCACACAGACACAGGCCTGGGAAACAGGAGACAAAAAAGGGTTTAGAAAGTGAGGCAAGAATAGAGACTTGTACTTGGGTTTGATTTTCCTTCCAGGCAAGGATCCTTGCCAGGAGGGAGATTATAGCCTTGGATACACCGAGATCCTTCCAGACCTTCAGTGCCTCTAAGAGGACAAGATCTGGGCTTGGAGCCGAGGCTGGAATACATCAGTGGGCTCCCACTCACAGGGTGCAGAGGCTCAGCAGGAGCTGCACTCAGTCAGGAGTGAGCTCTGGTAGAGTAAAAGAACAAGGGAATGCAACAACCTCCCTCAGTCAGGAGCTCACTCCTGACTGAGGGAGGTTGTTGCATTCCCTTGTTCTTTTACTCTACCAGTGTAAACACTGGTTGGATTTGCAGCTTCACCGGCCGCAGACTCAAAAACACCCCAAAATGCCTCACACATGTATGCTGTGGCCTTACTCAGTGCTGGGACCGGTCTGAGCATCCCCGGAAATTCCTGACAGGTTCTTGCTTCCATTCCAGTCATGTCTGACTCCAGCCTTGGGCAGGTGGAGATGTGGGTAGGTGCACTTTGAGCAAAAGCATCTTTCTGGCTCCAGGTTCATGCATCTCTGCTGGAATGCAGGATACACCCAACAGCAGGACAGGCAGCTGGGAGGTTTCCTGATAGCCCACACAGTACTGTGACTCCTCCATGCAAGGCAACGAGACACTGGGGAGAGAGTCAGTCCCAGCAGTTGGGGAAGCCTATAAGACATCAAAGTCTTTTGGTTGGTGCAGGACTCAGCCTGCCTGAAGGTCCCTGAGGAAGAGGCACCTCTGAGCATGCACAGTGGCCTGCACTGGCCTGCGCTAGCCAAAAAATACACCTGATGTCTCAGCTGAGTCCCAGGGTGGGTCAGTCCAGGTCCTGACTCTAGCTGGAGTCACAGAGCCCTGGGGACTGGGAGCAGGTTCCCACTCCTCCATCTGTCTGTACCTCCAGTGCAGCTCCCAGGCAGAGCTGAGCTTGGGAATGGGAGTGGGATTGGGGTTTGGATTGAGAACAGGGCTGAGTGATTTCTCCCACGGACCACAGCCTGTGGACGGGTGAGCAGCCTCAGCCCAACCGGAGACCAAAGGAATGAGTCCCTGCCCTTATTCCCTGGTCTGTGCTGCAGAGGCAGATGGGGGCTGTGCTGCTTCTGGGAACACCTTTGCAGTCTCATGCTGTCCCAAATGTCCTTCTGGCTGCCACAAGGACTAGGCTGCTCTCCAGCCAGCCCCTCTCTGTCCCTGCTGGTTCTTGGCCTCGGTGCCTCTGCAGAGGAACCCCGCTGGCTTCATGACCTTCCTGAGCAGGTCAGGACCCCCAGGCCTTCTGCCAGGGCTGAGATCAGTGTTGTGCTGGAGCAGCTCTGGAGTGTGTTGTGGGATTGCTTGTGCATTGCTCATGGCTGGCCCACGCTGGTGGCTCATCCCAATCCCAAAGCTGCTGAATGCTTCTGGATTGAATGGTCCCCTGCACTTGCTGTTGGCTGAGGAGCTCACAGATGGGAGCAGAGAACCCTGTCCGTAACCCCTCCCTTTGGACCCCAGCCTGTTGCAGTGTCTACAGGCTCATTGTGTTCTTCCAGTTATTTCCCAACCACATATGGAGCTGCAGTGCCGCCCACCAGTTCTCCCAGACGTGCCGCCCACCAGTGCTCCCAGATGTGCTCATCCATGTTTTACAAAGCCACTGAGCAGCCCTGAGTCCTGCAGCCAGCAAAACCCACTTCTCAGAGCCACCAGCGAGTTCCTTCTCCTGCTCCAGTGTGTCCTTTGATCCCACATTCAACCCTGCAACCCTCACCCAGGTGGCCCCACCTCAGAGGCTTTTGTTGGAAGAGATAGATTAGAAAACCTCTCTCCTTTGTCTGGGAAAGTGGCAGTCCTTCCCACACTGCAGGGTGACTAATGCACTCCCCCCTTCTCCTCTTTGTACTCACTTTCCACTCTACCCCCAGGGATTATTTCCCCTGCTCCATGGGGACAAGCTTTTCTACCCAGCTGGGATGGGTGCCAGCATGCCCTGTCTTTCCTGGGGAGTCTGTGCCTCTCCTTGGAGGAAGGCCGTGTCTCCGGAGTCACTAAGCTGAAGCTCATGTCCACACCAGCTGCAGGGAATGAAGAAATACAGAGTCCTCAGGTGCCTCAAGCATGCTGGCGACACATCCTCATCCAGCTTTACCTGGGATTAAGCTCTCTGTGTTTATCCAGCTATGGGGTGAGCCAAAGACCCCAGCACAGTGGGGAGCTGGGGCTCCTGAGCTGGTTTCCCCTTGCCTGGGACATCCGTCCCCTGCTCTGGGCTCCTGTCCCATGCCACAGAGAATGATAGAACCATAGAATGTCCCGAGTGGAAGGGACCCACAAGGATTATAGAATCACAGAATTGTTAAGGTTGGAAAATACCTCTAAGGTCATGGAGTCCAAGTCCTGACCCTGCACAATACACCCCAACAATTCCACCCTGTGCCTGAGAGCACTGTCCAAACGCTCCTGGAGCTCTGGCAGCCATGGGGCTGCAACCATTCCCTGGGGAGCCTGGGCAGTGCCCCATCACCACCTGGGGAAGAACGTTTTCCTAATATCCAGCCTAAACCTCCACTGACACAGCTTCATGCAGTTGCTTCAGGTCCTATCACTGAGCAGCAGAGAGAAGAGATCAGGACCTGCCCAATCTCACAGGTTAACCTGGTCCCTTGCTGCTGTGGCCCCATCACGGTGGTGACACCCAGTACACAGGCTGTAATCATGAAAAATTGGCGTTAAATTGTAGGGAACTTATTGCTGCCCCACAGCAAACCCTGCTCCTGCATCTGGTGGATTATCTGGTTATTTCAGGTTTCAATGCCATTTTTATATCTGGTCATGCTGAGGGGATCTGTCCCTCCCGCTATCGAAGCAATTCCCTAAAAAGTCACTGTCTGCCTCTGTCCCTGGGAATGCTCAAGGCAGGATGAATGCATGGAGAGCACCGCTGTGGAGATCAACAGAGGTGACAGAGGTGAGAGGATGACAGGCAGACAGATGGCAAGCAGGGTGGCAGGCAGACAGGTGACAGGGTGGCAGGCAGACAGGTGACAGCATGGCAGGTAGAGAGGTGGCAGAGCGGTAGTGTGGCAGGGCAACCAGGCTATGCGGGGCTGGCTCCCCACACAGCCGCTTGCTCATTGAACCTGCTCATTTGGGCAGATTGTGTGCTTCACAGCCTGAGTCCTGCAGAGGTGACATCTGTCCTTGCCTTTCTTTGATGGTGCCCAAAATCCACATCCCTGTTTCCTCAGACAAACAAGGCTGCTCTCACCTCCTGGCATTGGAGCAAGTTGCCTGCTCCGTCTTCCATGGCAGAGAAAGCCCTCCCTGCCCCGCGCTTTCTTTTTCCCAAGGAACTTTCTTGTGCCTGGAGCTGAGGCATGGCCCCACTTGAGGCAGCCACCTCAGCGCAGACACCTGCTCCTCCCCAGGGACATGGCTGGGTTCCCTGTGAGTGGCTGGGGCTGCCCACACACCATGGACAGAGGCACTGCCACCCTCAGCGCCCTGCTCTCCAGCCTGTGGTGCCTTGATGGGGCTACATGGGAAAGGAGAAATGACATGAGCCCCCCCCTTACTGGGGCAGCAGCTGGCAGTGCCCAACCCTGCCTGGGCTGAGCTCAGACATCCATGTTGGGGTGCTCCCCGTCTGAACATACCATCACAGGGCTATTTCTCTGGCTATACATGTGTTTGCCTGGCTGACATTCCCCTGGGAATGGGAGTATTTCCACCCCAGCATGTCCAAGCTTTTGGTGCCTTCCTGTTTGCACTGGAGGCTGAGTATCCTGGGATACCAGCAATTGTCCAGGGCTTGGCACAGCCTCCCTCAGACCTCAGCTCACACCTCCTACCCACTTAGGGCTGGAAAGAAGGTGGCAAATGTGACCCCATGAAGAGGAGGAGCAGCCCCCCTTGGGGAGGGAAGGGATGCCAATCCCCTTTCAAAGCCACCGATGGACAGCCTGGGAATAGGACGGCCAAGTCTGTGCAAGACCAAGGTATGGAGGACACTCATATCTCCCAGCATGGGTCCCACCACACCAATAACCACCGGCCAGATAGGAACTCGCTCCAAAGTCCCCAAAACCAAAAGAAGGATGAGGAGCAAGGACACCATCCCTACTCCCACAGGGCTCCCCCAACCCTGTTTCTGCTCCCTACCATCCAGAAAAGATTTTTTTGTTCCTTTTCAGTCTTTGAAGACCTCTTCTCATTGCTTTTCCACCTAAAAGTGAAGCAGGAGGTTTGAGAAAGGGATTAAGTGCAATCCAGAAAAGATCTCTCTGTGGTAATCCCTGTAGCTGTTGCACTGTAGAGGATGGCAGATGAGTGCTTCAAAAGGTGAGGTGGGCAGCATGAAGAGTCAAGAATAGGCAGGTATTTTTCCCATGGAAACTTGAGAAGAGTCAGCCTGGGGAGGCAGAAAGGCAGTGGAAATTCTGTGCTGAGCCTTGGGGACAGGACTGTGGTTTCCTGACACAATTGGCAGCAAAGGGGGATAATTTTTTCACATAAATTAATATATTAATGTCTTGGAGTAGATTGACATGGATTTTCCATGGTTAAGTGCTTGATGAATCAAAGTGAGGAGGTAAACCCCTGCAAACAGACTCACAGATTGAACTCAGCAGTCCTGCAGAGAAGCCCTGCTCCACAGCAATGGGCACTGCCAGGGTGAGGGTCACTCTCTGTGCCCCTATTTAGCCATTTTCTTCCCCAGACTCTGCTGCCAGTCACTGCTTTGGAGACAGCACTGGAGCTCGTCCCCTGCGGGACCTCCAACAGCAGACCCTGCACAGTGGAGCGGCATGTCAAGGCTGAGGGCTCCTGCACCACAAGCAGAGGCTTAGCCCCATGAGCACCTCTGCACCCCAATACCACAGTGATGAGCAGGAAGCTCTGCAGAAGGTCCCATGCTGGTGCAATGTGTGCTGTGCATGGGTCAGCCGTGAGTGGCAGGAAAGTTCCTTGTTTCAAAAAATACTGAGAAGTGAGGCAGAGTGTGAGGAGCCTCAGCTCACACCTTCTGTGTGAGGGTGTGAACCTCAGCCTGCAACCCAGCTGCTCTAGAAGCCGTGTCCTCCAGCCTTCTCTCCTTGTTTATTATTTTGTTCACTGTTGTATCCCCCTGTGTAAGCAAGCTGCAAATGTCCTTCTCAGAGGAAGGAGCCCAACCTCCTTTGGCTTGCTGCTTCATATGCAAATGCATCACATTATTCACTTGTGACCATATTAAAAACAGCCTCAATATACATCTGGGCTCCTCGGGGCTGTCACGAAGTTCTTGTGATGATAAAAAGCAGTAACACAGCCATAGTTGTTAATCATTGTAGGTGAGAGGTTCTTGGAGCTTTTCTGTATCTCAGGGTGTTCCCACGTCCCACTGAACCCATCTAAGGGCTAAACCCCAGGGCGGAGGCAGGATAGGGTTGAGGCTGGGGTTAAGGACCATGCCCGGAGGGGTAGATGGGGCTGATCCCAGGGACATAGGCTGCGCCCAGGGAGGAGGGACAGGATTGGGCTGAGCCCTCCCGGTAACGGTGATGCTCGAGGGACAAAGCTGATTCTGGGGCCGGGGCGGTGCCTGAGGGGCCGGGCTGGGGCTGATCTCGGGCACAAGGACCCTGCCTGGGGGAGGTAGATGAGCTGGTCCCGGGGCGGAGGGGGCAGGAGGATCTGACTCCGGGTCCGCAGGACTCGCAGCCCGGTGCCGCATCGCGCAGTGCCACGGAGCCCGTGTCCCGCCCGGGTGGGCCGGGGCGGCGGTGACTCAGCCGGGAGCGGCGAGGGAGGAGGAGGCGGGGGGGGAGGAGTGGCAGGAGCCGCCGCNGCATCCTCCTCCTCCTCCTCGGCTCCGGGGACACACGGGGCCCGCCGGGCTTCAAGGTGAGCGGGGCGGTGCGGGGGCACCGGGTGCGGAGTGGCGGGAGGCACCGGGAGGTCCTGGGCTGCTGGGGGAGCCGCCGTGGGCACCCTGGTATATGGCATTCCCGGTGTGCGAGATTACCGGTGTGGGAGAGGCTCCGGCATCAGGGGATCCCCAGCGTCACGGGAGGGGCCGGGACTGAGGGGTCCCTCATCTGCGGGGAGGGTCGCGGGGAGTAGCCCCCGCCGGGCGCGCAGGGACGGGGCTGCCCCTGTAGCGAGATCCGTTGTGTGACACCTCCGCTGCGGGATCCCCGGCTGCGGGACCCTCGGCCACCCAACCCTTGTGCCTTAGGACCTGCGCTTTGGGAGAGGAATCTCTTGGACACACTGAAAGATAGCGGCCCCCCGAGCCAGATCAGCCGAGTCAGCATCTGCTGCTGCGGCTCTGCCTCGGCCAGGGCTCCCCTGCGCACCCCAGCATCTCCCCTGGGGTCAACTGCATTGCCCGAGCCAGCGCTGCTGCGTGACAAATGCTTTGGATACAAGCTGCAGAGTTTTTTTTCCTTTTTCATTGTAAATTCAGATGATGAAAGAAGTTCCCGAACAATTTCTTGTTGGCCAAGTACTCCTTTTGCAGTCCAAGTCCTTTGTTTTAAAATAGTCCTAGGCGCTTGTCCTGAAAAATAGCTCATCTAAAACCCCCTTTTTCTCATCCCAAGCAATTTGCTTGGAAACTTTCTGAGCCAGCCTGCATGCCAGATGTGCTGCTGCCTTGTCTCTGGGTTTGTCAGATGTAATGAAGATTAGAATGAGAAGACAAGCTGGCTTAGCCAAGATGGCCCTTGCTGCTCTTAGTATAACTACCAATTATTAACTCCTTCTCTGTGACACCTTTCTTTGCCACCTATTGCCACATGCTGGGGCATCTTGGGCAGTGCCCTGAGCTGACTTCAAAGTGGATTTTATCTCTTGGAACACAGAGGAATTAGATCGGTACCAAGAGCCCCATATGTAGCACTTGGGTCAGCCTGGAAAGCCTTTCTCCTTCCTGGTTCCAAGATGGAACTTTGGTTTTAAACCAAATGAATTCCCAGAAACTTTTTTCCTTGTGCTTTTCTTGGTGCTTTTTCACTCTCTGAGTGGTAGCACCTTCTAGTCTGCAGGCAGTGCTGCAGTCTGGGGCCAAGCATCCCTGAACACTTACCTGGGTCCTGGCCCTGCTCTGCACAAGGCCTGGCCCAGGGACTCAGGGTTCCTGGACATGCCAAGTGCTGTGAGGTCCAGCATGGTGTGTACACCAGTGTCCAGCAGTGCCTGTTCCCATGGGGTTGGCAGTGGGAAGGTGCTGAGGAGAGCTTTGGGCTTCGCACAAAGCTCAGTGCTGTTTTCAGAATGCAGAACTTTGTGTTATTTTAACTCAGCCCAAAAGATGCCCACATGGTTTAGAGGTTGGTCCTGCTATGGGAGACCCTGGGCATGTCTTCCCACAGCCTGGGCAAGATGACTCAGCCCAGGTTAGCTGCTGGATAGTGCTGTTCACTGCTGAGCTACAGCTCCACATCTTCCCTTTCCAGCTCCTTTGCGTGGAATATAGCCCTAAAACCACCCTGGATTAGTTATCTTGCTGCTGAGAGACTGATCCCTCCCTCGTGGGTCTGCAGTGGAGCTCACTGCCTGACTGCCCTGAGCTGCTGCCTGCTCCTGAGAGCCCTTTTCTTTCTTCTTTTGGCAAATATGTCTCTGGCAATTTCTACATCCTGTGGCTGCTGTGACTACTGCAGCAGGAAGGAAACCTGTCTCAACTCACCGCAAACCTGGGTACTGCATGACCCCACCACCCTTGAGGGAGACAGAATGTTGGGGGACCAGGGTTGAGCCCCTCATGCGACATGGGGCAGCCTGGAGAGCCTGTGGGATGGGGGCTGGAGTCCTGGGCATGGCCATGGGGCACAGTGCCAGGCAGCAGCACATGGGGCATTCTCAATGTCCCCATCTGCCTTCTCCCCTGCACAGAGCCATACACTGATCAGGAGCCCCAAGCCCTACCCATGGCTTTTGGGAACATCACCGTCCTGTGTGTCCCCTCTGCAGGGGCTTTAGGACTGAGCAGCCCTGACTGTGGCTGGGCTGAGTGATGTTGCATTGGGGCAGAACCTTGGGGACCATGGGTGACCCAGGAAGCAGCAGAGACAGGGCTGGCATTGGAAAACTGTCCCAGTGTGGGGCCACAATGGGGACCCCTCTGTATCCCCCCACCCTGCAGCATCACCAGAGTCTGGTCAGGGGGTTCTGTTAGAAAAATCCCTGTGCCACCAGGAGATGCTGGTGTTGGGGACTGTCCCACGTGCATGAGACCCTGCCAAGCCCTGGGCGTCAGCAGGTAAATATGCTGAGGTAGATGAGAGGGGTGATGGGAGCCAGGTGCTGGCACGGGAGTGTGCCAGGGCATCCTTGTGTCTCCCCAGCACTCCTTTGCAGTGTGCTTGTTAGCAGGCGCAGGGCAGCTCAGCTGGCAGAGCTGAGAGCAGCGCTTACACTGCAAAGCACTAATGGGGTGGGCTTTTATCCCCCCTCCTGGGGCTTCCTACCTGTAGGGCCCCTGCAGTCCACCTGCCCATGCCCGTGGCTCAGCTGTGACTCAGATCCACATGGCAGCGCATTCTGCTCTGGGCAATGCAGTGGCTTCAATGCCCAAGCCCAGGGTCTAGGCAGGGACAGAGGCTAGGACAGGGACAGGATCTGGGGCCAGGGGCTGGCACCATTGCACACCACTGTAGGTGACCCCATTCATGATTTCTGCATGAATGCTGGAGGCATGGGGCACCCTTGGGGCTGGAGGAGATGACATTCCTTCATCACTGGAACAAACTAGGCTGCCAAGTCTGCCTTGGTGCCTTCACGCACCATGCACACATGGTTCCCACCCCTGCTCACCCCGGCTGGGTGAGGACGGCTTCTCCACAGAGACAGGCTGGGATGCCAAACCCTGTGCCCCCAGGAGAGGCTGGCACGAGGCTGTGGCAGCTCCTCTCATGCCAGGGTGGCCGTGGGGTGAGCTGTGGCAGCAGTTGGCGAGGCACTCTCTGCAGTGGCAGCACCATCGTGTTGCACCATGTTACCTCAGCTGGGCCAAGCGCTGCTGCTGCCACCGCCAAGCCTGGGGGACCCGCAGGATGCCCCTCACCCACCACTCCACACCTGGTGGCAATGGGCTGGGGGTCCAAGACGAGAGAACCCCACCCTGACCCACAGGTGTTGGCAGCAAAGGGCATTAGGATGTGTCTACATGGGGCAGACAGTTCTGCATCCTGCCCCAGAGGCATCATTGTCACTCCAACATGTCACCTCTGCATGAGGCTTGCCCTGGGCAAGCGGGGCAGTGGGGCTCAGGCAGAGGGTCCTCCTGGGGGTGCTGCAGGCAGCATGGATGGTGTCCCCTCCCTGGGAGCTGGGTAACCTTGTTTGGCAGGAGGAGCGGGGTTATTTATAGCCAGAGAATGGCCGAGCCATACAAGGGCAGGAGGGATGAGGGGCCTGGCTGCCCTTCTTTGGCCAAGAGCATCCCGAGGAGCCATTTCAGGTGTCCCTCCCCACCACCAGTCCCAGGGACCTGGTAGCATGGCTCAGCACAGACGCAGGCAGCCAGGAGTGACGGTAGCCTGCAGTGGGGGAAGAGCCCCCTGGGCTGCACTCAAGGGGGTCCCCTTACCCAGAAAGCCAGAGTCCCTGTGCTGTTCCAAATAGCATCCTGGGATGGCCAGTATCCTACTCCCAGTCACATCCCAGGTAGTGCCCTGTTTGGGCAGGTGTGGGCCCAGCTGTGCCAGGCTGGGCTGAGCAGAGCCTGCCTCTTCCAGATGATGCTCCGGAGCTGCTGGGCACCGACAGGGTTGGAGTGGTGGTGCCCTGAGCCCCAGTGCCTTCCCTTGGGAAGGGCTGGAGCAGCTGCGGGGCCTTCAGCCTCCAGGCCTGACCCACTGCCTTCCCCCTGCAGTACGGCATCGTGCTGGACGCTGGGTCCTCCCACACTGCCATGTTCGTCTACAAGTGGCCTGCAGACAAGGAGAATGACACCGGGGTGGTCAGCGAGCACAGCATGTGCGATGTGGAGGGTAAGGGCTGGCCCTGGCCCGGGGCCAGGGGCTGGTGGCGGTGTTCGTTGCATCCCTGTGTCAGGGCAGCATGGTGTGAGTGCCCCTGCCAAGCCCAGCTGCCTCCCTCTGTATTCACCGGTGTAGTGACGTGTTCTAAAGGGTTCAGCTCTATTCCCAAAACGTCTCCCAACTCTCCCCCAGGCTTGCAGCTGTGCATGCTTGTGGTTTGTCTTTTCCTGTCAGGTACTGAACCACCAGGGAACAATCCAGCTCCCTGCCTAGCCCAGTGAGGAGCCAGGGTTGGTTTTTCACTTTCACTCTCCATTTATCAACCTTTCCCAGACTGTCAGCCAGCAGGGGATGCAGTGGGCAGGGAGATGTGGCTGGACCCTGGATGGCTCCATGCCCACAGAATCCTGCCTTTTGGACAGCCTGGAAGGGACAAAGCTGCTCACCAGGGATCTTCCCACTGAGCATCATCCCCTCACCAGCAGGGAGCAATGCTGTTTCCTCTTCACAGGTCCTGGCATCTCTAGCTACAGCTCAAACCCTCCGGCGGCCGGGACAAGCCTGGAGCACTGCCTGAACCAGGCCCTGAGAGACGTGCCCAAGGAGAAACACGTGGGCACCCCGCTTTACCTAGGTGCCACGGCTGGCATGCGCCTGCTCAAGTGAGTGCTCAGGGGGGCCCTGTCTTGCCACTCTGACATGCCACCCTGACATGCCAGCTTGCCATGCACAGCAGGGGTGGAGGTGGTGAAGGATGGCTGAAGTGTTGCCCCTTTTCTGGGCAAAGCTCTTCACCACCCAGCTGCCCAGTGCTGTGCCGCCTGCAGAAGCGGTCCTGCCTTTCAGAGCAGGATATGCTCTGCCAGGTACAGCCAGCACAGCGCTAGTGGAAAGGGACTGCTGGGGGGCCAGCACCAGGATAACCCACCCAGACTTCTTGGCTTGCTAGGAGGAAAATCCCTTGCACCCACTGCCAGCCTGATGGTACACAGTGAGAATAATTACCCCTTGAAAAGCAAAGGGGGAGGAGTTGTGCTCCCCTCACCCAGCCCAGCCAGGATGGATCCCATCGTCCCAGCAGGAGGGAGCACACTTCATTCCTGCTACCTGCCTCCTCCAGCAGAGACAAAGGGAATTAGCTGGCAGTTTCTTGGAACGTGCCTGTAGGTACCCAGGCAAGGGCTCACTGCTCTCCTGGGCCCTGCTGTGGCAGTGCTGGTGCCCATGGGCCGCTGGGACAGGGAGGGCTCTGCCGCACTGTGGCACAGCCCTGTCACTCTGCCCTCTCACTTGGCCCACAGCATTGCAGACCCGCAGGCGTCGGATGCTGTCCTCAGAGCTGTGGCAGCCACGCTGAAGACGTACCCCTTTGATTTCCGGGGAGCAAAGATCCTGTCAGGGGAAGATGAAGGGGTCTTTGGCTGGGTCACTGCAAACTACCTGCTGGAGAACTTCATCAAGGTGGGCAGGGGACACTGGCATCCAGTGGGATGGCTGTGGTGGCTGGGCAGCTCATCATATGCTTATGCCTGCTCTTGTCCTCCTTGGCTCAGCGTGGGTGGCTCGGAGAATGGATCCAGCCTCAGAAGAAGACCCTGGGGGCCATGGACTTTGGGGGCGCTTCCACACAGATCACCTTTGAAACCAGGGACACCATCGAAAACCCCAGAAATGAGGTGATGCTGAAGCTGTATGGCCAGGCGTACAAAGTGTACACACACAGCTTCCTCTGCTATGGGAGGGACCAGGTCCTTAAGAGGCTGCTCTCCAAGCTCCTCCAGGTACAGTGTGTGCTTGATGTGGATGCTGGCTGTCACGACCCCACAGCTGCCCCCTCACCCTGGTGTTTACACTGTCCCCCAGCCCTGGGCCAGCTGCTCACCTTTACCAGCCAACTCGGGTTTTGCCCCCAGCCCTCTCCTGTGTTCCCAGGGCTTTTTCCTACCATGTCCATTAGGTGATGTAGCCCTTGGCTAGAGCCAAGACACCCAAAGCCATTTTGACACTCTTAGCAACTGCTCTGTGTCTCGCTGCTCAAGCTCTGGGGGAGCTGTGGCTATGGCACAGCTCACGCATCCTGTGTGTCCCTCCTCTGGCAGACTGAGAGCTACCAAGAAACTGTCTCCCATCCCTGCTGGCCTATGGGCTACAACAAGAGTCTGTTGCTGAGCAGCATCTATGACAGCCCCTGCACGGAGAAGGAGAGGCCAAGCCTTGCCCTCAACACCACTGTTACCTTGGTCGGCACCGGGAACGGGAACCTCTGCACTCTGCATGTCAGCAAGCTTTTTGACTTCACCAACTGCTCCTTCTCCCACTGCTCCTTTGATGGTGTTTTCCAGCCGAAGGTTTCAGGAAACTTCATTGTAAGTCCTGGCATGGAGCAGGGTGGTGACCCAGCTGCTGGCTGGGCAGGTTGTCCCCAGCTCCCTAGCATCATGTGGCAGCAAAGCCAGACCCCCAGCTCTGCAAGGGCAGTTGCTGGTGCCCACCACATTGGCCAGAGTGTCTGTTCATGGTGAGAGAGTTTGCTCCCAGCCTGTCCCACAGCTGCTCCTTTCCCTCCATCAGGCCTTCTCTGCCTTCTTCTACACGGTGGATTTCATCCAGACTGTGATGGGGAGACCTGTGCACCTGCCCAGTGACCTGAAGGATGCTGCTGAGACCATCTGTGCCACCAGCTGGAGAGAGGTGGGCTCCCTAGGCATGGCAGAAAGGAGGGGGCTGATTCATGTGGGAGATCACCCAAGCTTTGAGAGAAGCCCTTGGAGGACACTGGGTTTCCTGGCACCAGTGGAGTAGGGGGAAGGCAATTGATGGCTCCTACATGGGACTGGGAGGGGGCTCAGGTGGGTATGGGCAGCCTTGGCCTCACAGATACAACCACCCTGAGCTTCAGGCCACAGACACAAACCTGGCCATTGCTGGCTTGACCCCTCTTCTCTTTCCCTCTGTGCATCCCATCCAGCTGCTCCAGAAAGCCCCCAAGCTGGAGAAGAGGCTGCCAGATTACTGCGCTGTCAGCACATTTGTGTATTTGCTCACCACCAAAGGCTACAGCTTCAACAATCACTCCTTCCCCAACATTGCCTTCCAGAAGAAGGTGGGTAGCACCAAAATACATCCCCATCCCATGGGATCTCTTTGGATTTAGGCCAAAGAACCCTGCAGGAGAGATGATCCCACACAGAAAAAGAGCCAAACAGAATCAAGGAAGATCTCAGTGAACAGGGGCAGGATGGAACTCTCAGTTTTTGTAGGGATCTCCTGGGGGGTGGAAAAAAATGAGCTGAGCTGGCTGTGGGGTAGTCATGGGGTCAGGTCCTTCAGCCCTTCCTTGGCTCTCAAGACACCAGCCATCCCAAACAATGCTTCGCTGAGGCTTTTTGGGAAGTTACCTCAGGGCAGGATCCCACTTTTGTCTGCACGTGCCATGGGACGTGCAAGGAGATCAGGACTGGCCTGGGCGTACAAGGTTTTATTCCGAGGGAATGAGCTCTGATGGTCACTGCTCTGTCCCTGAGCTGGCTGGACCTGTGGGCAAGCAGGGGCTTGGGGAGCTGTGGGCTCCCCCACACTCTTCTCCCTTGGGCTGACACTGAGGTGGTCCCTGAAGGGTCTGGAGCACAAGTCTTAGGAGGAGCAGCTGAGGGAGCTGGGGGGGCTCAGCCTGGAGAAAAGGAAGCTCAAGGGGGACCTTCTCACTCTCTACAACACCCTGACAGGATGTTGTAGCCAGGTGGGACTTGTTACCTGTCTTCTCACAGGTAACAAGTGACAGGACGAGGAAATGGCCTCAAGTTGTGCCAGGGGAGGTTTCAGTTAGATTTTAGGAAAAATTCCTTCATGGAAAGTGTCGTCAGGCATTGGAACAGGCTGCCCACAGATGTGGTAGTTACCATCCCTGGAGGGATTTAAAACACGTGCAGATGTGGCACTTGGGGACATGGTTTAGTGGTGGCCTTGGCAGTGCTGGTGTTACTGGTTGGACTCCATGATCTTAGATGTCTTTTCCAACTTCAATCATTCCATGAGTCTATGGTCTCCTGAGGCCCATGCAGCTGGGCTGGCTGGGTGGTGACCATGCCATGCTGTTTCCACAGGCAGGAGAAACCTCCATTGGCTGGGCCCTGGGCTACATGCTGAACCTCACCAACATGGTCCCAGCAGAGAAGCCCTCCTCCCACAAAAGCATGTTGTACAACTACTGGGTCATCCTCATCCTGCTCTTCGTGGTCACCACCCTGACATCCCTGGTGACTGCCATCTGCCTGCTCCGGCACAGCAAGTCCAGCATAATCTGATGGTGGGGACAGGGTGGGCCGTGTCTGCAGGACCAGCACCATCCTACCCGCTGGAGGCTCCATGGTCTGAATGCTTGGGATGTGGCAAGTGCTCAACGTCCTCCTCCAAGGCCTGACACCGTCCCAGAAGGAAAGCCGTCCCCTTTTGCCCTCCCCTTGCCCTCAAGCTGCAGGAAAGGAAGGACAGAAGAGGATCACTGGCCCTGTGGGAGAAGGGCTTAAATGTTTCCCAGCACTACTCAGGGATAGACCCTGGAGCAGGCTCGGGAATGGGACATTCAGAGCTAGGACATCTTTTTGCCACCAGAGCTGAGCTGGACTGGGACAATGAGCCCAGGCAACAACAGAATTCATTTTCATGTGTATGTGGATGAGTGGGGAATATTACTTACACTAGTCCTTATAGCCAACCTCGCTAGCCTGTCCCTTGAGCATCAGCCCTGCCTCCTGGGGAGCTCTGGACATCACCCAAAGCCCACGTTGTCTTTCTGGCTGATGCACAAACCCCACCGACCTTCCTGAAGGCAAGATCTTGGCCTCAGCCATTGGCCTCAGCTTTGGGTAAGGACTTAGCAACAACCAGATGTGGGAAGATGGCAGCTTCCAGGTTCCACTTCAACAACCAGACATGGTGCCTTCCCTATACCCGTGGTTCCTACGCCAGACTTGCCTTTGCCACAGCCAGAGACTCCTGCACACCCCGGTTCCTGTGGCTCCATGGTGCATGGCCATGCCGGCACAGAGGCAATGGGCTCCCGCACGGTGGGGCTTTGCTCTGCACTGGGATTTGAGCCCGGCATTGCCCCACACCAGGCAGCTGGGAGGATGCACCTTCATTTCCAGTTGAGTAAGAACAGGGATGTGCAAACATGAAGAAGGTTTGGTTTTGTTTGAGTTTTTTTAATAATCTGAAATAAAACTTTGTAACCACTGCTATGGCTCAGTGGCTTGTGATCAGCAACAGGCAGTTCAGCCTGGCTGTCCCAGGGGGGCAGAGCCCCTCAGCCACATCCCCATGTCAGGCTCTGCCCAAAGGTCTCAGCCCTAGCAGCCTGTCCAGTGCTGAGACACCATCACAGCTCTGTGTGCTCTACCAGCCTGGAGACCACCTCAAATAGACCAAGGTGGGCTGGAAACCTCACTCCACACCCAGGCCCACCTGGAGGTGGAGGTGCTCCAGCCAGCTACAGTCACCAAGCTCATGTTTCCCCAGTGCTGGAGGTGCAGTCACCCCAAAGCGGGGGGCAGGCAGCTCAAGCTGTCCCTCACTGCCACAGCCCCCATGCAAAACAACCTGCGAGCAGCCTCCACTGCCAGGACCCAGCTCTGGTGCTCAAGGATGGCAGCAAAGCAGCTCACATTTGCTGCTGCAGTCACTGGCAGCTCAGAGACACCAGGACACACATCGTGGTGCTCGGCAGCTGCATGGGGCTGGTCCCAGTTCTCCAATCCATCGAGAAGCCTCCCCCTGCCCTGCACATTCCATGAACACTGGAGAAGAGTGGCTGTATAGGGAGCTGCAGTTTCTCACTGCCTTCTTTGCTCCTGCTGGCAGCACGAACTCTGCTCTGTGGGTTTGCTCACTTCCCAACACCCTTCCCTGCTCCAGCTGAACTCCTGAAATGCCATGCTTGACTTAACCCACCTGCTCCCTGCAGCACTTTGCTTTCAGCTCTTTCACTGGCTGCTCCCCATCTCTCTGCACAGGGAAAACCTGATTCCAGTTCAGATGATGCTGTGAACCTCCAAATCCAGTTTCCTCCCCAAACTCCTCATCTCCTCAGCACAGGGACTCCCTCCTGTGGCGAGGCTCAGGGCCTGTCTACATATCTCACGTATCTCACCCATGAAGGAGAATGCATTTCTGGTTCCTGAGGCCGAAACGCTGCTCTAAGAGCCCAGGCAACTCCCAGAATTCAGGCTGGGTTTTCTCTTCTAAGAAGTTCAACTGCAGCTGAATCAGAGCTGGACATCCACCAAGAGCAGACAATTTACCTAGTCAAGACTTGGGAGTCTGACACTAGGAAAAACCCCACATGCCCTGTTGTTTGCATGGGATTCGAGACAGTACCATTACCTCACCAAGTAGTTACGGATCTGGACAAGCAATCTGGGACTAGTCAGTGACAGATGAGCACTGCAGAGAGGGGCCCTGGGCACATGGTCACCCCTGTTGCAGGGGAAGAGGATACCCCGGAGGCCACCCAGCTGTGGGGCTCAGCTCAGGCCTGTTCAGGTAGGTATGAAAAGCCTTGCTGCCACGGTGGAAGGGACATGGGGACTGGCTGGGCTCAGGAAACATAGGGGACACAGCAATAGCTCTGCCCTCACAACTTAGCCCAGACCTGTCTGTGCCTGCAGCCATCTCAGAGCAATCCAGTTGCTGACTGACTGTGAGTGCCATCGCCACAGAGGGACCAGAGCTCTCTGCTCCAACATTCACTGCAGAGATTGCCTCAGGTTGACATTCACCACCTGCTCTGTCCTTCTCCTCATCCACAAGAAGTGCCTTCAGCTCTCAATTTTTATTGTACCCCAGTGCAATGTGCAGATGCCATGAGGCAGGCAGCAGCAATCCCTGAGGTGCCTCCACCACTCTCTCACTGCAGGATCAAGTCCTCTGAGCTTCCCAGCAGTGTCACCAAACCCACCAGCCTCACAGGTAGTACGGGCAGCATCAGGTTGGGGAGGCAGGAGGAGGTGAAGTGGGACACGGGCACAGCATGCTATGCTCTGCTGGCTACTCCACCACGTCACCGTACCTGTTCCTCCTCACCGGTGTTGCGGCGCCGTCCCTGTCCTCTGCGCTGGGGAGGTTTTCTGCAACAGAAAGAAAGTACAAGTTCCCTAGACCTCCAACTACCCTGGTGAGTTTGCCAAGGGTGGGCAAAGGATCACAGAGCCTTGGTGAAGCATGTAAATAAAGCCTCTTCAAGTTGGCCTAGCTTTGGGAGCTCAAGGTATGTGTGGGAGAGAGCAGTGAGAAGCCATGAGAATTGTCCAGCAGCGCCTGTCTTGATGCCCCTCCAGTTCTGCCCACCCTACAGAGCAGCAAACCTCTCCATATCTCAGTTGCTCTCCCCATCCCTTACCTTCTCCTTCCTCTTTTCAGCAAATGAGCCTTTTGTGCTGGCTCTGGCAAATACCCAAAGCAGGCAGGGCAGGAGACAGCAGCAAGTGCACCCAGCCCACATCATCAGCCCTGCTCAGGAACCCACTGTGCCAGGTGCACAGAGGGACGTGGGAGGCATGAAACCAGGTAAGGAGCTCCACCCACCACAGGTGCTCCTGCTCCCATCCCTTGGCTGCAGGGTGCCAGTGTGGGACTTATATTGAGATTTTGGCAATGACAGTCACCAGCTTAATTACAAGACAGGAACAGCAAAGTAATTATTGCAGCAGGGAAGAACCAGGCACGACAAGTTCAGGGAAAGCAGTAGGAAGATATGACTGTACCTGCGGGCTGAGACACCCCACCAGTCGCGGCGAGCTCCTGTGGGGACTTGCCTGTCTCCAGGTAAATCCAGAAGTTGGAGCATTTCTGCGTCTCAGCTCTGGTTACCACATAGCTTCCGAGGGACCCTGCAGCTGGGGAGGCCGAGGTGTGCCTGGGAGTGCCAGCAGCACCTTGGTGGGGACAGCACCTGCTGCCGCGAACCGCCCCCCCCCCCCCCCCCCCCCCGTGCCCCCCTCGGGGCCGGGGCACAGGGAGGTGGCTGGAGAAAGGGGTGAGCCCCCATGCCAGTAGCAAACACCCCTCTGCACCACCCGAGCTGGGCACTTACCCGCAGCCAGCAGCAGGCTCCACTGAGGGCTGTACGGCAGCTTCTGCCGCGCCAGCTTCTGCACTGCGAAGGCGGCCCCGCTGCCTGCCGAGACCGGGGCCGGGGTTACAGGACAAGGTCAGGACGTCCCCGCTACCCCCGGGGAGCGGCCAAGGACAGCCCGAGCGATGCCGAGGCGGCTGGACGGCCCGTACCTGCCAGGAAGGTGCCGATGCCCTTCATGAAAGCGTGGGACTGGCAGGCCGCGTACTGCTGCAGCGCCTGCGGGGACGCGTCAGTGCGGGGGCCGGAGGCCTGC
>VXAZ01005847.1:40619-94447 GCA_013399875.1 Gymnorhina tibicen
GGGAGCTCGGGGCTGAGACCCAGGGTGCCGGCGGGACAGGGATGGACCTGGCCCAGGCTAGGCCGTGTTGGACGCGCTCTCCTCCTCCTCTCCCTCTGCAGCGGTGCCCGCCGGAGGAGCACGGCGCGATGCTCAGGTGGGTGCCGCCGCCCTGGGACCTCCCTCGCCACGGGCACCCTCTCACCCGGGCTCCCCCCACCCCAGGCCCCACCTCGCCCGGGGCTCCCTCTCTCCCCCGCTCCCCTCACCCCCGCTCCCCGCAGGGCCGCCCTGGGTCACGGGGCCGCCGCGCTGAGCCTGGGCCCGGGTTCGGCCACGCTGCGGCTGCCGGAGGAGCCGCGGTGCCCGGCCCTGGCCCTCGCCCAGCTGCCCGCCGCCGAGGCGCGCAGCCAGCTGCAGGCGCTGGTCTTCGGCATGGCCGCCTGCATCGAGAGCCTGGAGAGGCGCCTGGAAGGTCCGTGGTGGGTTTAGAAGGGGGCAGGGCTAGAAGCTCCTGCCACCTTCATGGGATTGTCACCCCTGCCTAAAGTGCCGTAGGTGCCCCAGTTCAGCCGCAGCGGGAGAGGGCTGTACCTCCTGGGCATCACCCCAGGTGGTTTCTTCTCACCGGTCCCAGTGGGCCAGGAGTGGAGCTGCCATCGCTTCCCTGTTTGGGCTGGCCCACTCTCAAAGCTGGCCGGCGTCTGCACCGGACCCCCGCCAGCAGAAGAGACCCTGCCTAGGCCCAGAGGGCACAGTGGTATGTCTCTGTGTGGAAACACAGCCCTCTCCTCATGGCCAGCACCACACCAGCATCCTGAATGTGGGAGTCACCTTACAGACATCTTTCTTTGAGGGGTCTGGGAAGATTTTGGAGCAGCAGCAGTCTGGATGGAAGTGCTGAGAGGAGAATGGGACTCAGTTTGGCTGTGGAGGGAGCTTGCTGGGGAGGCTTGAAGTGCTGCATGCAGTGTTGGGGGGTGTTGTCACAAGCTTTGGCTCTGGCTCCTGTCTCAGTAGCAGTGGAGACGTTGGCATCTTCCTGCAGCCCTGAGAAGAACGCTGCCCGGAGCCAGCAGCTCTTCCTGCCAGGTAGGCACTGCCAGGGGCACCTGCCCTGGTCCCACAGTCTTCTCCTCCCTGGAGGCTGCTGGTCCTGTATCCATGTGCTCTCCAGGACACTCTGAGTGCCCTCGGCTGTGGCTGCTGGCAGCCACCTGTTGTCCTGGTGCTCTTCCGGGCAGAGCAGGGGCAGGGCTCAGTGTGGTGGCTCTCAGGATGTCTGGGATGCTCAGGTCAAAGGCTGGGCACTGTCAGCCTCAGGAGGGCAGGCTTTGCTGTGCTGCTGGACTGGAGGCTGTGGCAGGTCCATGGCTCCATTTAGGAGATGAGGCCAAGTTTGGCTCTTCCTTGCCCTCTGTGGCTGCTGGTCCTGCCAGGCTGGGCTCCCAGAGGCTCCCCGTGGCCCTGGAGGGACTGGCAGGGCTGCCAGAGCTCCTGGCTAACCTGTAATTTGTGTCCTGCCTGTTCCTGACCGAGGCAGACCCCAGCCCCAGGAAGAGTAAGGCTTCTGTCTCAGCTTTGCCAGCCAAGAGGAAGGTCCCAGGGGAGTCTCTCATTAACCCTGGTTTCAAAAGGTCAGTGCTGGGGCTGGGTGCTGCTCACTTGGCACCCTGTGAGCTCTGCTCTGAAGCTATGTGGCAGCAGGGCATGGGGCTTGGGGCTCTGAGACTTCTTCCATCTCCTTCCAGCAAGAAGGCACCATCTGGAGTGAATTTCGAGGACTCGTGACAGGTGCTGGCCTGTGCCCTGATGACAGCCCTGTGGACCCCTATGGACCCCTGTGTCTGAACGACGGGGTGTCCCTGTGTTCCAGGCCTGCTGAACTCCTCGCACCCAGGGAGACAACAGAGCCAGCAGCACCTGGCAGCCACCCCTCTGCTGGGGTGGTGGCAGGGCCTTTGGGGGGGAAGATGGAGCAGAGGGGACACCAGCATGGTGGATTTTTCCCCTGCAGCTCTTCTCTGCTGACGGGGATCACCTCCTGACCTCACTTACCATGAACTGGTGGGAGTTTGGATGGAACTCTTACGCCGTGGAATGGAAAGATCACCTGTGCTTTGCCAGTAAAGGTGTTTTTGGCCAGCTGGTCTCTCTGGGTGTGTCTGTCCATTCTGCCTCTCCCTTTCTCAGGAAGCCTTGGGCCTGTTTTAGCTGAACCCGGAGGTCCAGGCCTCAGAGAAGTTCCCTTCCCTGCCAGCTTTTTGCAAGTGGGCTGATGGTGTGTGGTTAGAGCCTGGCCAACCCCTCTGGAGAGCTGGGAGGGTGGGCTCTGCCTTGCCGGGCACTGGCAGAGAATAAGGAGGTCAGTACAAAGCCTTGTGAGGGAGGAGCTGCTGGGGTGGTCACTCCAGACTCACACTGGTCTTGCTTGCAAAGCCTTTATTGATTTCCAGGAACTCTGAAGCTTAGCTTGGGCTTTCCCTGCTTCACAACCCTCAAGTCTACTGAGAGCTTCCTAACAGCAAGTTCTGGGGGGACCTGACCTCTGCCCATTGCGTGTGCCATCCCACTCCAGCTCCGTTCCTAGGTCTCTCTATGGCTGTGCCAGGTCCCCTCACCCGATGCAGGTGTGAGGGCACCCTGTGGCACCTGCTGCCCAGGCGGGTGGCACAGTGTGCCTAGGCAAGTGGCTGCAGGGCAGCTTGTCCCCAGCTCTGCCCCTGCCCTCAGCTGGGCACAGCTTTGGCACCAATGGTGCCCGTGGCTGTGCCCCTTTGCCATCACCCTGATACTCAAGGGGCCACAGAGCTTGTCCTGGTTGTGAGGAAGGGTGGGTGGCACAAGAGGGGGCTCAGTGCACTGCAGATTGCTGCCAGCACCTGGGTGCCAGTGGAGGGAATTTGGGTGCGAGGGGCACACGTTGTGCTCGGCTCTCCTGAGCCCCTGCAGGCAGGGTCAGGGTGGGTGCTGACCTCCTGCCTGACCCCAGCCTTGGCCCTGCACCCACCAGGGCACGTGCCCAGCTCACTGCGGTGCCCGGACCACAGAACGATAGGCTTGTATAATCTCCTGGCTATTGGGGCAGGTGTATTTGAACTCCTTGGTTTCACTGGCACTGTTGAGGTACCGCCACACACCCCGCAGGTCCTTGGGGATCCCAAAGCGGCGGTAGTGCTGGCACACGACCTGCAGGCACAAACGGGAGAGCCTTGCCTGACACTGTGCCAAGGAAGGCCCTAACACCGGGGTAGGCACCAGTTGGGAAGGGTGGCAGGGAGCCAGGGGACATCCCTGGTGCTGCACAGTCGAGGGTTGGCACTCAGGAGGGGATGCAGAGGGGAGTGGGATCTGTGGGAGGGCATTGTGCTGGGCAGGGCTCCTGGGGAGAGGGATGCTGTGGGGGCACAGAGCTGACAGAGCAACCGGGAAAGGAGCAGGGGCTTGCTGTAGGCACCAAGAGGAAAGTGAGAGCATGGGGCCAGTAGCATGGGGATGCCAGGGAAAGGAGAAGGGCATGGTACTGGGATGCCCTTGGCTTACCTGAACAATATTTAGCTTGGGCAGCAGGTTGCAGTCAGCCAGTGTGAGGTGGTCTCCGTCGAGGAAGCGGCGCTGCGAGGCCCGGAGGTGTGGGTCCCGGGCCAGCTCGTGCTCCAGAGGGGTGCTCAGGTACTCATCCAGCTTCAGCAAGGCCCGCAGCAGGCTCCGCTGCAGCGCTGCAGGGAGGGTGGCCAGGTCACAGTACAGCCCTGCTGCGGGCGTGAGGGCCCTGCTGCCAGCCCAGCCCTGTGTCCAGGCAGCACCTATCAGCCTCTTCCCACCTGGCTCAGGCTGGCACCTGCCTCTGCCCTCCCACAGAGACCTGGCACAGCCACATTGACCCGCGTAGGGAGGGCAGTGCCTGGACAGACCCAGCTGTGGACTGGGTGGGGGGACTGGGAAAGCTCAGTGTGACCAGGCTAGGCTTTGGGGTGTGGCACCTGAGAGGTTGCATGGGGTGCTCCCCCACCCACTCCTCACCCTCGTCCTGGGCAGGCACCGGGTTCTTGATGAAGGCGGAGAACTTGTGGAAAATGTCATTCCCAGCCAGGCTTGACTCTGGGTACTGCGGGACCAGACTGGGGCACCTGCAGGAACATGGGTGCAGCTGAGGCAGGTGGCAGAGGCTGACAGGCTCATCTGCTGTCAGCCCCCTCTTCCCTCAGCTTGTCCTGCCCTTCTTTGGGGGGCCCCCTTCCTCCTCTCAAGGCAGCACCAGCCACTGACATGGGGGGGCCCAGCTGATCCTCGAGGAACTCCTCAATGCTGATGGTGTCAGTCTTGGGCTCGCCGTTGTAGAGCAGGACGGGCAGCTGGGCACCCGGTGCGAAATCCTTCAGCACATCCAGCGCCCTGTGGGAGATGGGGACACCACTGATGCCTGGCATGTCCAGGGTTCTGCAGGGCACCTTCTGTGTGTGTGTGTTTGTGTGTGCATGTGTGTCCCAAGCAAAGGGAGTTCTGGGGGACTGGTGCACAAGGTGGTTCCCTCAGGCCCCTCCTGCCTCAGTGTGTCCAAGAAAATACCAACCAACCTCCCCTAAACACCAGTGGTCACCTGGGGAGGTGCAAAAAAGCTCCATGCATCCCATAGTGCCCACCCTTCACATCCTTTCCCAAACTGTTGGGGACCTACCACCCCCCCACCCTGCACATGGTCCTGGCCCCAGGGCTGGCACCCCTTGGGAGGGGGCTACCACTCACCTCTTCACGTCCACGGTGGTGAGGGTGAAGGGCACCCCTTTGAGCAGCAGCACCATGAAGAGCCGCTGGCAGAAGGGGCAGTGCCCCACGCTCTCCCCGTCCTCGCTTGCCTGTGGGCACAGAGGGAGAGCTCAGCTGCCCTTTCACCTTGGCGTGGCCCCAGTGGGGGCAGCCCCAGAGGGTACAGGGTGACGATGGTAGGGCACGTGCTCCAGCCCAGCCTGGCAAAGCTGTGCTGCAGTTCATGGCACCTGCTATGCCAGGCCAAGTGCCAGCCCCTGGCCCCTACCTGCTCCCAGGGCCTCAATACCACAGCCCAGAACAGCCACGTGGCACAGCAGGTGCTGGCCGTGGCACCCTCTGGGGACACCGTGGCACCCCCAGGCTGCGCCAGGCCCACAGTGCCGAGAGGACGAGGGCTTCAAAGCAGTAGTGGCTGCAGGAGCGGATGTGGCAGTCCAGCAGCAGAGACTGTGCCGGAGGAAGGTGACAGCGATACTGGTGGCCGTGTCAACCCCAACCGCAATCCCAGGTGAGCCCTGTCCTGCCCTGCACAGCCGGACAGACTGCCCCAGCCAGGCAGTGGCTGGGAAGGGCCTGGTAGGTGCAGGCAGATGCTGTGCTGCTGGGCTGCTGGGCCCTGCTTTGGGAGGGTGAACCTGGTCCAACTTCCGCAGGTTTAGTCCCCATAGCCCCTGTGCCTGCAGTGCCGGAAGCAGCAAGCAGTGCACCCTGGAGAAGAGCCCGAGCTGCCCACTGCCTGTCGCCCTATCTGCCTGCTGCCCACTGCCTGTCCCCCCGTGTGCCTGCTGCCCACTGCCTGTTGTCAGCCGCATTGCCTACCCGGTGCCTCACCCCCTGCCCACTATCTGCCCCTCTGCCTGCCCAGTGTCCCACATCTGAGCACTGCAGTGGGCAGGGGCAGCCCAGCCACCCCACCGCAGCACTGCCAGGGTTGGTGGCTAGGGCTACCCACTGGCCTGGGGCACTGACCTCAGGACCCCCCCTCACCTTGATGAAGAGCTGGATTTGGGGTTTCTCGGCCATGCTGCGTGGTGGCTGCTGGTGCACTGCTGGCTGCACCCTGAGTGCCCCAGCTGAAACCACGGCTCCTCCCAGCCCACATTCCTCCTCGGGGTGCACCCGCTCCCACCCACGCCTGGCCCCACGGCACAGACAGGAGGCCCTGCCATGGGGCCCCGCCACCGTGGCAACTGCCAACCCCAGCCTGGTAAGGGCAGCTGGTGGCATTGCCAGCTGCCGCCACTCCTGCCTGTACCCTCAGCCACCCCACACTGCCTGAATGATGTCAAGCACTGGGCACAGCCCTGTGTTGTGCCCAGCACTCCTTGCCCCTAGCAGGATCCTGCACCCCCACCCTGGGCACTGCCACTCTCCTCCTCAGCCCTGCCACTCCTCCCCCGCCCAACTATACAGCCTCAAAGGATCCAGTTATTATTTTTTATTTAAAACGATCATTATTTTCACATTTCATCTTTTTTTTTTGTTTGGTAGCAATATACAGGCAGCTCCAAGATGTCCCCACCCCCAGGGGCCCCATGCCCAGGGCTGAGCATGGCACTGGCACTATGCCCACGGCTGGTGGCCAAGGAGGTGCAGGGGGAGGCAAGGCTGGAGGCAGGGCCAAACTCAACAAAGTGAACAGTGTTAAGGCAGCAGCCACCCCTGTCCTGGGGCAATGCCCTGGGGCACTACCTACCAGCTCCCACCCTTGGAGTGACTCCAGCAGGGACTGTACCCAGGCAGCCCTAAGCCCAGGGCAGGGAGGCCACCGTGGCCACCCAGGCTGCATGGGCACCTCCAGTGACCCTCAGAAGCCATGGGCATGATGGCATGGTGGCAGGGGGAAGACTGGGGACAGGGGAGACAGCGTGACTGGGGTACCAGTGCCCTTCTGGAGCCTGGAGTAACAGTGTAGTGTGGCAGGTATGGGGCGAGGATAAAGCCCAGAGCAGAGCAGCATTGCCCACCCTGGAGTGGCCCAGGGTGTCACCAAGGCGACAGCTGGGGACTCAGAGATGACACTATCCCCTTTCCCTGATGGCAAAGGGCAAACTTTGAGCTGGCTTGTCTTCCAGCATCCACTGGCGAAGGCAGTGGGGCCAGCAAAGGAGTAGGGGCATGCTGGTGGGGGCTGCCCCTCTGTGCCATCCACCCCCTCCCAGCTCCAGCCAGTTTCCCATATGCCATTAAAAAAAATATGGTCTGAAAAATCTGAAAATAGAGCTTCTTCCCCCAGTTTTCCCTCTACTGAAAATACTGTATATTGTATCACAATCTGTAACAGGTGGTAAATGGGGCTGATGGGAGACCAGGGGGCATGGGGCCAGTTGAGGTCAGGCCCTGTGCCCAAGTGGGGCCAGAGCCAGACTCCCCCCACCTCCCATGGCAGCCAGCTGAGGCACCTGGTGCTGCTTGGGGCCTCCAGCCAAGCCTGTGCCAGGGAGGCAGAGAGGGCAGCACACAGCAGAGCACACAGGGCAGACGGGCCACGGGTGCTTCCCAGGAAGGTGCACGGCCCCCCAGGGGGTGTTGCCAAAGACTGTGGCACCCAGCAGTGGGGGGTCAGGGTCAGCATCACAGGCCCTGTTGCCACCCTACCTCTGGGAACAGCTGCAGATTGTTGAGAGCTGCAGGCGCCAGCCATGGTCCCTGTGGGTGACAAGGCAGCAGGACCCTCTGCAAAAAGGAGGGGCACTGCTGGCTGAGGGGGTGCCCGCTGCTGGCCAGTGACAGTGCCAGTCCCACTACTGCAGTCCATCCTTCCATCCCCACCCCCCTGGGCACCACTGCCGGGCTGTACCGGCACCCACCCAGACTGCCCCAACCTCGTACTTTAAGGCCACCCCACTACCAGCTTCCAAAGCCATCCTGGGGTGCAGCAACCCCTCTCCCAGTACCACCAGCGACCCAACAATAAGAACCTAGTGCAGGTGGTTCCTGTACAGGGCTGGACACTGAGAAACAAGTATCAGGGCAAGAGTGACATGGAAGTGGGGACAGCAGAAAGGTGGCAGAGCTGCAGCAATGCTCTGTGATGAGGGAAGCAAGTGGTGAGGGCAGGGAGGAGGCAGGGCGAGAGACTTGAGGGTGAGGGACATGGTTAGGGGCAGAGGGGAGAAACAGCTGGTGCCAGCATGTGAAATACCCTGTGAAATACCCCTCTGCCTCCCCACGTGCCTCTGCAATGGCACTGCTGCCTGGGGACGAAGCCAGTGCCCAAAGCCAGGCAGGGCCGGGGCAAACGGATCCCAGGGTGGGCAGGATGTACCAGTGGGGCCGAGACCCCCAGTGACATCCCACTGGTGACAGAAATCGGTCATGGGTGAAGCACCAGAGCACCTGCCCCTGCAGTGCCCAGGGCAGCACCAGCCAGGGGTGATGTGGAAGCAGTCATCCTTCTAGCTCCACAGGGCCAGGCCTGGGGGGTACTCAGAGCCAAGGGTCCCCAGAGTGAGTGCAACACAGGTGTTCAGCCAAAGGCACCGCTCACAGGCCTGCGTGTCTCTGCCCCAAAGTGAGTGGGGCTGCCGGTGCTGGCACCAAGCCGTGTCCTTTCCTTCAGTCTCCATCCATGGCATGTTGAGGACCATGCCCCTGGCAGCACACAGTGACTGCTCCGGAGCTGAAGGGGACAAAAGCCACCCCAGTGGTGGCTTGCGAGGTCCATCCAGGCATTGCTGTACCCACTGTGTCCTCCCTGGCATGGGGCTCCGGCTGCGGCAACTCCGCTCCACGGGGCAAAGGGAGGGGAGAGGCCAAAAGGGTTTGGTGGCTTCAAGCCGGGAACACGGCTGTCCCCGGGGTCTCAGCACAGCGTGTCCGTGTTGAAGGAGAGCTGAGCCTGAGCAGGGAGAAAGGCAGGGCTCAGGGGCTGCCCACTTCGCCAGCACACCCAGGGCAGCTGGGGCCAGAGTCTGGCACAGGTGGCAGAGCAGACACCTCTCCAAGAGAACCCCCACCCCTCCCAGGCCCCACCCTGGCTCCATTGCGTCACCTTCGTGGTGTCACAGCGTCCAGTCCCAGGGCCCGTGGCAGAGACAAAGGTGGGACCAGGAACACCCAGATCTGGGGAAAACCTCTCACCCTCTCCTCCTCAAAGCTGATGAGGCCTTCGTCATCAGTCTCCAGGTCCTCCTGCTCCTCCACCACGAGGGCTCGCAGCTCAGTGGGGGTGGTGCGGGGGCGCAGCAGGCTCAGCACGCGCTCCAGGGGCGACTGCAGGACACAGCTGGGGCTGGTCTCCTGCTGCTCCAGGTTGTCACTTTGCTTCTTGGCAAAATTCACAAACACCTGAGGAGGAAGGGGCAGGAGACTCAGGTATCCTTGTGGGCACCTCCACCCACATGCCGTTGGGTCAGGACACAGTGCATCCTGCCGTGCGGTGGCTGCCACCACGTTCCCCATCTAGCTCCAACCCCTGCCCCAAAGGTAGATCCTGCCTGGCACTTTGTCACAGCCACTCTCCCTGGGGACAAGCATCCAGCTGCCCACGCTGTCCCCAGTCTTACATTGTCCAGTGTGGTTTGGCTGACAGAGTAGTCTTCAATGCCCAGCACATCCACCACCTGCTCCATCTTGCTGAAGACCTGTGCCAGCGAGATCTGGTCCGACTTCAGCTGGTACTGGGCCTTGGTGTGATGACGCTCCTGGGGGTGGTCACAGAGGGGACACTGAGCCCTCACTCCCAGACTCCCTCCGATCACCCCATGGAGGATGAAGGCTGCTTGTGCCCCAAAGTGGGGGCTAGCAGGGGACAGCATGGCCACCAGGGGCAGCTCACCTTGAGGACAGCCTCAGGGAAGTTACGGTTGAAGAACCTCACCACCTCCTTGACATTGAGGCTGGACTTGGTGCGCACTGTGATCATGTAGCCATCACCGAACCTGCACAGGAACAGAGGACCTGTCCCCTGATCTGTACCCCCAATTCCTATGGAAGGGGACGATGCTCTCAGGCAGCCACTATTGGACACCAGGCCAGTGGCAGGGCACTTCAGTGACCCCATTCCCTGCCCACCTCTAAAGCAGCACCCACACAAGGGGCTGATATCTCGTCACGGATGCCACACTGTCACCCAACCATGGGGATCCAGCCCCCTCCTGCTCAGCAGCACACACAGGCTGCTGGGCCCCATGCAGGCATGCTGGGCTCCTGCCAGGCTCTTACCTGTTCTTCAGATGCTGAATGCTGCCTAGACACTTGAGCCGCCCGTTCACCATGATGGCCAGGCGGGTGCAGAGGGCCTCGCACTCCTCCATGCTGGGGTGACAAGGGAGGGTTCAGAGGGGGACATGGGAGGACAGTGCCAGGGCTATGGTGGGGGCAGGTGGGGAGTTGGGCCCCCCAGGCCATCACCCAAGTGCTGTGGCCCCACCACCAGGGATGAGAGAGGGCGACAGAGGGTGTCCCAGGCTCCCCCTGCTCCTCATGCCCCTACCAAATCCCATTCCCTGGGGACTGGGGAGCCCCCTCCCTCCCACACAGCACCCCAGGTGCTTGCAGGCACCATGAGCACAGAACCCCCTGGACCTGTGAGATGTGAGCACCACGGAACGACCCGTTTTGATGACATCCAGGATGAGGTTCCAGAGGAAGCGCCGTGCCTTGGGGTCCATCCCTGTGGTTGGCTCATCCTGGGGGACAGACAGCACTCTCAGACATGCTAGCCCTGGGAGGGACCCTGCCACTCCTTCCTGTCCCGAGTCCAGCTCAGGCCACCATCCCACACTCCAGGAGATGCCTGAAGTGTGGTGAAGCCAGGGGTGGGCATCTCCCACCCAGGGTCATTTTTCCACCCTCAGGGCGCACCAGGAAGATGAAGGCTGGGTATCCGATGAGCGCGATGGCTGTGGACAGCTTCCTCTTGTTGCCCCCGCTGTAGGTGCTAGCAGGCTTGTCTGCATACTTGGTCAACTCCAGCTTCTTCAGTGCCCACTTGACCACCTGCAAGGTGTGGGGGGCTGCTGAGCTGGCAGGGGTTGGGCTCCCTGGCACGTCAGCTGCTGAGGGGACTACAAAGCCATGTGCCAGTCAGGGGAGCCCCATAGCAGCCCCTGGCACAGCCACGAGCACTGGTGGGGACCTGCGAGTGCATGGGCCTGGCCCTGGCAGCCCATGTGGGCACACTGTCAGGGTGGCACTGCCATGAGAGCAGCAGCACCAGCTCAGGATGCCGCTGCTGCCCAGCGAGATGCCAACCCAGCACCAGCCCTTGGATGCTGCCAACTGCTTGCCCAGAGCCCTACCCGCTCCTCATCCTTCCAGGGGATGCCACGCAGGCGGGTGTAGAGCTCCAGGTGCTCCTGGGCTGTCAGCTCATCAAAGAGCGCGTCGAACTGGGGGCAGTAGCCCAAGCTCTGCTGGACCTGCAGGAGCTCCTTCAGGATGCTGTGGGAGAGGATGGAGGGGTTGTGGGAAGAAGGGATTCTTTTTGTGAGGACTGCTGCTGAGCCTCCTTTCACACGCCTTTACACTGGAGCATCTTCCCCCAGGTAAGACCCCACTGGGCAGCCTCAGCCCAGGGCCACTGTCTCTTGCCCCACATTCCAGATTGATGGTTACCAAGGAAGACACAAGGCTGCAGAGTCCCACGGGGGCACACAAGCTCACTCATGCTGCTTTATCCTGGGAACCCTCCAAGCAGACCCCATCCCATCCCCAGGAAAGCAGGCAGCCCCCAGCCCCCCCTAACCTGTGTCCATTAATGAAGGCCTCTCCACCCGTGGTGCTCTCATCCCCTGTCAGCATCTTGAATGTCGTGGTCTTGCCCGCACCGTTGACACCCAGCAGCCCAAAGCATTCCCCGGGGCGCACGCCCACACACAGCCGGTCCACAGCCAGGATGCGCCCAATCTTGCGGGACTTGTACACCTGGCAGGGAAGGGGATGGGGACTCAGCCCACCAGGAGCCCACCTGGACCCCCTGTCCCACCCCCATCCCTGGTCTGGGCTGGTCCCAGAAGTCTCCTTGCAGCCTGATGCAGCCCCCACCTTTGTGAGGTTCTCGATCTTTAGCATGTCATTGTCGGCATCACCACGCAGGACCCGGTGCCTCTCATTGGCCACATCAATGTCATCCTCGATGGGTTTGGTGGAGACGGGCAGGCGCCTGTGGGAGGGGGCAGGGGCACGGGGGAATGTGGGACCAGGAGCTGCATCCCTGACGGGCCCGGGCAGCTCCCGCTCACCACCACCAGAAGGGCAGCCTGAAGCTCAAGGATCCCCATGGCAAATCCTTACCCCATGGCCAGCCCCAACATCCCTGCCCTGTGCCACACTCACTGGGGCTTCCGGAAGAAGTTGTACTGGCACATGATGGTGATGAAGAAGCCAACGAAGCCTTCAATTGTCATGGCAACGAGCCCCCGTGTCACGATGTCCCACTCAAAGGGTGATTTCATTTTATCAAACTGCCCTGAGTAGGAGGAAGAGGAGAGAGTAGCTGGGGACACCTTCCCATGGGGACAGCTTGGTTTTAACTCCTGAGCTGACCCATGACAATGACACTGATCCCATGCTCCCCCACCACAGCTGCCTGGGCTGGTCACAACATGATTCCCTCTCAGAGCATGGGTGCTGTGGAAATCATCTGGCAACTTTTCAACCTCAGTAGGATGAATCAACCCAGCTGAGAGTGGCAGCAGGTAGATTCGTCAAATCTTGACCCAAATCTGTCCCTCATGATGCCAGCAGCACCTGGGTTACATACAGAAGCTGCTCAAAAAGCAGAGAGCAGGGGAGCTTCTGAGGCCAGGCTGAAGCTGTAAGTGGCAAAAGGCTTGTGTTGGTTGGGCAGCACAGCCCCCAAGAGATCCTGCCCGGAAGGAGAGTCCCTGCAGCCCCCATCCCTCCTGTCACAGCACAGACCCACCGTGGCCCACCACAGCTACACTATGGCCCCACTAAGATCCACCACAGCCTCACCATGGCCCACCACAGGCAGCGTGCAGCAGCAGCAGAACCACACACCTCTGTCAGGGCTCATACCCTCCTCTCCCCATAGGGCTGCTATGTGGGATGGCCCAAGGAACCACCTTCAGCAGCACTGGAACCATGCCACCGCTGACCCTCAACCGTGTCTCCTTCTGTGCCCCATCCAGTCCACCCACTTGGCTTTTTGCTCCAGGTTGCTCTGGGACTCGAGACACCCCCATGGGGCAGGCAGAGGGGATGTGCCAGCATCATGGTCCCCTCCAGCCCCCCATGCCCTGGAGCAAGAGTGGGAGAGAACAAGAGGCTATACCAATCTTGGCATAGTACTCATTGATGTATTCATTGTAAGCCATCTCCATCAGGCCATGGCCCAGGTTGTAGTTAGGGAACACGAGGAAGCAGCTCTTCAGGTAGCTGTTCACCACCTTCAGGTCCTGTGAGGACAGCAGAGAGGACACAACCATCAAACAACCCTGAGTGAGTGGTAGGGTCAGGATCCCCAAGATCCAGCCCAGTCAGGTCTCATGACTGATCTTGCTGGAAATAGAGACCTCCTGAGGTCCCTCACAGCCTGAGCCACCACACAACCTGAAGTCAGCGACTCGCTTCCCGGTGGTCCTCGGCAGAGCTGTGAATGCTGTACCTTGTCGTGCTCAAAGAGCTGCAGCAGGAATGTGGCCACAGTGGCTGTGATGCCAATGAAGAGGTTGATGACGATGAGGAACACGTAAGCGGAGCTGGGCACCTCAAACCAGAAGGAGGCTGGGTACATGATAGGCGTGATGGACCAGCTGGGGAGGTGAGAAGCAGAAGCACACATCAGTATGGCAGGAGAGGGGTCCCCAGCCTTGGGACTGTCCATTTCCAGCCTGCTGTTCCCAGGCTCTCCCACCCCAGCCCTCACAGCCACCCCACCCCAACCAGCTATGGGGGCTGCAGAACGTCACAGAATGGCTTGGATTGGAAAGGACTTTTCCAGGTCATCTAATCCAGTCCCCAGCCATGGGCAGGGACACCCTCCACTAATGCTCCAAGCTGTCCAGCTCGGCCTTGGACATTTCCACAAATGGGGCAGCCACAGCTTCTCTGGGCAATCTGTGCCAGGGCCTTACCACCCCCATCGTGAAAAATTTGTTCTTAATATCTGGTCTAAATGTCTATTCTTTTAGTTTAAAACCACCACCCCATAAGACTCTGGAGGCATCCCCAGTGCCTCTTGACCACCACCCTCTGAGCAACATACCCATAGAGCAGGAAGAGGGAGAGGACAGCGGGGAAGTTGGTGGGAGAGGTATATGCTGGGAGGTCAAACACGAACAGGATGATGATGCAGCATGTGGCTGGCACCAGGTAGTTTAGCTGGAGAAGACAGAAACTTCTGTGACCGCCCATTCCGTGTCACAGCCCCGGAGGCTTGGCCGGTAGGGCCACGGGTCCTGCTTACCATGTCCCACATGTAGTTGGCCAACCAGTAGATGACAGGGTCACAGCCACTCACAAACTGCAGGTGTTTGGCCTTAGTGGCCTTTTCGGCCACCAGGAATACCACGAAGCTGGCTGGGACGAAGGACATGGCCACGATGATGAAGATGGCGATCACCACATCTGTGCCTTGCAGGCTGCATGGGAAGCAAAGAGAGCTCCATGGAGGGACTCCATCACCCTCAGTTGCCTGGGGAAGGGCCACCCACCCTGGTGTGGGGCAGTCACTGTGCACAGCGCAGGGCATGGCACAGGGACCCCCATATCACAGCCACCCTGTCCCTCCCCACCATGCAGCCTGAGGAGCAGAAGCCTCGGCCTTCCCCTGCAACCATCAGTAAGAAGCCCCCTACCTCCCATGGGACAGCCACCCTCCCTCAGACCCTCTCCTTGGACCTACAGGTAATCCAGGGACAGGCTGGCGCTCGTTTTGTTCATGGGGTGATTGGTGACTGTGATGCCTGCAACAATGACCAAGAAGAAACATGGAAGCATGAAAACGGGCTTAGGACACAGACCCTTGTCCCCAGTCTGCCTGGTCCTAGCTCTGAGCAGGATGGGTTTCCAACCTGAAGCTCAGCAGGAGCTGGGCTCTCTGAAGCAACTCAGCACCTCAAGGCCAAGCCCTCCCTCACTGGAGAACACCCTTGGACATGTCACAAGCCCAGGCACTTTCAGGCAGCACTTTGGGACATTCCAGCCCAGGCCTGACAAGGAGATCATCCCAGCTCTCATATCTCAGAGTGGAGGTATGTGAACCCCTGTTCCAGCTGGACACTAGCTTGCTTGGCCCAAGGTGGACACTGCACTTTGGAGCCTGGCTGGACCATGCCCTAATGCTATTCCTGACGTGCTCCTGCCCTCAAACACCTCCAGATCCTCACCATAGGCAGCAGGATTGCCCTTGCTCTTGGGCAGGTTGGCTCTCAGGATGGCGTTGTTGAGGGCATTGAGGTAAGTGGGCATGCTGTGGTAGCCCTTGTTGTTGTAGAAGACCTGGAAGACGAGAGAGGAACAGTGAGAGGTGGCAAGAGAGCTGGGCCCAGAGATGTACTGGGAGGGAAGGATAAGATGGGATGGACAGCCAGCCACAGGGCAGGCGCCCTGTGCCCAAGGCTGTGGGGAGAATAGGCCATTGCTGACTGTGCTGGGCCAGACCTGCTGACCACTCCCCTGTGGCTGGAGCCTCCCAAAGCACTTGGAGGAGAGCACTGCAGCAGAGCAGTCCCAGGGGTCCCTGCCTGTCCCCTTTCCTCCCCACCCATCTCCCCTGCCCCGAGGCGCAGTGCTGTCCCACCTGGGCCGTCCTCCGCACAGCAATCTTGCGCACCGTGGCCGGAGCCCTGGCTCCAAAGGAGGCCGGGATGGATTTCTGGACATTGCCAAACGTGAGTGCCCCATACCTGTGGGACAAGGCACTGCTGAGGAAGCTGCAGTTGCTGTCGCCCACCTCCGGGGGTGGAACCATGCTTGAGGACGTTGCTGACTCCAGCCAGCACCCTGGGGCAGGTGTCCCCAGGCCCTTGGTCCTCACCCCTGCTCTGTGGTGCAGGGCAGACCCTCCCAGCCTCCCCTCTTGCCTGTGCAGCCGGAAGCGGTCCGAGGTGTAGAGCAGATACTCAGAGACATTGCGCCCTGTGATGTCTGTCAGGATGTCCCCTGTCACCACCTTCATCTGCGGGGGATGGCCCCCCACGCCACTAGGGCAGGAGAAGCCGGTCCCCTGCATAGAGCACGTGCACTTGATGGGCTCATGGATGATGCGGGGCAGGGCGGGGGCTGAGGTCACAGTCCCTGAGGAGCAGAAGGGGTGGCTCACAGCCAGGCTCCTGCCTGCCCCAGCTGCTGAGGACAGCATGAGGGTTGGGCTGCTGGCCAGGCAGGGTCCTGGTGACCAAGAGGGACCAAGAGATGGACGTGCAAAAAGCTTTGGGGGGACAGAGACTCAGAGATGGGCTGTGAGGTGTGGCTGGAGAAGAAATGGCTGGGGACCACATCCAGCAAAGGTGACGCAAAGCTGGTCACAGGGCTTTGTGACAGTGTCACCATCCAAGGGGCTCTACTGGCATGGCTGGGGCTGAATGGGGTCAGTGTTCCAGGGCCAGAGCCACAAGTTCAGCCCAACAAAACCCCGCTGTGTGGCCAGGCCAGACTAACAGGCACTCCCAGGGGTCCCTGGAGCCACTTCTGTGAGGAGAATCATCATCTCCCTGCTGGAGGCAAATCCCAGACACAGGAGCACCCAGCACAGGTGATACCTTTAACAGCGGAGAAGGTCGTGGAGTTCCAGGCACGGAGCAGGTCCTCATCCACTGACATGGGGTAGTCAGAGGGAGCTGGGGATGGAGGCGGCGGCACGAAGTTGGAAAGTGGAAGGCCCTGGGTGAAGGAGTCGATGCACATGGCATCGAAGTACTTGGCTGCCAGCATTTTGGACTCATTGCTATTGAGGTTGAGGGTCTGCATGGGCTGGTCCAGTGTGTTGTTGAAGGGTGTCTTGAGCACGCAGGTGGCCCCCACACCAGAGGGCAGATGGAAAGTGTTCACCAGCTGCTGAGGGCTGGCATCGGGAGACAGCCTAATGCTGCAGGGAAAGGAGCCAGTGAGGAGGAGCAAGGACCAGGAGACACTGATCTCAGCACCGTGGCCATCTTCTCCTGGGACCTCCCTGAGGCCTTGGCACTTATCATGGGCACACACAGCCTGTGCCTGGCATGACTGAGCTGCTAGTCACACTGCCAGGGCTGGCACATCTCCCAGAGACACCCTGGCCAGGACAGAGGTTGCTTTCTGTCAGGGAACACAGCACCAGCCAGGCTCTGCTCCAAGCCTGAGCCAGCCCTGGCACTAGGCCTGCTGTGGGCTGCCCTCCCCACTTGCTCTCCTTGCAGTCCCACAGATGGAGACAGGGATGGGCCTTGGGCACAGGGGGCTGGTCACCAGCGGTGGCAGCTCTCACCGGTACTCACGCCGCTCCTCGTTGGCATAAGGAATGAAGTTGCCCTTGGGTTGAGTGTAGTTGTGGTATTGGGATGGCGAGAGGATGAGGGGTGGCAGGTCACCTGTGGGGACAAGGACAGGAACCTGCTCGTACCCACAGCACTGCTACACACAGGGAGACTGCCTCGGCCTTGTCCTCCTGCAGCCAGTGGCCACACTGGGGCAGGCAGAACAGGCCACCCAGCATGCAGGTAGGTAGGTGGCTTGCATGCACCTATTTCAGGCACGGAGAGCGCCACAGTCATGGCCACGCAGACGAAAAAGGCAGGCAGGAGGATCTGCGAGAAGAGGGCCTTGGTGTTGCGCTTGGCGCAGTGGAAGCGTTTGACGATCAGCCCATGGAATTGGCGCAGCTTCAGCCATGAGCCTTCCAGCTTGAAGCTCCCCTGACCTGCCAGGTCACCATCCTCTGTTTCCACCTCTGCTTCTTGCTCTGGGAGGGAGAAGGACATCAGCCCCCTGGCACAGTTCCTCCCACACCCGCCTCAGCTCCCAGGAAGCTGAGCCGGACAACCCAGCCCAGCTCAGCCACTCCAAGGGTCAGCACCCAACCCCAACTCTGCCACCAAGCCACAGCAGCAGTGCAGTGGGAAGCAAGGCAGCTGGCTGGCAGGTTCCTCTTGGCCCCAAAAAGAAAATTTAGACAACAGTTTTAAAAAAACAACCTAAAGTGGTGCTTTTTTCTAGGACCCCTCCATTTTCCCATCAGCTCTGACAGCTGGTGAGGGGTCAGCACAGTCAGGAACAGGGAACAAGACACACATGTGGGAGTCCCAGCGAGACAGTGGGAGCTCTGCCACAGCACTGTCCCAGCTCTGCCTCCCACAGCCCTGGTGGGGGGAAGAGGTGGTACATCCCTAAATTAGTCACAAGAGTTGCTGAGATAACCCAGAACAGGATCTGTGACTACAGCAACAACCTCAAGGCACCTGCCTGCACCCTCCATATCCAGCAATCCCAGAATCCAGGCAGGGAGAGCCTTGCATCTGGGGCAGGGTATGACAGGTGAAGCCACCACCTGGAAGGTGACTTTGTGCCCAAGGGCCAAGAGGAAAAACCCAACTGGTGCCAGTGAGGAGAGGGCATGTTAGTGGGGCAAGTCTGCAAGGTGGCACTGGAGACACACAGGAGGCAGAGGCAGAGTCAACAGCGGCTGCCCTCACTGGCTCCATGCCTTGGCACGAGACCCTCATGCACACCCTACCCAGTATGGGGTACAAACTTGTGGAAAGATCCCGTTCCCAGCCCTCCCACCCAGGCTGCGGCTCTCTGGGTGCTGTGCTGCTGGATGCACCATCAGTCCCCTCCCCACGGGCTCTCATCCCAGCAGTCACAGCCTCCCATCTCAGACACAACCAGATACCCCGCGGGACCAGGGCCAGCTCTGCCCGCCCTGGGCGAACCCTCCATGTCCCAGCTGAGTGCCTCCCCCGGCCCTTGCCGCTGGCCGGGCACCGGCGGCACCAACCTTGCAGACTGACGTTATCGGGGTCCTGCCGGTTATCGAACAGGGGCGCGTAATCCCCAAAGAATTCGGAATAAGCCCCACCTTCATTGCCACGCACGGAGCCCACCGAGGATGCTGAGCGCAGGGACGCCTGCGACTGCGCCAGCTTGGAGCAGGTCACCAGGTTGCTGAGCTCCACCTCCGGCTTCTCTGGCATGGCTGCTTCGGCCAGGGGCTCCCCATTGGCTTCAGACTTTGGGCCCAGCTCAGAGGCGGGTGGCTGCAGGGCATCCTTGGACTCCTTCATGTCTGAAAGAAAAAATGTGGGTTGCCACCAGCCATGCTACTCTTCACTGCAGCATGCCACCGACTGGGGATGGATCATACCATAGAATCACAGACTGGTTTGGGTTGGAAGGGACCTCATCTCATTCCACCCCGCTGCCACGTGCAGGGACACCTTTCACTAGACCAGGTTGCTCCAAGCCCTGTCCAACCTGGCCTTGGACACTTCCAGTGATGGAGCAGCCACAGCTCCTCTGCACGACCTGTGCCAGGGTCTCACCACCCTCACAGGGGAGAATTTCCTTCTAACATCTAATCTAAACTTTTCCTCTTTTAGTTTAAAACCCTTCCCCCCTTGTCCTAAACACTATCTGCCCATGTAAAGTCCCTCTCTCATTTTTTCAAGCCCCCTTTAGGCACTAGAAGGTGCCATAAGGTCTCCCTGGAGCCTTCTCCAGGTGAACACCCCCAGCTCTCCCAGCCTGGCTCCATGGCAGAGATGCTCCAGCCCTCGGAGCATCTTCGTGGTGTCCTCTGGAAACCTGTGCTGAGGACACCAGAGCTAGACACTATTACAGGTGGGAGTAAACCCAGAGTAGAGCAGAGGCTGGCTGCCCTTGCCAGGGATAGGCTCCTCTGGAAACCTTCCCACCACCTGGGACAGGAAACTCCTGCAGCCACCAAGCCCAGCAAGATCACACAGCCCCTCACTAGCCCCAGGAGCACCTTGTGCCCCCCCCAGCGCCCGTACCCACGTCACTGTTCTCCAGAGACTGGTCCTCCTCAGACACCTTCAGGAAGACCTCCTCCAGCGTGGTGTCCATCAGCCCAAAACTGGTGAGGTCCAGCTCTTCCAGGCTCTGTTCCAAGTGCTGGGGGAGCAAAGTGCTGCGTGAGGAGGGCAGATGTCCACAGTGCCACAGCCCCCCTGCCTGCCCACCCTGCCAGCCCCTGCAGGTACCTGGAAGAGCCTCTCAAAGCAGCCCTTCTTGACGGCCTCACTGGGCAGGATGTAGGAGAGCTCTGTGTTGGTGTCTGAGATGAGGAGGCAGGAAGCCACGTACTTCTTGATGAACTGGGAGACACGAGGCTCAGAGCAGGGGCTGACAGAGGAGTGGCCCAAGGGGCTGTGTGGCTGGCCTGGCTCTGGGGCAGAGGGGCAGTACCCATCGGTCACTTCATACCTGGCCTCCCACCAAGACCCACCACATTTCCCCTACTCCCCAGTGCCATGGGGGCTTCCCTGTCACCCTGACAGGCCTGGGGATGGTGTTCTGCAATGTGGCCCACACTGGACATCTCAGTGGGCAACCCGCAGGGTGGAGAGAACCAGCACCTGGAGACAAATGCCACTGTGTAGGATTTGGCCAAGGACCCAGCTGGGAAAAATTAAGGCTCAGCAATGGGACCTCCTACACCCCTGCCCCATCCCCTCTGCCCTCCATGTGGCCTTAAGGAGACTCAGGATTGGGAGTACTTGGGTGTTGACCTCTCCTCTGCTGGGCTGAAGAAGGGCTGGTGCCATCTACTCCTCTTAACAAAGGGTCCCACTGCTCCCCAGACCTGTGCCGTTCCTGCTGTCCGACTGCTTCTTCACCACTGTCAGCTTGTAGCCGTCACCATAGGTGCTCTTGAGGAACAATGGAGAACCACAGCACTTGAGCTTGCCATGAGAGATGATGGCGATGCGGTCCCCCAGCAGGTCAGCCTCATCCATGTGGTGTGTGGAAAGCAAGATGGTCCTCCCTGACAGCAGTGCAAAGCCTCAGCAGAGAGGCCAGGGCTGCCACAGAGGAGCCTGCCAGGCTCTGTCCAGCTCTGCTCACCTGGCTTGTACTTGAGGATGAGGTCCCAGATGGCCCTTCGGGCATATGGGTCCACACCAGCTGTGGGCTCATCCAAGATAACAGCCCGCGACCCACCCACGAAGGCAATGGCCACCGACAGCTTCCTCTTCATGCCGCCCGAGAGAGTCTGGACCTGGCAGTGCCGTTTGTTGGAGAGTTCCAGGTCCTCAATCATCCTGGAGACACGGCAGAAGCACCAGGAATGCTGGGGGGGCTGTACTGGTGCCCAGTGCTTGTGGGGAGTATATAATGCCTCTTCCCCACATGGTACCTGTGGCCTTCGGCTGCTGGGACTGCCCAGCTGCAGTCAGGCTATGAGCATCTTCTGCTCACTTCCACAGCCTAACACCCCAAGGGTGGGAAAACACTTGGTGGAGCTGCTCCGGGGGACACTTCTGCCCCCAGATCACCCCCCATGGCACAGCCAGCAGGAAGGAGACTCACTCATGCCAAAGGTATGGATGAAGACAAAGGAGCTGGAGGGTGCCTACTTGTCCATCTCCTTGCGGATCTCCTCCTCTGCCATGCTCTTGAGCTGCGAGTAGAACCAGAGGTGCTCCTCCACCGTCAGCCTGTCAAAGAGCACATTGTGCTGGGGACACATGCCCAGGTTCTTCCGGATCTTGTCCATCTCCGTACGGATATCATGGCCATAGATGGTAGCAGAGCCCGATGTTGGAGGGAACAAGCCAGTGAGGATGGACCTGGATGGATGGAGAAAGGCAACAATGTGAGGGAGCTCATATTCCTCAGTCTGGTCCCAATCCCAACCACCACCTCCGGGAGCATCTGCTGGGACCCAGGCAGAGCCGTATCAGCACAGGGCTGTGAGCTTACTGCCTGACCCATGTTTGTGCCAGCCCCACACCCACACTGCTGCCCTCTGGGCATGGCACCAGCTGCCACAGGGCCCTGCAGGGACATTCCAAAGCCCCTTCCTCACACCCTGCAGCTGGCCAGAGGAACATGGTCTCTGTCTGCCCAGACAGGCACTCACATGGTGGTGGTCTTGCCTGCACCATTGTGCCCCAGGAAGGACACGACCTGGTTCTCGTAGAGGTTGAGGCTCAGCTTGTTTAGTGCCAGCTTCTTGTCTGTCTTGTAGACTTTGGTGAGCTTGTCAATGCAGACGACCAAGGGGAGGTGGGTCGGCTCCTCCTCGATGCCCCTCGTCTCCTCTGCTGTGACAATGGGATGGTGAGGAGCCAGAGGAGGGCAGGGAAGCCAGGCTGAGTGGGGCTTCCTGGGAATGAATCAACCCACCTCCATCCCACAGTGGCTATGCTGCTTGTGGTCCCTTCCCCTCTGCTTCTCTCCCGTTTTCCCCCTCCCACGCCACAGTGGCAGCTCCCAGAGAGGCCACAGTGCTTGGCCCAGTATCCTGCCCTCACAAGAGCACAGAGGTCCATGGCCGAGGCAACATCCTATGGCAGAGCCAGGGCCACCCTTTTGCCACCCACTGCTGCCCCCAGCTGCCCTCACCCAGCCTCCGGCTCTCCATGGCACAGGCCTGATCCTCCTCCATGATGCTGAGGCGGGTGGTGCGTGACCATGGCCAGGTCCACTCCCAGGTCTCCACGCGCCCATTGCCCAGCCAGTAAGACTTCTGGAAAGGGAAGTACCAGGGCCGTGGCAGGCCGAACATGCCTGCAACCACGGCCCCAGGTAGTCAGGGCCAACCCTACACCCAGGGCCATGTAGAAGCTGCTGAGGGCTGGGTCAGAGCTTGGCATGGGCATGGGCTTGGGGGTTTCCCCAGGTCAGGTCAGCACTGCAGGGTGAGGGCTGTGAACAGTCCAGCCAGCTGGGCTCAGGGCAGCTCTGTGGGCTGTGCCAGGAAACAAAGTCCTTTGGGATGCAGGTTGGGTTGGCTCATGCTTCAGCTTTACACCAACAACAAAAAAAAGGGAGCATCTGAGATGCCTGCACAACAGGAAATAAGGGGGATTGGTATCCCAGCTGTGGACAGCTGTGGCTTTGCTACAGCTGGCCCCTGAATTGAGACACCTGGCTGACACCAGCAGATGAGGACATGAGGGCAGGTGTCCCCCAGCAAAGAGCCTCCTGTAAGGTCTGGGGTGCCCTCATGCCCCTCTGCCCACACGTACCCGGGTGCACAGCCTCGATGTACCACGTGAGCACCCCGTACACCACAGCATCCACAACCAGCATCATCATGGACAGCAGGAGGTTGAAGTCATCTCCTTCCACGGGTGACTGGCTGAAGGTGTGCCACTGGATACCCACACCAGCCACCTCATACAGCGCAAAGTACTTGGAGCCCAACCCGAAGGCCGTGGTGGACATGAGTGACTGTGAAGAGGTGGAGGGAAGGGAATGGGAGGTCAGCAGGAACCACAGGCCAGCTCCAGAGGAACAGGCTGGGGTAAATTCCTACCCAGTACTGCCCCACCCAGCCCCATGGAAACAGCTCCTGGCCCTGAGAGGCACCAAACCTTCTGGAGATACCTCCAAAGCCCCACAGGGAGTTGGTTTGTACAGGTAATGGCTTGCCCAGGGCTTGGTGACAGCTTGGTGGCTTTGTACTGGACATGAGGTGCCCAAGGCAAACCTGGGACCAAGCACGTCCCCAGCTGCCGCAGCCAACTCACCGCAATGCACTTCTCAAAGGCTGTGATCTTGTCATGCGCCACCTCCTCCCGGATGGCCACATACATGTAGGGCACGTAGCTGAGGAAGTAGATGATGCCGCCACAGGCAGAGGCCAGCTTGGCCTTCGAGTAGAGCACCGACACCAGGAAGCTGCAGGGACAACAGTGTCTCCTTAGATCTCACCCCACCAGGACTTTCCCCACACCATCTGGTTTTGGTGGTGTTGAGGCAATAAATTGGCTCCCCAAATCAGCTGCTTGGAGGGGCTTGTGCCCCTCCACTGGCCCTTGCCCACACAGCTCCCAGGACCCTCGCTCCATGGCACAAGAACCTGGCACTGCCCATGCCCCTTTACTGCCCAGCACAGACCAGGCAGCTCACCAGAACATGATGGTGGCCACGGCATAGATGGCAAGGAAGAGCCATATGATGAGGACGTCGCTGTGCATCAGGACCTTGCCGTACTTGAGAATGGCAGTGAGTGCTGTGACTGAGATGGAGAGCTGGACAAAGCCAGTGATGAACCAAGCCACCCAGTGCACCGCATTGTTCAGGCCCATCATCTTCATCACCTGTGAGGCCAAAACAGCTTAGCAGGGCTGTCCCCAACCCTGTGCACCCCTGCTGTCATTCTCACTGGGCTGGGAGAGCAAGGGGTAGCACCAAGGGAGCTGCTGGGAGTGGGCAGGACACAGCACCCTGTATTGGGGTGCCAAGGAGCTCAGCTCCCTCCGGCGCTGGGCAGGGCTCATCTCACGCTGGGGACACTCAGAAGGACCAGCTCAGCCCAGGGATTTGGGATCTGCATCTGCCCCAGCTCATGTAACCCAGAAATACAAGGAAGGTGACCGGGGACACAGCACAGAATGTAGGGCTCAGATATGCCCACTCCTTCCCAAGAATCTCTTCCACCATCCCCACCTCTTTCAGGCGATGCTCTTTCTCTGTCACGATGTGCTGGATCATCATGGCCACTGAGTAGACCCAGGAGATCACCATGCAGAGGGGCATCATGTGCTCGATGACAAAGAGAAAGCTGATGGGGTACAGGAAGAGAGGGGAGAACTGGATGGTGGCACTGCCACGGAGACCTGTGGAGACCCTGGGGCATGGGGCCTGGGACGGGCTCTCCCACCAATCAGAGACAACCAGTCTCTAACCCAGGACCTCCTTAGTGCCCTAAAAGAACTTCTCCAGTGAGCCCACAGGACAATCCACTGTTGTGGCTGGCAGGCCTTTGCAAGCAAGTAGTAGCCATGGGCTTAGCCCAGGGCCCTGCCCACCCTGGTGTGGATGGGGGCCCCCTCCAAAGCCCAGGAGGGGTGCTGGTTCTAGGACTTCTACAGGTGCTGCTTCCACACCACTGTAATCCATAACCACTGACAGACCCATGTGCCATTCCTTTACTTTGCCCTGCCTTTCTGAGCCTGGTAGTCCAAGGAACTGGACTTAACTGGTTGCTCATCATTCCCAGTGTCACCAATCTCTTTCAGGCCCCCGAACTTGTTCCCTTTTCCCAGCTAAAGTATCCTGGCCTGCAAAGTGGAAGGGGGAAGGTCCTGCAGGTGAGTGCTACTCACTCATCCCGGGTGTAACACGGGTACGGGAACATCTGCACATAGTTGCCAGGCTCCACCACATCGTGGCCAACGAATGTGTTGATGAGGGCACGCTCCATCATGTCTGTGGAAGAGGAGGAGAGGCCAGGCTGAGTGTGCAGGGGCCAGGGCCGTGGGCAGCTGTGGCAGGGCGCTGACACTTACCCTGGATCCAGACGAAGCCATAGAGGAAGTAGAAGCGGCCACCAGTGTTGGGGCCAGGCCGCCAGTATGCCCGACGGATCTCATTGGTCTTCTCTGTGAAGCTGGAATTCTGCCGGATCTTGTACATGACATGGGGGGGCAATGAGCCATCCCTGTTGGTCTGGAAGATGACACCTGTGGGCAGCAGAAGAGGCAGGGAGTCCATGGGGGGCACAGCCACATCAGCTGGCCCACAGCAACAGGCAGGGATGGGGAGGGCACCGTGAGGGCTGCCACAGATGAGATGGGTGGCATGGCTGGGGATGTGAGACCCGCATGGGAGGCGAGGGCACACAGCAGGCCGTGGCAGTGGGAGAGCCAGGACAGCAGCATGGGGCAGAGGATGAGCACCGTGAGATGCTCAGCCCCCTCATCCACCCAAGACGTGCAGCAAGCGACCCGCATCCCAAAGCCAGTGGCTCTAGGGCCCAGCTGGAGAAGGGCAAAGTTTCAGGGACCCCTGAGAAGGGCTGGTTCCCAGGGACATACTGGCAAAGACTGTGACATTGTCCTGATAGGCCTGGTTCAGCGTGTAGTTGACAATGCTCTCCTCATCCGGGAAGCCTTTGAAGATGTCCACGCTGACCTAGTAGGAGAATCATAGAATCACTAAGACTGGAAAAGCCCTCTAAGATCACTGAGTCCATTAACCCAAACACTATCAAGCCCAACACTAAACCATGTCCCCACGTGTCAAATTCACATGCTTTTTGAACACTTCCAGGGTTAGTGCCACTGCCCTGGGCAGCCTGTTCCAGTGCTGACCACCCTTTCAGTGAAGAAATTTTCCCTAAAATCCAATCCAAACCTCCCCTGATACAACTTTAGCCTGTTTCCTGTTGTCCTGTCACTTGTCACCTGGGAGAAAAGACCAACCCCCATCTGGCTGCAACATCCTTCTAGGTAATTGTAGAGACTTAGAAGGTCCCTCCTGAGCTTCCTTTTCTCCAGAGGCTGAGCTCCCCCAGCTCTCCCAGTCCCTCCCCATCAGACTTGTGCTCCAGAACCTTCCCCAACTCCATTGCCCTTCTCTGGACATGCTGTAGCTAGCTAGTGAGATCCCAAGGTCCCAGATGGGTCTAGCACACAGAGCCTGCACACACTACAGCATGTGCCACCCAAAGCCATCCCCAGCCCCTGAAGTCAACAGTGCGTGAGCACCTCCACCCTAGACATCCACCCCGGAGCTCTGGACACTGCAGGAGCCACCACCTCCCCCAGGGCTCCTGTCCCATGCTCTTAAAAAGGTCTTAGTGGATCTGACCCTCTTCAGCCCAACAGAGCCTGGCTGTGGGTGGTTCAACCTTCCCACAGGTGGGCTCCACCTCACCTTGGCCATGAAGTGGACCCAGCCGCAGGCAGCATTGTCAATGGTATCCAGCTGCTGGAGCAGGACGCTGGCATTGGGCAGGGAGAAGTTGCCATTGAGAAAATTGTGGAGAACATCACTGTCGGAGATATTCAGGATCTCTGGGTGCTTGTGGAGGTCAGCAGTCAACTGAGACAGAGAGGAAGACATGGGAGGGAGAAGCTGGAGTATGCCCTGCCTCTCAGGTCACTGTCCTCCCCATGGACGCAGGTAGGACCCAAAGCTCCTCCTGGGGATGGGGGACAATGTGCACACTGTGCAGGGATCCAGACTAGTCTTCACATGAGCAAGGTGGGTACCATGGAGTACCCCATGAAGAAGTTACAGGGTATCTGGGGGGAGGACAACCCCTTCTCCACTGCCAGGGCAGTAAATCCCAGGCAGGCTCATCCTCACCACACTGTCCTACCTGCTGGAGCCAGTGGATGCGCCTCTGCAGCCTGCCCTCCTCCAGATAGGCTCGGATCTCGGGGGAGATGTTCAGCCATGCCTTGGCGTAGTGGGTGACGTTGCCCACAAAGGCGAAGGTCTCATTGGCCTGGGGGCCAGGCAAAGGTCACACAACAGGCAGAGGCAGGGGCTTCCTGCTCTCTGGGATGGCTAGCAGCCATGAAGAACCTGCCCACCCTCCCGCTGCCTGTGGGAGCTGCCTGTGTCTGGCAGCCAACCTCTTCCCTGCCACACAGCCCATCTGCAGAGCAGGACTGGTGGGAAAAGGAGGACAGGGGTCCCAGCCTATGTATCCTCACCTTCAGGATGACCTTGTCAACTTCGGTGCCCACAGGTGCATACAGGATTTTGGGGTTGCTGGTCATCAGATGCACAAGGAGGCCCAAGTTCCGCTGCTCCTTGCTGGTGAAGCCTAGCAAGCTCATGTTGCCCTGCTTCAGTGCCTCAGGCTCAATGGTCCTGCAAAGGGAGCTCAGGCTGTCCACTCTGCTTCAGGCCCAGCACCCCTTGCTGCAGGCAGCCCCCACCCCTGCCCATGACAGGCCTTCACACTGACTCCAGTGCGGAGCATCCTTGGCTGCGGCACAAGGCTGCGGTACAGCACCCATCCTGCCTGCTCAGCAAGGGGTGACACTCCTGGCCTGCGCAGGGAGAACCTGGAGCCATCTCCCAGCACTCGTACCGGTTGTTGCCACAAAGGATGGGCTGTAGCCCCGCCCAGAGCTGCACGAATGCTGAGAACTGCCCCTGAGGGTTGTCGCTGCCGGAAGGGCCCTCCCCTGCATCCTCCTCCTCCTCTGCCGTGGCATTGCCAGCCGTGGCATTGGTGCCGGCCCAGCTGGTGCTGTTGGCAGTGGGCGGTGGGGCCTTGCTGGCACAGGCTCCCCTGGGCAGCAGCTTGGCCAGCGCCGAGAGGATGTCCACATCCCGGAGAACCTTCTCCATCTCCACCAGGTCCTCGAGGAGGGCACGGACGCGATGCTGGGTGGCCGTGCTGTTCACCTCCTCCAGCTTCAGCTGCGAAGATGAGCGGACAAGGAGTTACTCATTGCTGGGACAACAGGGTTCTGCTTGCCATTAGGAAGGGACCAACAGGGACCCCCAAGCAGTAGCAACTCCACTTCTTTGGTTAAAAGGTTGGAGCTGTGCCCAGGTAAGGCCCTGCTGGACTCACTGCTGTGCATCTGTGGCTATGAGGCAGTGTGAATGGTGGCAAATGCTGGCAGGGACTTGCGTGAGGACACGAGATATCACTCAGAAAAAGGGTGGTACTCTGTTTCTACAAAGGATGCATTGAGCTTGGGTGGGACAAGGAGTGGGACCTCAGAGTCAGCCTTGAGCTGTGCCACCAAGGGCCTTGCCGGTCCTGGGGAGAGAAGCTGGCAGGGATATGTTGGAAGATGTTGGGGACACCCAGTCCCATCCAACAGGCAGTGTCCAAGCAAGTGCTAGAGGGGAAATCACCTGGGATCTTACCATGGAGCTGGGTGGAGGGTGCTCATGTCAGAGATGGGGGTGACCAGGAGAAGCCAGGCCATATAATAGTTCCCCATCCCAACACAACGCTAGCTGAGTAGAAAACCCTGCTCAAGTCTCATCCCTGCCACCAGACTGCCCCACCTGCCCAGCTCTCACCCTGCTGACAATCTTGGGGGTGTCCAGCTGCTCCTGGAGCTCGGTGGCCAGCTGGGCAAAGCGCTCCTGGCGGGTGGCTCGGCTGCCATTGCAGGCCAGCGCCCGGTATGCTACCAGCAGCGGCTGCTGCCTGGGGGACACGTGCAGGAGGCGGTGCAGTCCCCCTGGGTTCTGCTCACACGTCAGCTGCTCCAGCACTGGTCCAGTGAAGAGGACACTCTACGGGGCAGGAAGTTGTAGGGACAGCGCTGCAGCGCCTGCTCTGGCAGAGCAGCCCAGGTTGCCCCATGAGGTGCTCACCTCCATCTCGGTGACAAAGGCCTGGGGGCTATCAGAGATGGCAGGTGCCACAGCAGTGCTAGTGAGGCCCAGAGCCTGGGAGAGCATGCGGAGCAGCGCCGGCCGGCGTGGGGCTGCCACTGGGTCCCGCAGCACCCTGTGAACCAGCCCTTCCTGCAGGCTCCTCCAGCCACTGGGGAGGCTCTTCTGCAAGAAGAAGAATGGGGATGGCTGGTACAATGGGGGCTCCCCCCAGAACCCCTTCCTTGTGTGTCCCCAAGCATACATGAACAGCCCCACAGCACCCATGTCTCCACGGGGAGAGGAGGAAAAGGGATGTGCAGATAGATGCAGGGAGCAGGGGTCCCCCACATGCCAGACACAAAGCGGGGAACAATCTCCCCTGCTCCTTTCTACAGCCACCACCCAGGCAGCGCCAACCCCCACTGCAATGGTAAACCCAGGCATAGGCACTCGTGTGTCTCATAACACTGGGGGAACTGGTGGCAGCACCAGGATGGACCCCAGCCATCCCTGCTGCTGCTCTGCCCCCTGACAATGTTCTGTCACAGCCCCTCTACTGGGACAGACACCCCCAGATCACCTGGGGTGAGATATGGAGGGGACAAGAGGATGGGCTCTACCCTACCATCTCCCCTGCATGCAGCACCACTCCTCACCTCCAGCTGCGTCATCTTCTTGCTGGGGCCAAACTCATCCCACAGGTCTCGCTCACGGGTCTCATCGGGTACCAAAGGAAAGGAATCAAAAAACTGGCGGTACACCTGCACCGAGATGAGAGAAGGACTGCCAGTGGAGTGGAGCAGGGTAGGATAAATCCCAGCTGGGTGCCATTCACAGGGCAGCACAGACCCCTGCAAAGCCTAGGGGTCACCCACCTCCCGCAAGTCAATGCTGGAGCCCAGGAGCAGCTCAGCTGTGCTGTTGGGGAGGGACAGGTTCTGCATCAGGAAGCGCCGCAGCTCACCCTGGTCTTTGGCCGCCCATGCCAGTGTGAAGCCAGACCCTGCCAAGGAGCAAGGTGGGGGGTCAGAGCAGCCCACCAGCATCAGGGACATGGCATGGCCCCAGAGCTGGCCCAGTGCGGCGGTGCGGGACAGTGGCAGGGCACTGCCCCATACACCATCACTTTGCTGGCTGCCAGGCAAGTTGGCACTCTCTGTCCAGGCCCACACAGGCAGCAGGGGCAGGCAGAGCACAACCCACCTGCTCGGCTGCTGAAGTGGGTCTCCATGGAGCTGGGCTCAGGGCTGCTGAGGGCCTCCAGGTGCCGGCGCAGCGACTCCAGCTCCTCCTCCAGTCCTGGGTGCTGCGGGTCGAAGAGGCTGCTTTGCTCTACTGCCTCGCTGAGGTGTTCCAGAATCTGTGTCACCCTGCAAGAGCCCAGCACCACCCTGGCTTCAGGGACAGAGGGATGGGGACACCTTCCCCAGAGCTCTGGGAGAAAGAGCCCCTTAGGTGCAGGGGACAGCAGTCCTGTCTGAAATGGGGCACCACTGCCCTTGCCTGCACACTGAATCCAGTGTGCCAGGGTTCAGAGGAGAGCCCCAGCACCTCAAGGTGTCTCCAGGGGCCACCTCCATCCTTCTCCCAGCACCGAACACCTGGGAGCCCACAGCAGAACAGACTGAGGTGTCCCCTGCACCCTGAGGACATGGTGGTCTGCACCCAAGCACTCTGGGGGATGCCAGCTTCTGCCTCAGCCCCAGGGTGGCAGTGCCAGCGTGGAAAGGGGCAGGCTCTGTGCGGGAGCATGAGGGGTGGGAGAGGAAGTGCATGGTGAGGGCAGGACTCACGTGGAGTTGGAGTACTGCAGGAAGCCAAACTCGTCACGCTGGCCATCGGGGCACAGGGACTGCATGACTGGCAGGATCCCAGCTGACGTGAGCGGGGCCGCCGTGTAGAAAGCTGGAGCCAGTAAGAGTGCAGAAGAGGCCAAGGAAAGTGCGGGCAGCGGGAAGGAGAGGCAAAGAGGCAGGGAGGGGGAAGGAGCCACCAGAGAAACAGACACTCAGTTCAGAAAAGCACACGCTGGGGTCTGTGAGCCCATGGGAGGCTGGTGGCCATGGTCAGAAGTCAGCAGCCTTCCCACCAGGGCAGTCCTGGCTGGTGACTCTGTGGGGCTGCAGGCAGCTCCAGCACTCCTGGCTCCAGCTCTCTTGCCCCCACCCACTCTTCCCTGGGTGATGGGTCTCTTGAGCCCCACGACGATGCCAATTTCTGCCGCTTGCCCCCAAGTTGGCCACCAACCTCCTCCAGGCCCCCAGCCCCTCCTGTTAGTAGCCTCAGAGGCAGTGGAGGATCTCCAGAGGAAAAGGAGGAAGAATACGACAGGGAAAATAGAGTTGTCACCTGCAGCTCCCAGAGCCCCCAGCCTCCCCCCAGCCCGGCTGCCCCAACGTGCGGCGGCTGGAGGTGGGTGGAAACAGAGACACGGAGCGAGGAGATGGAAGAAACAAGAAGCAGCAAAGGGCTGGCAAACCTTCCCCCCTCCACTGACACTGAACCATCATCCCTGCTGGGACCCTCCCATGTCCTTCCCCAGGGCAGGGCAAGCCCAGAATGCCCCTGCCTGATGGGGACCACAGATTGTCACCACGCAGTGCCAGGCAGGGACCCTGCTCTCGCCATCCGTCTGATGACCCTGTGGTTAGAGATAGGTCAGTGCTGTTAGCACAGCCACAGTCGGCGGGGACTGGTGAAGATGGGCTTCTGGCAGGAACAAGGGACAGGTGCAGCATAGGATGGGCCAGCAGCCTGCTGGGGTGGTGGGACCCACACTGGTGGCCATGCCACGGTTTGGTGGCAAAGTCAGTGCATGGCATCTTGCTGGCCTTGAGGCTCCTCTAGTGCCACATCCCAGCCTGTCCCAGCCATGAGGGGCCAAGACAGGGACCTGGTGGTGCCAGGGTGGGAGCCAGCCCCTTGGTGATTGGACAAGACTAGGTGACCACAGGCCACCACATGGGTGACAGGACCCAGCAGACTTTGCCCTAGGAGGGAGGCAAGAAGAAGGGGTAAGACAAGCCTCCACCTGGCCTGGAGAGCCCTATGCAGCCCAGGAGGCCAGGGATGTGGCCACCACTGGCCCCAGCACTTGGGGAACCCAGCACCATCAACCAAGGGGGTACACCATCATGGCTGGTCAGTCCCCAGGGAGGAGCAGGCAGGGGCCATACTGTGCTGCCCAAGCTCATCTTCACCAGCTGTGGAGGAAGGCAAGGGGGTTACAGAGGCATGGATTAGGCCAGAGTGAGTTGATCTAAACCAGGCTCTTCCTCCCCAGATTACGAGGCCTGCACTGGCAAGGGAATGGGGGGAGGCGCCCACCCGTCCCACCAACTTACAGACTGGCGCATGCAGTTGAGGCATGAAGGGCAGGCGGGCAGGGGAGATGGTGGGAAAGAAAAAGAAAACATGAGCAAAAAAGAACAAAAAACCAAACCAAAAACCACACAACACAGAGCGCACGTCAGCACCGGGGCAGGAACCCGGGTAGTGCCTGCCGCAGCCGGACCGTGCTGGCAGCTGGGCTCTCCCTCGCCGACACAAGCTGAAACACAGGCTCAAACCATCGTTACCTGGGGTCACCACCACTGCCCAGCATCTCCCCTGGCCCTGCTGTGCCATCTGTGCCAGGGCATCCATCAAGGTGGGCATCCTTGCAAGCTGGCAGCTCCACTCCGCTGCCTCCTCCCAGCAGCACAGCCCACAGGTACCAGAGCCCAGGCCAAAGCTCCAGCTGGAATTCTCCCAGAGCCCTCAGCTCTGGTCCTATCAATTTATCATCCTGCCAGGCCTCTGAGCCCCCCAGGGCCAGGCACAGGGCTTCCTGTAAGTCATTTTCCCCCTCACTGGGGAGCCCTTCCCAGAGCCACTCCAGCTGACCCTCAAGAACTCAGAGGGACTGTGGCTGTTCCAGCACCATCCAGCTCACCCTTCCCCACGCAAAATGTCCGTGCCGGGCTGGGACAGACTCTGCTACTTCCACCCACCATGTCTGCCCCACCAGTCCTCGGCTGTAGCCCCTACCCAGTGCAATGTCCCCCAAAAGGCCTCTCTAGGTCTCCCCTGCCCCCAGGCTGGAGCATCTCCCCAGAGCCTCAGGATGCCCCCAAGTATGGGAGTGCCCCAAGCACCGCCCTGCTGGGACTCACCTTCCTTCACAGGGATGGTCGGCTTCTTCTGCCGCAGCCCCAGAAGGATGAAGAAGAGCACCAGGGGGATGAAGATCTCGAAGGCCAGCACCCACTGGGGATGACACAGAGCAGAGGGAACACGATACTTATGGACAGAACCCAGCCACTGGGGAGAAGCATGGGCAGTACAGGATGCCCAGGCACTGGTGCAGTGCAACACTGTGTCCACACGCTGCAGATGGCTGGTAGCTCTGTCACAGATCAGCCGGCAGCAAACGGGTTCCTGGGCATCCCCCAACCTCCTGCCTGCAACCTGCCTGCTCCACCCTGCCCAGAGCACTGCAGGACAGGGCAAGGCACACAGAGGAGATGGATCGCTCCTCCAGCCGTGCAAACAGCGTGCTGGGGATTGAGCCCAGCCTTGGTGGTCCACCACAGCTGGGGCTGCCCAGGGAGAAAACCTCAAGACCTGAAGGCTAGTGCCCTCACAGCCTGGAGTGGCATGATGTCCCCTTGTCACCTGTGCCCCTGTTGGATGTCACCAGGTCCAATAGCTAATAGCAGAGGCTAGAGCTTCAGTTCAGCCAGGCCCTGTCACCAGCTCCATGTGCAACTGGGCTGTCCTGGCACCCCTTCTGTGCCCTCCCAAAAGGCTCTAGCTGCAAAGAATTTCCACTGGCAGCATATGGTAAATAACAGCAAATCCCCAGGAATTCCTGGCCACAGTGGCTCAGAATTCCAGGCTAGGCTCCGTGCCCAGAGGCCCTGGGGATAGGCATCAGCATCTCCAGCCACCAGCAGGAGCAAGCACCGGGCACAGTGCCAGCACAGCTGCTGCCACTTTGCACCGGAGTGCCGGACACCTCACGCTGCCCAGCAGCAGAGAGCCACTGCAGGCTCAGAAACTGAGGCACAGGGTGAGGTGAGCCAACTTCGATTCACTCCAGGGCCAAATCAGACCCAAGGCAGCTGCTGAGACCCTGAAACCTGCTGCCACCACAGGCAGGGCAGGGCCCAGCTCCACTGCTGGGAAGGTGCTTGCTACACCACCCACACCGGCCTCCCACCAGTTACCAGTGCCAATGGGCAAGCCCACGGGGTGGGAAGAATGGACTTTAACATGGCAAGACCTGCCTGGAAGGATGCAGATGCCAACAGGTGACAGGGTCAGGCCCTCCTGTCTCCAACATCACCTCCATGCTGCCTCACTCAGGGGCTGCCAACACTCTGTCAAGAAAGTCAGAGCAGCCCCAAATGGCAGTGAGCAGAGGGATCCCTGCACCCGGTCCCTGCCAGCAAATGGCCACAGTGCTACTGCTGTGGGATGAGCACGACTGCACCCATGGGTGCTGCCCATGCTGCCCTCGCCACATCAGAGTTCCCGGTTTTGGAGGAGGCAGAGACCAGAGGAAGAAGGGCTGGAGGGGATGGAAAATGCCCCAAGAGCAGTACCCGAGAATCCTCATCTTTCTGATAATGCCAGTCCCAGAGACAGTCCCTGGTGTCCCTGTTCCTGCACAAGGCAGGATAGCAGGGGACACCCTGACACACACTGCTGTCCCGCAGCCCCTGCCCTGCCCCGCCCCCTGACTGTTTACCAGGCACACAACGGGGCCTCTGTGCCCCGGCACAGGGGGGACCATCCCCACACATCCACGCTGGGCTGTACCAGGCTCGTGTGGGGACTGTCCTTGGTGGCAAGGAACCTGCTTGTTGCTATTTTTCTTGACGGGGGTCATTGACTTTTGCTCATCTCCATCCCCAGAGATGTCCCTTGTCCCCAGCCCCTTCTGCACATACCCCAGTGTCACAGCAGGCTGTCCCACACCTTTGGCACCATCACCCAGGTGATGGGCAGACACAGTAGCAGATGGCTATTTACTAGTCTGCACCTCTGGGACTGATCCTGCCCCCCTGGTCCCTAGGGCTGCCCTCATGGGAACTTCCCAGAGGTGGGGAGGCCAGGGCTGCTGTCCCACACACAGTGGGACACTGGCATGCAGTGGGGCCCAAGGGAGCCTCAGCCTTCCAAGAGAGGCACCCGGTGGGGACACCAGCACAGCCTGGGGATGGTGGGGTCCCTGCCCACAGGTGCAAGACACTGGGGGACATTTTGGGATTGTGTGAGGAAGCAAGGAGGAAAGGCCAGGATGCAAGCAGCTGAGAAGGAAATGCTCCCCAGAAGGTAGGAGAGGGCCAAGGAGAGGAGAAGAGAAGGGCCAGTCCCTGCCAGCAGCTGGCCATGATTGCACCAACTAGTCTGCCCTGCCCTCTCACCCATCCCCTGCCTCCCTCCTCTCTTGACGAGAGCACAGGTGCAGGACCGAGGGTGGGACACTGGTCCCAGGAGCCCTTGCACCAGGTGACAGTGGCTGTGAGGGCCAGGGACAGCTCCTGGATGGTGGCATTCACTTCTTCTACACCCCCCGCCACATGTTCATTTCAGCCTGGTTGGATGTGAGTAGGATGAGATCACAGGTGCTGCCCAGGTTTGCACAAGTGCTGGGTGTCCACCTGCCACCCTACAGACAGTGGGGTAACTTGTCCCATGTTCGACCCTGCCCTTGGCTGGAGGCAGGGGTGGCGGGGTCCTGCCCAGCTCCCCCAGCAGGGAGGTAGAGCTGGGGTGGGTGCCACAGCAGGGTGCTGGCCCCCGGCAGGGGGACATATCTCTCCTGGAACACTGGGACAGTGATTCAGCGCCTGTGCCCACCCTCTGCCACACCGTCAGATGGGAGCGAGAGGCTGTGAGAGGCCGAGCAGGAGGCAGCAGTGCCTGCTGCGACACACAGCTCCCACACAGCCAGGTCAAAAGGCCAGACAAGCACCACAGGACAGTGGTGCAAACAGAGCAGAGCAAACAGCCCAGCCCAGCACAACGGTGCCACCATGCCCACCCTCCAGCCAGCACTGGGACAGCTGGGAGATGTGCTGGAGCCAGGGTCAGCATGGACATGGGTGTCAGGTCATGGACCAACTGCACAACTCCACTGGTGTCCCCAGGAAGTGGCAGCACTCAGTCCCAGTAGCCCAGGCGGCAGTAGTCGTGGAGACAGCCAGGCAAGGCAGAGGCAGCTCTTCCTGTCCATCGCTGCCACTCAGAAGTCTGCTCAGTTCCCTCCTGCCTGCCCCCAAGCAATGCCTGATGCCCACAGCCTCCAGCCAGCATGGTGTGGGAGAGGGGCAGCCAGGGGCTGGGCACCTCCATTCTAAGACTCTCAAGCTGGCAACTCCAGTGACACCCCTTGTGCCCCAAACCTGCCACGTCAGCCCTCCTCTCCCATAGCCTGGCACCTGCAAGGGGGTTTATTGGCTCCAACATGGGTGAAGCAGCATCACACACAGCATCCAAAATCCCCACATGTACCCCCCAGAGAACAGGGCAGGGTCTGCCTGTGCTCTTCATGGGAGCAAGGAGCTGCTGCCTACTCCCTGCCAGCCTCTCTGCCCATCCCAGTGCTGCCCACAGTGCCAGCAGGAACTGGCAACTGGTGCTGGCCTGCAGGAACCCTGAGGGATGGGGCTCTCAGCTCCTGCAGGATCCAACTTTTCCAACAGCATTTTAAGGCTGCAGAAATACCTTTAAAGTTTCATGGCTCCAGACTTTAATCACTGTTAAATGCCCACTTTTGCCGACAGCCAGAAAGCACAGGCAGGTAAAGCCATGGTCACTGGGAAAGATGAGCACGAGAGCTCTGGGGCAAAATAGGCCCCAAAATGCCTGAGGCCGCGCCAAGCCCTCCAGCTCCAGTGGGGACCTGACCATGGACACCCACTGATGGTCACCACCCAGGTGTGGGCCTGAGAGGCTTCCTCAAGGTTACCTGCCCCATGGGGACAGACAGGGCCAGGTCCAGGGACTGCCAATTCCCATCCTGCCAAGGCCTGGCTGCCCTCACCTCTGCCTCTGGTCACTGCCAGTTATGTCCATCACCTCCTGTCCCACAACCCCCTGCCTCTAGCACGGGCACATCCCCACCCTTGACATCCCTGGCTCGGCAGCCTGGGGTCCTGCCTTGGGGAGACTGGAGGAGGAAGAAATCCCTGCTCGGGTTTGTCAACAACTCTCCTGAGCTGAGGATCCAGGAACACCCATCACAGTTCTCCCCATCCCTGCGGTGTCAGTCGGGCACCTGTGTGCTGGGCCAAGGGGGCATGTCACTGGGACATGGCCACCCTCCCACTGGCACAAGGTGCCTGACCCGAGCACAGGGTCATGCCAGCAGCCAGTGTGGAAGAAGGTGCTCTGCAACAAGTGCCCCCTGGCTGCCCTGCCAACAGGGACTCACAGGGACACTGCTAGGCCAGCACACCCCTGCCACCCATGCTTCCCCTCCCTACACCTGCTGCAAACAACAAGGGGGAAAAGAGCACCCAGAGCCAGGGCAACACCCTGCTACAGGATCCAGTACCAGCATCCTCCCAGCCTTGGCAGCAGGAGCTGGCAGCACCACAGGCACAGGGTTCTAGGGACACTGCACCCCAGCAGAGGTACTGTTACAGCCTCCCAGTACCCCAAATTTCAGCCTTTCTTTTTCTGGCAGTATCAGTTTCCCTCCAGCTCTGCTGCCACCAGCCAGGGGGAAGGGACAGATCTGCCAGCTCCTCTGTGGAGAGAGTTTTCTGTCTTCAGGACAAAGAGCAGAAGGCACACATCCTGCACAGGGCAGAACAGCCACACTGCTGTCAGCTCTCCCTATACCCCTTCCCTCATCCCAGGGCCCATGCCACAGGGAGCCCCACCAATGTGCTGCAGCACCAAAACAGCACAGAACTCCTCACACCATTCCCCCAAAAGAGCCTTGACCTGCCCACCAACCCTTTCCCAGGACCAAGCAAACTGGCAGCACACTTCCATCATTGGGAGCTCCAGATATGGCTGCCTGCCCATCCCAAACAAATGGGCACAAAGAGCCCAAGGGCAGGTGGGTGAACACCCTGAACTGTGCCTGTGGTGACTTTTGAGAGAGTACCCACTAAGTTTACATCCAACACAGGTTTAAACCAGATACCAAAGTCATGGGAGAGCCCATCCTTTAACAAATCCTGTCCCAGCAGATTCAAGGCACAGCCAGCAATCCCCAGGGCTGCCAGGGGCACCCCAGGAGGCCCCACAGCCCAGGCTTCCCTCCACCAAGAGCCATCGATGCTGTTCCGCTCAGACCTCCATCATCCCAGGGTTCCTGCCTGAATTTCTGCTCTGGGAAGAAGAAAATTTGGGCCAAACCCCAGAGCAGCCCCTGGAACAGCTCAGCCACACTAGGCAAGGTCCAGAGCTCCCACGCGCTGGGCACAAACCCTTACAGAGGTGCCACAGGACAGTGCCAGGCCATCCCCCTGGCCATGCTGCAGGTCTCCCTGCACCCACCACCCACCCATAAGTGGCCTGGCCAAGCCCTCACCAAGTGCCTATGAACAAAGTCTGTCCCAAAGCCATGGCTGTACCCTACTGCAATCCTGCTCCCGAACAGCCCCTGCTGCCAGGGACAATGGGGACTCCCCCAGGCCATCAGCATTCATGGGCAGAACACAGAACTGCTCCAGCTCTCAAGTCCCAGACCAGAGCCCTCAGTCAAACCTGGGGTCTCTGCTTCCCACCCCATTCTGCAGCACTGGGTTTGCTGCTCCACCTATTGCCGGGAGGGGAGCACATGGTGGCAAGGAATGACCCCAGGGGAGCACCTGCAGCACCAGGCTGTGCCAAAAGGCAGCTGTTGGTGCCCACACTCGCTCTCTGAGGCTGGGAGAAGCCCAGAAACCCCCAACTCTGCCTGCCCCTGGGTGAACACCCAGCAGGAAAATGGGCTAGCGCATCCCCCCTTCCCTGTTCCAATCCCCCAGCCTCTGGCTGCTGCAGTACGATCACCCCAGAGGGAGCTGGTTTCTCTCAGTGAAACATTAATCTGCGGCCACTGCCAGGGCAGACCTGCACTGGGGAAGCCACTGCTGAATGCCAGGTGCAGCCGCCACACAGGGCCTGGCTACGCCCTGGCCAGCAAGCACTGGCAGCTCAGCCCAGCACTGCTCAGAGAGGGCAGAGCTCCCCCGGGAGTGGGCAGGACGATGGCCCCTGCGCAGACCAGGGACACCAAGTGACTCGGGGATTCACACACAGCAGTAGCACAAGGAGGGAGGTGACATACACAGGGCACACGCATCCTCAGGGCACAGCTGTCCCAGGGACTGCACCAAATCCATCCATGAGCAGCGGCACTGGGACCAGCTCTCGTCCTGGCACACGGCTGGTCCCCTGCACACCCCATGCACACACGGCATCGATGAGTGGGCAAGGAGGGGCTGCTCCATACCCTGCCACCCTGAATGCAGGGGTGGCACTCCAGCAACAGTCCATACACAATGGAGGGGATGGGGCCTGGGCTCCTCATCCTCCTCCTTCAGCCACAACTTCCTGTGCTGCACCCCCACACTGCCCAGAAATGAGTCCCCAAAAGCTGTGTGCACCCCCACTCTGTAACCCAATGGCCATGGCAGCCAGGGCCGGGTCAGCTGGCATGTGCCAGGGCCCAGCTGTGCCAGGCTGCTCATCCTTGCGGGCAGGGGTCCAGGGCAGCCCCTGCCGTGGCCACGCAGCTCTGCTCAGGGTAAAGAGCAGAGATGACTCAGCCAAAGAGCATCATCCCTCTCATCCATTTTGGGGTCACCGGGGCTGCCCGTGCAGGGAAACCTGCCTGCGGCGCCAGGCTCGGCCCTGCTCCTGTCACAAGGGCCTCTGCTGCTCCGGCCACCGGGACACGGGGTGTGGTGCTGGCGGCTGCCGGTGAGGAACAGCAGGATCGGGCCTGCGGGATATTTGGGAGGGGAAGAGAAAAGCGATGCCAGCTTGCGAGCAGCAGCTCGCTCCCCTCCCCCACCCGCTAAAAATAACCGGCTCCCTCGGGCCGCGCACCCACCCCCTGCCCACGGCCGCGGGGTCCCTCGGCTCGCGGCTCCCTCGGGGGACCGATGGGTGACCCCACACAGGGAGCCTGCGACAGGGTGACAGCGGCCCCGAGGCCACAGCACGGTCGATGCCATCTTGCCCCTTCTGCCAGCCCGGGAGGGGCACACACCAGCCCCCCGTCCCCCAACCCCACGAAGCGCAGCTCTTTTCCAGCCCACGGAAGACAGGAGGCTCCGACCCACATATGGGCTGAGAACCTATTTATACCCGGTGGGTACCGGGAGCGATCCCACCCGGGGGGGCGACATCTAGCCCCGGTCCGGGGCTCCTCCTGCGGCCCCCGGGCCCGGGCGGCCCCCCGGACATGACAGCGGAGCGGGAGAGGCCCAACTGTTGCTGCCGCCCCGGGGGCGCNGACACCGCCGGGCCGAGGGACTGGGGGGACCCGCCGGCACCACTTCCACGCGGGGCCCGGCCTCACCCCTTGGGGCTGCAGGGCCCCCCCGCCCCCGCTCACCGGGCTGCGCCGCTTCAGTGTCACGTTCTTCCAGAGCAGAAGATGGAGCTGATGCAGGAAACCCATGGTCGGGTCGGGTCAGGTCGGGCCGGCCCCGCCGAAGGGCCGCGCCGCGCTCAGCTCCGCGGTCACCCGCCGCCCACCGCCATTCCCTCGCCGACTACTGCTTGCCCTGGGTTGCGAGGAAGCGGAGCGGCCTCGACCCGGGCCTAGCTCCGCCGCACTCGCCCCGACCCTGCGCAGCACCAGCACCGCCCCCGGCCCGCGGCGGCCGCCCCTTAAAGGCACCGGCGGACCCGCCCGCTCCGCCCGCACGGCGGCCCCGGCACAGCGCGGCCCGCTCTCGGCTCATCCCGGCAACAGTGGCCCCGGTGCGGCCTGTCCGGAGTGAGCCTGCTGCCCCAGGGGCCGGGGAACCCTCGCTCCCCTCGAGCCGCCCTCCCTCCCCGCAGCCATACACAGGTCACCTACGCGCCTCTGCCCCTAGTGCCCTCGCAGGACAGGACGGACCCTGTGGCTGCAGGGTCTGTGTGCCAGGGTGCCACGGCTGTTCCTGCTTTTGGATGCTGCCCACCCTGTTCCTGCCTGACCTCTCCCACGGGCACGTGCTGGGGCATCCACGGGTGTTTTTGGAGGGACCAACCTGCTGCCACATCTGTTCCCTGTCAGCTCAGAACCCAGTGCTGGGAAGGATGCCCTCAGCAGCAGTAAGGACTGAACCAGGCCAGCTCTTCTCCTTCATCCCATTCATCCATTCTTCCTTCCTTCCTTCCTTCCTTCCTTCCATCCTTTCTTCCTTCTTTTCCTCCTTCCTGCCATCTTCCTTCCTGCCATCTGTCCTTGCTTCCATCCATTCCCCCATCCTTCTTTCCCTCCCTTTTCCTGTCCTTCTGGTGCTCTCCATTTCCAACCTGTTCCTCCCTCTTCCTGCTCTCTGCAACCTCCTCTCCCCCTTCCCTCTCCTTTCCTCCAGTTCTCTGTAACCATCTCGCTCTCCATGCTGCTTCCTGGGCCAAGTGAAGCAGCGAATCCCTCTCTGGCTGCCTCAGCCCCAGTGGTGCTGCCAAGGGTGCCTGTGCTCAGGGCAGGCCCTTTGGCAGCTGCTCGGGGCTAACAAAAGCTCCCTTTGTCTAACACAAAGCAGCATTATTCCCCAAACTTCTGGGCAAAACACTGTGCTGAGGTCCAAGAAGACAAAGGATGCCTGGTGATGTGGTGGTGGAGAGGCACTGTGTGCCCAGCTCCATGCTCTGGGGAGGGTTGCCAGGTGTGCAGGCAGGGCTACGGGCAGCAGAGCTGCTCAGAACTGGGGGTTGCTAGGCTTTAACTAGGTCCCTGGGGAAGGAGGGATGCAGTCACCCTTGGCTGCCCGCAAAGAATTGTGCATGGTTTGCCCCCAGCCCACACAAGGAGCACCTCAAAACCCCTGTCCTGCAGCAGAGTGGGTCCCCAGCTTGGAGTGGCACAGTGGGGGGACCTATGGATGGGTCAAAGCCCTGACCTGGGTCTCCTGCTTCTTCCCTCCTCCTTTCCCTGGGTGGGTCCTGGAGAGCTTCACAGCTGCTCTTCTGTTTGGCACAGCCACAGAAACCCCAAGAAGCCAGCAAGAGACAGACCTAGCAGTGTACCACAGGGCAGCACAGCCCCGGGGACATGGTGGCACATCTCCTCCAAGGACCCAGGGCCTGAAGCCCAAGGACCCAGTGGCCCATCCCCTCCATGGGCTAGAAGCTCCAAAGACCCTGTGGCCCATCTCCTTCATGGACCAGGAGTCCTGAAGACTTGGGAACATGGAGCCCTGAGCACCTCTCAGGGGACTTTCTTGTGGGGTGGCCAAGCTCCTCTCTCTGTGTGAAGTCATCTGCAGATGGCAGTACCCACACACATACATCTCCCTGCTTTGTGGTGGTGCTGTCCAGCATTCCCGATGGTCCCCTGGCCTGGCCCCCGGCCTTGATCTCTGCCCAGCCCACCCAGGCAGCGCTGGCCCTGGCTCCCCGCCTGGCTCAGAGCCATGTGCCTTGGACCGCAGGGTCAGGGTGTTTGGATCCACTGGCTGCAAGTCCTCCCAGGGCATTGTCCTTGCACCCGGGGTGTCCTGGGGCAGCACCCACACATGACAGCTATTAAGTGCCAGGGAAAAGCTCCCTGCTGCTCTACCAGCCATCCTGAATACCCTGTGGAAATGCTGTCCCCAGTGCTGTCCTCCGTGGGGGGGAATGGCCCCAGCCCTTGTGGTCCTGGGCCCTCAAGCTATGGGACAGCAGCAGGATGATGCTGAATGCTCCAGCCAGGCAGGGACTACTGCCCACAACCAGCAGGGCTAGGGCAGGCAAGGCTGGGAATGGTGCCCATGGGCTCTCAATCATGCAGGGGAAGAAATGCAGAAAAGGAGTGAGAAAAGACAACAGGAAACGGACATGGCTGCGGAAGAAGGAACACCCTCCCTTGGGGCTGCAGTTGGCCTCTGAGGGCTCCTGGGGTGTCACTGAAACTGCAGAGCCCTGCTACACCCTTGCACGGTGGCATGGCATTGTGCCCAACAGGGATCCCAAGAGGCTGGCAGCCAGCAGGAATGAGGGTGCAGATCCCAGGGGCACTGGATCAGCCTGAGAACCCCAGGGAGCAGTTTGGAGCCCTCTTCCCAGCTCTGTGTGTGCCAAGGCACAGGGCATACCCTTGCCAGCTTCAGGGACAGTGTTGCACACCTCGATGCTCCCCTCCTTGCCTCTGCCTCAGTTTACCCATGTCATTTTGCCTGCCAGAGCTTTCACGGAGACTTGGGTCCTGAACAGCAATGCCAGCAAAGGACACAGCTGAGCCAGACTGGGAGCAGGGTAGAACTGGGGCAGGGGCAGAGGAGGCAGGTCTCTGTGCACACACTGCTGAGGCTCACATGTGCCTGCTTCCCCTTTTGGCAGGAAACATCCTGGACAGGACAGTGCCCGGGGCTCGGTGGCTCTCCGGGGCTGTTAGTTGATGGTTTCAGGATGAGTCAGTGGGAGTTGGTATCCTGTTTGCAACCAAGCTGCGGGTGGCAGATGGGTGGCACCTTGTCAAGGCTGAGGGCACCTACCCAGCCACAGGGCACCCACCTTGTTCTGGGCCATGCACCTGCCGTAGGGTGCCCCATTTGGCCGGAGGGTACCCACCCAACTGTGGGGCACCCACCCAGTCACTCAACCATGGGGCACCCACCCAGTCACAGGGTACCCACCCCCCAGCGCACTGCAGGGGAAGTGCTGGGAGAGGGGTGTGCCAGCTGCCACGTGGAGCAGGAAGGACCTGCTGTGGGGCTGGGACAGGGCAAAAAAGAGGAAGCCCTCGAGTGCCCCAGCACAGCAGCACGCGGGCAGACGCACCTGGAACCTCGCACACCTCCATCACAGTAAGTCTGAGTTCAACATTACTGACCACCGAGGGGAGAGGGGCTGAGAAATGGGGTGGCCCCTGCCACTGATAGAGCACGGGTTTCCCTTTCAGAGCATCCCCAAAATGGGGGCAACATCCCCAAAACAGGAGCAACATTCCCACTGCTGGGGAGAGGGACCTGCAGCACTGATGTGCAGTGCAGGGAACCAGCAAAGCTTTCCCAGCCCTTTTTTGCTTCCCATGCCAGATTTATCTGGAGCCTAAACTTAGCTCATGTATTTTAGCAGGACAGATGGAGTGGGCCAAGGTGGGGAAGGGATTTTTTGCAGCCAAGCTGCAGTGCTGGGGTGGGTGAGAAAGTAGGGCACTGCTTTCCAGGAGGCTCCAATACTGGAGGCACAGGCTCAGCCCCAGCTGGCAGCAGGGCTCAGGCAGCCCACATGTTTCCAGAGGTTTCCACAAACGGGAAAAACCACCTTTGGTGCTGAATGCTCTGAGCCCTGCCGTGGGACCGGTGCTCCAGAGGGGGCTCAAGCTGGTGGCTGGCCCCCAGTACAGCCAGCCATCCCCCTTGCCACCTCCGCCACTGCTCTGCTCCCAGCAGTGCTGCTGGTTAAACCACAGCACTGCTGACAGAGGCCTGAGGCAGGCAGATGGGCACCCTGGCAGGGTGAGCATCCCACAGCTGGGGGGCCTATGTGCCTGCAAGCTGAGCCCAACCAGTGGCAGCCCCAAGTGCTGCACTGCCCTCCCTGCTCTCCCTGTCCTCCCTGCCCTCTGTGCCCACACAGTGGGGCACTGGCCATCTGTGACATCCTGAATATAAAATATGAGTGTTTGGGGCACTGAGGCTATGAGCTCCCAGCCTGCTGGGGCTTCTGGTGCCCTTAGGGGCTGGGGAGTGCACCCTGACCTGGGGAGGGCACCTCGAGCCTGGGAATTGCCTTGCCATTGTCACAGGAGAATGCTGGGGTGAGAGGGCACTTCTTGGGCAGGACACTCCCAAACTCGGCTCATCAGAGTTTTGGACTTCAGAGTCACCCCATTTTGCAGCTAAGGCCTCACCATGGGGCTATTCAGGGGGGACTGGGATGTTCCCTCTTGTCCTTTTGTGCACAGCAGTGGCGAGGCTGGCTGCATATCAGATTTGACCTATTCTGAAAAGCAAGAAGTGAAGACTGAGACTGTGGCTGCACATCAGGTGGGGAAACGGAGGTGCAGAGCAAGCAAAGACTGCCTGTAGTGGGGCAAGCCAGGTGGGGCAGAAGGGCACAGCTGGCTACTTCCCATCAGCTCTGCACCTCCCAGCAGCATCTATGCTCCCCCTAAGGTCACTAGGGACTGCAGGAGCATGAACAAGGGCCACCCTGGGGTGACACTAGGTGCATGGGGAACTCTGTGGCACAGGGAAGCAGAGGGTCCTGGGGTGATGCTGAGGCCCAGGTTTCATGAAGAAGCCCTTTCTCTGGCCCCTTTAGCCCCAGTGCCTCCCCATCACCCCTCACCCCTGGCAAGCTGAGCTGATGGCCCTCGGTGGCCTCTCCTCTCTCACAGGTGTCAGCTCTGTCACCCGATGAGGTGACAGCCAACCCACCAGCATGCCCTGGGCATTGCCGCTGCGACGGTCACCATGGGGCCGGCCTGGTGTGAAGGCCTTGGTCACTGCCGGGGTGTTTGTAACCACCCTCTGGAACCTGAGGTTCTTCCTCAACCCCTCCAAGGGGTCAGGAGAAGACTCTAAACACAGGGAGCCACTGGTGATCCTGGTGTGGGAATGGCCCTCAAAGCAGGTCCCCAATGTCAGCAGAGATGTGTGCCGTGAGCTGTATGGAATCACAGGCTGCCAGCTCACCACAGAGCGGCAGCTCCTGCACCAGGCCGATGTGGTGGTGTTCCTCCACTCCAGGCTCCAGCCTGGCCGGGACAGACTGCCCAAGGAGAGGCTGCCAGGGCAGAACTGGGTGTGGGTCTCCCTGGAGTCCCCCTCCAACACTAGAGCTCTAGCAGAATGGAACCAGACCTTCAACTGGGTGATGACCTACAGACAAGATTCAGACATCTTCATCCCGTATGGCAAGCTTGTACCCAACCGGTCAGCCACCATGAACATCCCTGCAAAGACCAACTTGGTGTCCTGGGTTATCAGCAACTACCACAGGAACCAGAAAAGAGCCGAAGTCTACAAAAACCTCTCCAGGTACCTGCATGTGAATATATATGGGAAAGCAAACAACAAGCCCCTCTGCAAGGACTGCCTCTTGCCAACAATATCCAAGTCCAAGTTCTACCTGGCCTTCGAGAACTCCATCCACCGAGACTACATCACAGAGAAACTCTGGAGGAACTCACTGCTGGCTGGCACTGTGCCTGTGGTGCTGGGGCCACCCAGGGCCAACTATGAGCAGTTTGTTCCTGCAGACTCCTTCATCCATGTCAATGACTTTCGCTCTCTGGAGGAGCTGGCCACCTTCCTGAAGACCATGAACTCCAGCCGCTACCGGCAGTTCTTTGCCTGGCAGAGGAGGTTCAGTGTGAAGCTCTACACTGACTGGAGGGAGAGGATCTGCACCATCTGCACGGCCTACCCCCGCCTGCCCCATGGCCGCCTCTATCCTGACCTGCAGAGCTGGTTCAACTCCTAGTGTGTGCCGGGACCCTTGGGATGAATCCAGGCAGGGGCAGGAGGTGCGTGCGGCACCCACCTGCACACAGGACGTGGAGCAAGGACAGGAGCCCCCACTCTCCTCCCAACCCAGCTGTTGCCACACTGGGACTTCGAGCAATTCCCCATGACTTCCTTTCTTGTGAAACAGGACTCATCACCCCGACCCAACACTGAACACTTTGCCAGGGTGCTGGCAGGACCAGAGGGTGCTTTGGAAATAAGCGGCACAGTGCTGCTGAGGCTGTGCATGTGGTGTGGGCAGGGCAGGGGGGTGGTGGGTGGCTCAGGGCTCCCCAGCCTTTCCCTGCGATCCTCAATGTCCCCCCAGCACCTTCTGCTGAGTGTCAAAGTTCTGGCACCAGTGGTGACATTTGTGGCAGGGCTGGAGGGGCGGGAGTCAGCCCAGGGGGGGCCCATTACCCCATGGCCAGGGAGGAAGGACAACATCTGCTCCCCCTCTTCCCAGCAGCACCCATTTCCTGCCTCCCCGCCCCGAGCCGTGGGTGTCACTGTGCCAGTGAGGAGCCAGAGGACAGCGGATGCTCTCAGAGCAATCTCAGTGCTGCCAGGCAGGCAGAGGGACACTGTGGTTTGTTACTCCCTCCCTGCTGTGACAGGAAGCCAGTGAGCTGACAGCCTCTGGAGGCTTGCACAAGCACGAAGCAAAGCCAGTCCCGTGGCACATGCACACATTTCACTGTGTAAACCCTGCACCATGGGCACCTGGCACACTGCACACCCTGCACAGAGGGCACCCTGCACCACGGGCGGCACAAGAGGAAGCACCCATCTGGAATCCGTGGTGATATCGGGGTTGAGTGACAGGACATGGGGTAAGACATGACTGCTCCTTCTGTGCCTTGCTCTTTGCCCCTCTACTCAGTGCCATCGACTCCCTTGATAAAATAAACCCTTTTTGACACTGGTTTCCTTTCCAGTTTTCTTCCTGGCGGCCCTGAAGTCACCAAACCCCATCTCTGCTACCCTGTGAGCTGCTGGGTGCCCAGTAGGACTGAGTTGGCAGAGGGGACATCCCTCCCCCGGCCCAGCCCTGGTGAGGTGGCAGCTGGACGGGCACACTGTGCTCTTCTGACTTCTGTGGCTTCCGACTTCCGCTTTGTTGTTTTCTGGGTCAACCAGAAGTGGAACAGGAGGAGCTGTGGGTGCCCACAGACAGATGCTGGGTACTCATGAGCAGGGGGTGCCAGGGTAGCAGGATGTGGGGGTCCCATGGTGGACTGCAGCTCTTGCATGGCTGCAAGCAGAAAAGCAGACACTGGAAATTTGGGGAGAAGTAAACCTTTGGGAGATGGCATCTGTCTCAGATTTCTGCTCCTGACCCTGCCAGCCTCCTGCACCCCTAAAGCACCGGGCAGCAGCAAATAGGGGGCAGTTTCTGGTGGATGCCACCCACAGCTGTGCCCCTACCCTGTGGGCAGGCAAGCATGGGGCTCGGGGGAGCAAGCAGGGATGCAGAGCTACCCAAGGGGGCCCTGCCCCACAGAGCTGGCATCTAGCCCAGCCCAGCCCTTTGCAAGTTCCCTGTGAGCAGCTGCCTGCAGTGCCCCGATTCCAGGCAGCCCTAGAGAGCAAAGCCCCAGCTACCCAGCCACCAAGCTGAAAACAGGGCTTTCCAGAAGTTTCCCTACAGGCTTGGTTGGGGATTTAATTCTGCTCAGGGGAAGGGCCCTTCAGAGAATGGACTGGGGGCAAACCAACTGAGAGACTGTGGTGGGGAAAAGTGAAGGGTCATCCCCTAGACATCCCTGACCCCACCAGCTCAGTTCCCAGTGCCCAGTGGACCTGCACGGCTGGGTTATCACCCCACCAGAGACTGCCTCATCTGGACCACACATATGGGAACATCCATTCCTCCCCTGTCAGCATCATACTACAATGAGGACAGCCCCAGCTTTCCAGACCTCTTCACTGCCCACCCTCCTACATCCTCAGTCCTTCTCTGTCCCTGGCAGCTGCTGGCACAGCCTACAAGTAAGCTCACACTGCTTCCAACCTTCCCAGAAATGGCTGCAGCAAACCAGCAGCTCAAACTGGGTGGAAGATGACCCCCTCCCTTCACTTTTGACCCACTCTGCTTTGGGGGGCAACAGCCCTGACAAGTTGGTACCACTCCAGGGCCAAGATGCAGGCAGCCAAGAGCTGGGTGTTGCTGGCATGATGGGGACTTGTCCACCTTCTTAGGGTGCCTTGTTCCAGCCCTGCTGTGCCCTGCATGCAGCCAAACCACAACTGCTGGGCTGCAGGAGCAGGGATGCAAGGGAGGCAAGGAAAGGGTTAACTCATTCTTGCCTCAAAGAACTCTGAGATTTATTTCACTGCCAGAGGGAACGTGATTAAGAACAAAAAATTAAAAAATCATCATTAACTACAGCAGGCTGGAAGGCATAGGGTGCTAGCAGCATGGACAGGGTGGTGTAGGCCCCCTGGGCTGGGCCCTCCAGGGAAAGGTCTCTGGGCAGCCGAGCTGGGGCCGGGGGACAGTGGCTGGAGAGCAGGGAGGGCCTGGGGGTGATGCTGGGCACAAAGCACAGGGGAGGAGCCCTCCAACCTAAACAAGCCTCATCAGGTGCCCCACAGAGGGGTGAAGCCCTCTTGTGCCACGAGGTGAGGGGTGGTGGGGGGCTCACCTTCTCCCCTGCCCCAGCCCTCGGCTCACCCTGGCTGCCCAGGAGGGTGGGCAGAGCCACCAGGGCCATTGGCCCTGGGCACGGCACCCCAGCCCCGCTCTACATGACAGGGCGGAAGGAGACACCTGGGAAACTAGATCACTACAAAAATTTTTGCTTTTTAAAAACTACAACCAAAAACCTTTAAAAAAAAATAAAACCACCCCCTCCCCCCACCCTTCCCAAAATCTAAAAAATACTTTTTTCTGGGTCTTGCAGGAGAGCGGCTGGGCTGGGGCCAGGCACAGGCTCAAGAGGCCTGGGCACATGTGGCTTCAGAGGGTGCAGTGGGGCAGGAGCTGCCCCCAGGAGAGGTCAGAGGGGGGCCAGCGCTGCTGGGACCAGTAAGCTCACATAACTGGGAAGGGCTGGGAGCATCTGCAGAGAGCAGGCACCATCCCTGCACCAGGCTCTCAGCCCCTCACACCCCAAAAGCCCCACACATCAGCCCAGCAAGCAGAAGCAAGGCTGTGCCTGTGCAAGCCCAGGGCAAGGGGGGGCTGCCCCAGAGCACCAGCCCACCTGCAGTGACCCCACAGCCCCTGGTTCAGTGGCCGCTGTTACTCATGGAGAGCCCAGGCTGCAGCGCTTGTGGGAACATCTCGGCTTTGTGGAAGGTCGGCATGTAGACAGGAGGGGAGGGTGCCAGGCTGTAGCCCTGGGACGTCACTGGGATGGGCAGGGCAGAGGGCACCAGGGGCTGGTTCATGTCATACATCATCCCCTCTGCCTCGTTGCCATAGGGCAGCAGCAGCCGTTTGCCTTTCTGACGCCGGTTGCAGAACCAGACCCGGACCACCTGTGGGAAGGGAGACAGAGAAGAGTTAGGGCGTGACCCAGGCACACTATTTGGGTGACAAGGAGACCCTTCTGCTGGTGGCATCTCCACAGTACCCCAACCTGCCAGTGCAGCCCCTTCCCTGCCACAACTCCTTGCTAGGCTGGGCTCCAACAAACTTCAGCCATGACCACTTTCCCACTGATCCAGAGTCGAGAGATGGCAAATGTAAATAGGAAAGAAGATAACAAATCAAAAGAAAAGTTCCTCTCCAAAGGCTGGTGCCATAGCCAGATGAAGCCAATATGCAAACTTGTGTATTGTTGGTAGGTTGATTTTTGTCTCTCCTCTGGTGCATTTCCACTTCAGAAGAAAAACATTGTAACTTTCTATGTGGGTTCTTGGGGGCAAAAATCAGTTTCAGCAGGGATGAATTAGTATCACAGAATTACTTTTAAGTGATTACTTGTATATATTTATGTGCATATACACAAATACAGATGCCTGTTGTTCGGTCTGGGAACTATTTTTGTCTCTCTAAAGTTTTAAATATTTAATCTATGAACAAAAGTCTTCTCTGGAACCAAGTGGGTATTTCTTTTTCATATTGATGAACCATATATATCCTAACTGTCCGGCAGAGCTAAAGGGCAATTATTTACATCTCTCCATGTGTATTTCATTTTTGCTCTGAGCCAAAGTATGAAACTGGCAGGGGCTCAGGAGCTCGTGCCATTTGGGCACCCATCCTCCCTCCCCCCCCCCCACCTACATCTTTATCCAGGTTGAGGTCCTCCGCTATCTGGGAGATCTCCTGGGGACTGGGCTTCACGCACTTGCGGAAGAAGCTCTCCAGCGTCCCTTTCACGTTGGTCTCAATGCTGGTCCTGCGTTTTCTCTTCCGGGCTTGGGCCAGTACTTGCTCTGCATTGCACATCTGGGAATGAGAGAGGGAATATGTTGGGTTACCATGTGGAAGAGTCTCCACCAGGCTTGGGACACACATGTAGCTGGCTGCAGAGCTCAGGGGACAGACTGTCCCTGTGACTCTCCACTGAGCATCATTCCACTGTGACTGGGGCCATTCTCAGAGTCCCAGCACTGCCAGCAGTGAGGCTGGACACACTTTCTACATCCCGCCTTCGGTTCCCCAGGGAGCAGCAAGCCGCTCGTTCAGTCTATCTGAGATTCCAGCAGGATTTGGCTGCTCCAAACCAGGAGCTGCCACAATCACAAGGTGTCTGCAGGGGGATTGGGCTCCCTCCCCCAGCCTGGCAGAAGGGGATACCCAGTGGTTCGCCCTCAAGCCAGACTCAGGCCATGTAGCGAGATGCTACTGTGGCACAAGATGCCTCCTGTTTCCCTCTTCACTCCCCGAAAGCACATGGGAAAAGGAGGAGAATCTGCAGCTGGAGGGCTTGCAGGTACCCCAGCTCCCAGCCCCATCAGCCCTGCACCTCTTGCATGTTGTCCGTGTTCTCCGCCTCGTTGAGCCAGCGCTGCAGCAGTGGTTTGAGCTTGCACATGTTCTTGAAGCTGAGCTGGAGCGCTTCAAAGCGGCAGATGGTCGTCTGGCTGAACATCTTCCCTGTGCGGGCAAGGCAGGCAGGGCATTACACACCGCGCAGCTTCCCTTGCCAGCAGCTCCCCAGGATTAGCCACCCCCAAGCCTTCCCTGTTCCTGCGAGAGCAGGAAAGGGATTCTCCCCATTCCTTCAGCAGGGATTTAAAGCCCCGAAACGCGTCTCAATAAGCAACTGTAGCTTTTTTAGACCAGTTCCCTGGGAGCTCGAACCTTTGAGGACCCCTCCAGGAGCCCTGGGGCTGGTGTTTGACGCCTCCTTTGCGGATCGTTAAGGAGCAGAAATCTTTAGCCCAGGTGATTCCAAACCCCTCCCGGGCCTCTCCCTTCCCACCAGCTGTGGGGAAATGCAAGGGCCCTCCCCCGACTCCTCACCGTAGAGTGTGCCCAGCGCCAGCCCCACGTCAGCTTGGGTGAAGCCCAGCATGATGCGCTTGTGTTTGAGGTCCTTGGCAAACTGCTCCAGCTCTCCCGAGGTTGGCGCATCCTGGCAGGGGCAGAAAGACACTGAGGGGACAACTCGCGCCCAAGGTCCAGGGTCCGTCGGGGTCCCCAAAGGACAGCAGCAGAAGAGGGCTCGGCTGAGCCCTCGGCAGCTCTGATACCGACCAGGCTCACACAGGACCCCCCCCCCGCCACCCCCTGACCACTCACACTGCTCAGCTCAACCCAATCCAGCACGGCGGGGGCCAAGGATGGCACAAGGGCACCAAGAGCTCCCGGTCTGCCTTAACACGCCCTGGAAATGTTCCCTTTGTCCTCTGGCTCGAACCCTCCTGGCCTGGCCAGAGGTAGCACCGATTATCACGTTAGCTTATCCTCAGATTTGCCCCATTCTCACTCATCCCACGACACGTCCGCACGGGGACGGTTCAGTTCTCCCATGGCTCTCGGGCTGAGGCAGCCCCTCAGCAGCCGCCCTCCCGCCTGCGTCCGGAGCAGGGAAAAAGCTCCCGTGAAGAGAAGGACAAAAGTGCCCGTGGGCCGCATGGGATTTAAGCACCTCTTTGCCACCAGCAAGCTCTTCCCGTCTGGGAAGAGGCTGATCAGGCACTTTCCACCTTCCTGCCGCGCAGCCTTCAGCCTCTGCGGGGGCATTTTGAAGCCTTTTACCCAATTTCCACGTTTTCAGCGGAGTTTCGGGTTTTCCAGGCGTTCTTCCTGTCACCGAGACACGGCTTTTAATTCCTGGCGTAAATCGGCACCGGTAAACTCGGAGCATCCCTCCCACGGGGGTGGGATGTCGCCTCACATCGCCGTCCTGTATCACCGGCCCGCAGCTGGGAAACGCCATTCTTGACCTCTCCCCACCCAGCGCGGCCGGTTACGGCCCGAGGACACACACGCACCGATCGTGGCGTGGGGCCTCCCGCACCTCCGACCCGGTGGCGGCAGCGCAGATCCTCCCAAACCCTTCAGGGACCAGCCCCCGGCATCGGCCGCCGCTGCTGTCCCCGGGGCGGGCTCGTGTTACGTCAGTATTTGAGAAATATTAAAAACTAACGCAAACCACAAATCCAGTCGTGCCCGGAGCCAGCCCTGCTGCCCCCGTCTTCCTCCTGCCCTCATCTCCGGACTGTCTGTGCCCCAGCAGACTTCAGTGCCCGGGGACCTCTGGGAGCTGCGGCCGGGGACGCAGCCGACCGAAGGGGACTGAAGGGGCTGGCCAGGAGCCCTCGGTGACGGGGCTTCGTTGCCCCGAGTACCCCGCCGGAGCCGGCCTTCGGCATCGCTACCCGGGACGGCCCCGCCGCATCACGTAGGGGAAGCTGCTCTCCCGAGTTCCCAAAACCCCCTTTCTTACCCCAAAGCAGCCTCCCCAAGGCGCTCCCCCTGCAGAGAGTCTGACACATGCGGGACGAGCCCCAGCGCCGGGTCAGGGCTACTCTCGGGGGCACCCGACGGCGGGGCCGGACAGGTGGCACCGGCGGCGTCTCGGCGATCCGCGAGAGCAGCCGGGCAGCTCCTGCCGACGGGGCGGCGAACCGCGGCTCCGGGCGGGGAGGAAAGCCCCAGGGACACACCGTGTGCGGACGGTGGGAGCGGGGCAGGGCAGCTCGCCCCATCGCCGTCCCGTCGGGTCTCACCTCCTCACCGCTGTCGCTGGAGTGTCCGCCCTCGCTGGCGGCGCCGCTGGAGCTGCCGCTACTGCCCAGCCCCGAGGGGCCGCCGGAGCCCGGCTGCAGCGCGGCGGGGCAGAGCTGGGGGCCAGGAAAGGCAGGGGCGGCCGGGCCGGGGAAGGGCGGCCCGGGCAGGGCGGCTGGGCCGGGGGGCGC
>VXAZ01005847.1:94455-143573 GCA_013399875.1 Gymnorhina tibicen
AAGAAGAGCGGCTGGGCGGGCGCCCCGTCGAAGCTGCCGCGGGGAAAGGGAGGTCCGGCGTCGGTCAGGAGGCCGAAGGGGGCGGCCGGCAGCCCCCCGTCCGGGCTGAACATGCTGCCCGCCGCCCGCTGCCCTAGGGCTCCATGCGGGGGCTGCCGGCCGCTGCCTCCCTGCTGCGGCGCCGCCGGGGCCTCTGAGAGCGGCGGGGCCGGGGCGGGCCGGNCCTCTGAGAGCGGCGGGGCCGGGCCGGGCCGGATGGAAATGGGCTCCGGCCCCATTGGACCCTGCATCGGTGGGTCGGGCGTGAACTTGATCCCCCGGGGGGGCGGGGGGCACGGACGGAAGGTGCAATGGGAGGGGGCTGCGCCGGCCCGCACCCAGCGCCGGCGGGGAGGTGGACGGGGCGGCCCCGAGGGGACAGGGAGGGGCAGGACACCGATCCTGCCGCGGGGCCTCACACCCCTCCGGCCCCACTCTGCTCGGGGGGCACCGCGTCAGTGTTAGGGCGGCAGCAGCCCCGGGGTCTTGCCACCTGGGAACCGCCAAGCGCTGCGGAGCCTGGGCAAGAAACGGGATGTCTTTGGGGAGCTATTGGTGGCATGAACTGGGGCCAGGGGCTGGTGTGAGGACAGCCCATCCAGCTGCAGCAGCCACTTGTCCCCAGTACAAAGGACAAGCCCCGCGTCCCCAGTACAAAGGACAAGCCCCGCGATGCCGGTGCCATCGTGCAGCAGCAGGGATGATACAGGGCTTGACCATCACCTCTTGCCCCTCTTAATGCTTGGTCTTGTTGACTGAGCCTTAGCTCTTTGGGGAGCATGGACAGAGCTGAGGCTCCCGGGGCCCCTTACACTCTCACCATCCCTCTCCTGTTCCTCACTCTGCAAAGAAGGGCAGTGGCTCGGAAGAGCGTGTCTGTTCCTGAGCCCCAGAGCTCGGGGTGTGTTGCCGAGGGGGGAACTGCAGCCCCAGCTGTCGTGTCCATCGGCTCCACAAGGAAGCACACTCCATGTTTTCTCTATCTTAAGGACTTTCCCTTCACACCACAATGGCACTACCAGGGCTGGCTCCAGGCCTTTCCCCTTTCCTGCCCTCCCGGCTCAGCACCGGGAGCTTTCCCGATCCTGACACTGCCATGACATCAGCCTCTGCTTGGCTCTGCCCGATGCCAGCTCCTTCGTATGGGCAGGTACCAGCGGCGTGGGCACCCCCTGACCTCAGCTGGAGCAGGGCAAGGGGTGCTCCTTCTGCCAGCACCCCGTGATCCCAGACGGAGCAGGGTAGGGAGTGATCCCGCTGCCGACACTCTGCCTGTTTATTAACCCGGATTACCGGGAGCTGCTGCCGTCTCGCACTGGAGATATGCCGAGGAGATAGGCTGGAGCAGCCTCCCCCGCGGCGCGATGGGAATGGGGCTGTGGGCGGGGAGACTCGGGGAAGGTGCTTGATGATGTTTATGAAGCACTCGCTTTGGTTGCCGAGACGGCTGGAACCCAGGGACTGGCACCCGGGGAGAGATGCCCTGGGACAAGCACCCAAGGGCGGGCAGACAGGGAGTCGTACCCACAGCTGGCATCCAGGGACTGGGATCTAGGGACTGGCACCCAGGGACTGGTATCCACAGTGCCTGCAGCAGCCCCTGGCCCAGCACATGGCACTGCTGCATGTCAGGGGAAGTGGAACAGCTAAGCCTCTTAATGATATTCCTCTGAGGAAAAAAAATGGCCTGGTGGATGAGCTGGAATTAGTGTCTGTTCCTGATGCCTGGCAGGACGTGTACCAGGCTGCCCATCCTGGCTGTGCCAGACTGCTCCAGGAGGGAGGGCAGCCCCAGGAAAATGAACTAGGGATTCAAAAACCCTGTCAGTGGGGACATGGGCAGCCCTGAGTGAGCCCTGTGGCTTCTGGATCTGGGGGGTCCCATGCCCAGAGTGGTGAAGTACCTTCCCCAGCAGGGGCTGGATTCAATCTGCCAAGGGACGACCTGGACCGTGCTGCTGGGGATGCTGGACCGAGTGCTGTGCAGGCAGACCAGCCCACTGCCTGCTGTGCTGCTGCCTGCCCCACTGCCAGCGGGCAGAGGAAATCTCTCTGCGGGACCCCGATGGCAGCCATCAGCCCTGCTCCTCCCGGGCTCCTGCTGCGGCCCAGGGTTTCAGAACTCCTTGGCCGGGCAGTAACTCCCTTTCCCTTTGATTTATTGTTCCCGGGTGGACCCCCTCCTCCTGCCAACCTACTTTTTCTCTCCATCCCCCCGGGAAGNATATACAGACGGAGGGGAAGGGAGACGTTGACTTTGAACCGGCCCCTTTGTAGGCGCGGGGCCCATTGTGGCGGTGATGGTTTTAGCTGGGGGATGTGGAAGGAGTCAGTGGGGTTTCTCGGTGTGTGTCCCCCCATACATTTCAATGGGGTGATTTTGGGGGGGCTGTGTGAGGTTATTGTGTAGGGTCTTTGAGCACCAGTGACCTCATGTTTCTTCTGCCTGCTCCAGAGGAGATGGATGGATGCATCCTTCCATCAGCCCATATCTGGAACCTGCTGGGGTTCCAGGCTTGGCCAGGCTCCATCTAAGGCAGCCAGGGATTGGCGGGATCCTGCTAAGAAAATGGGAGCAGAAAGAAATGCATGTGCTTTTCCGGCTCGCTGAGATGGCAGCAGGCTGGAGAGGGCTGAGATGTACATCTGCTCATCCTCCCTTTGCTGAGTGTGCTGGTGGGGCACTGGTGCTTGGGGATGAGATTTTAAGAGAGTGGATGAGCACAAATGATGTTTTATTCATGGTGAGGCCACCCTTTTCTGTGGCAGGTGATGGAAAAGCCATTGGGGCTGTGCTGGATACCCCTGAGTTGCCCACCAAAGGGGAGCTGCAGCCCTGCACGTGGTGGGTCAGGGTCCCATGGTGAGGGGGTCACCCCAGGACCATCTAAGGAGGGCTGGACAGGGGGTTCAGCTCCAGAAACCCCATGCCTGGAGGAATGCCGATCTGCTCTCTACCAGCACAGCTTGCTGGGCTGCAGCTGGCCTAGGAGCACAGGATGCTTCCAAACTTGGCCTAGGGGAAAATCACAGAGGGTGTTTTGGCCAGTTCTGTCCCCTCATTGCAAAGGCCCCGAGCTGTAATGTGGGTCTCACCCACACCACCACAATGCCTGAACACACCAGTGGGCCCGGGGCTGAAGCCCTTGGACGTTTGCTACGCATGTGCCCTGTCCCTGGACAAACGACCCTTCCATGCCTGGATGTGTGGTAGGGACAGGGATTCCCAGGGGACACAGAGCTCCTGTGGCCGCTGTGCCCAGAGCGAGGGGGTCTTCCCAGGCAGAACGGTCAAGTTTTACTATAAACTAGAGCTTCCCAAAGTGTCTGGACGTGCTCTAAGAGAGATTGCTGGGTTGTGGGAGCAAAAGAAGGGCAAATTTGGGGACCTCGGCAGAGGGGAGCAGGTTCAAGGCTGGGTTTCGCCAGGACTGAGCCCTGGGGGCGCCTCGGGATATTTGGGGTGTGCATAGCTCAGGAGTGCAGATGGAGACCCCCATGAGAGAAGCATCCCGGGTGGGTGCTTTAGCGGTGAGTCAGCACCCACCTCCGGCTGCCGAAACCAGGAGAGATGGTATCAGCCTGATGGGGGGGCTGGCGTGATCAAAGGAGCTCGGCTGCACACAATGCGGGGACGCGATAGCCCTTATCTGTCATCCCCGAGGTGCGAAGGGCCCTGGGGGCGAGGGGTGGAGGGGGGGTGGGTGGTGGGTGCTGCAGGGCTGGGTGCGGGGGCTTCCACCCGACCTTTTGCTGGAGAAACCTCTCCTGGCAAACACTGAGAAACAAGAAAATTATCCCCGGTTCTTTCCCTGTCTGGGAAAACCTTTGGGAAGGGTTTGAATGTTTCTCCAGCTGCAGAAGCAGGATGGCTGCTCACTGTTCCCTAGGGAAGGTCTGGGGACCCACAGCATCCTCCCTCCCTGTCCCCTTGTTCCACCCCACTGTCGAGAGGAGCCTCCCGAGCCGCGGGCCCCACACCACACACTCGCATGGGTCTCAAACATGGTCGTTTAATAAAATCTCCTTTTAAAAGAACTACAATTCATACAACAACGACGAGAGGTGTGGGGAGAGTGGCAGCAGCCCAGGGGAGGGGGAATGCAGGACATGGGGACAGAATCTGTGCTGTGATGGCCTCTGCCAGCCACCCCACCAGGGACAATGACGGTCCCATGCCACCACCACTCACCAGCACATCCCTGCCACTGCTGCCTGCCCTGCCCATGCCTGCCTGAGAGTGCAATAGCTCCAGTGAGTGCAACAGGTCACCTGTGGCCGTGACAATCCACAACAGGGTCTGGACATGAAGCCACACCTGTGCAAAGTAACCCAAACCCTGTTCTGGGCCTTCCACTGGAGGCGTTCATGGCCAATGCACCCGGGAGACTTTGTGGAGAGCACTGGGCTCCAAGCAAGAACATGTTGGTGAGGGCTGGTGAGGCTGGACACAGGCAACAGAGGGGTGCAGGGAGTGTCTGAGGCCCAAGAGGTGACTGGGATGGAGCAGTGGAGACTGTCGCCTGCCGCAGAGGGATGCCCAGAGAGCACAAAGTGCCAGGCTCCACAGGGATGCTGGCCAGGGCATGGGCTCCGTGGGGTTTGAAGCAGCACAGCAAAGCCTCCTTGCCTTGGCTACCCCTCTCCACCCCGGCTCCCTCCCTTCCTTCCTGCCCCACGGCCACAGAAGCTTAAAAAGAAAACCTTGAACCCTTTTTCTGAGCTTTTAACCCACTGAGGCCTGTGGTAAGAGAGAGCCCATCCTCTGCCAGCACAGCCTGATGTGGGCTCCCAGGCCACAGTGGCACTGGGACTGTCCACGCCCCAGGGCCCCTGAAGTCCAGCACGCCTAAAGGGGTCAGAGCACAGGGCAGCATCTGAAGGAGCATCCCGGGGAGCGATGCCAGTGCCTGCTCGAGCTGCTCCTGCTCCTGCCATTGGCTCCCAGAGCATTATCCTGCTGCCAGGAGCTGCCCAGGCTGGGGTGGAGAGGGCAGAATGGGCGCTGAAGCCCTTAGTGAAGCCACCTGCTCCAGGGAAAGGCTCCATCCCCTGGCAGAGGGGCTCTGGGCAGGCTGGCAGCCCTGATGCCAGGCATGAGCATGCCCAGCCCGCCTGGCCCTCTCCTGCTTTCTGACCCTCTCTCCGGCCCCTTCCCTTTGCTACGCATCAGCCCAGCTGCAGCCAGGGCAGCAGCCCCCTCCTCAAAGCCAACTACAAAGGGACAGTGCCGCAGCCCCTCCCCGCCAATTTCTGTGCCAAAGCAGCCGCCCCCTGCACCCCTGAGAGCAGTGAGCAAAGGGCAAGGCAGGGACGCGATCACAGCAGCAAAGAGGACAAGGACGCTGGAAACGGGGGCGATCCCCCCCCATAGCTGTTAGTGGGTGTTTATTGGGCAGGCGTCGAACAGTCTGGCAGCGCGGGGTCAGCGTCCCTCGGCCCAGCTGTGGGTGCCCCCCGGCACGGCCGCCCCGCCGGGCACGGCCGCGGGCACAGTCTGTAGCGAGCTTGGGCGCAGGAGACAGGGTGGTTACTGGTGCGACTTGGGGTTGGAGGGGTGTAAGGAGGAGTCGTCAAACAGCGGGTTTCTCACTTCCATTTCTCCGGTCTGCCGTGGCGGAGGGAGAGGGATGGGGGAAGGAAAAGGCGGGAGGTCAGAAAACAGTTGGGATTCAGCTGCCCCAACCCAAGGGGTTTGGCCCGGCGCAGGAGCGGGGGGGGGCGGGGAGGGGCCGACCTAGCGGGCTGCGATGGACGACAAACACTAGGACTCACATCACCCTGGAAAGGTGCTGCCTCCCTGGCAGGAGGGGATGGGGTGGGGTGATGTGTAAACCCCAAGGTCTCGGGTAGGATGGGACCCCTCAGCTGGGCTGGGGACCCCAGGACAGCAGTCCCAGCCTGGCTGGCAGGAATAGAGTTCCTTGCTCAGACTGCCTGCCTGCCATCAAGTGCCCTTTAATGGGCCTGTAAAGACCCAATGATGACCCTCGATCTGGGCCCTGATGGCCGGGCTCCACAGCTATTACCATGTAAAAGGCTCCTCTTCGTCCCTTTGTGCTCTTTGTGCCCAGGGCTGTTAAGAGCTGCCCTTCCCCGAGGTCCCCTGCTAGCCAGGAACATCCTCTCTGGCTGTGAGGGGTCACAGGTCTGCACTCCAGGCGTTGGGGTGGCACCAGGACGAGCCCCCCCAGCCCTGGTGCCCAGGAGCCTGAGGGATGACCATTTCCCTGTCACCACAGGGATGGTGGGTCAGGTGTGCCAAGGGCTGCTCGTTCTCTGCTCCCAGGGAAAAGTCTTGTGCCAGGACACGCACTCCTGCCCACTGGAGAACTTCAGTGGGAGCTGGCCAGGGACATGGCGGGAGCAGAGGGGTTGGACCACCTCAAGGTTTGATGAAGAACATGTGGAAAAGGCTCCTCACAAGGAACTGCACATCCCAGGCACATGCTGGACACCCACACATGCACAGGGACCCCTGGCCCTCCTGCACCCGCGTACCGGAGCCAGCCCAGGGCACTCATACACGGTGAAGTCTCCATCCTCATTCTCCTCATCAGATGATGCCGAGTCTGGCAGCTTGGGCTCCTCTTTATGCCTGGGGGGAAGAAGACGTAGAGAGGGGGTGAAGCCCAGTGGGACGATTGGGGCTGTCCCAGTGAATGGCAGGACACGCTGTCTGCTCCCAGGCTGCTTACTTCTCCAGGGAGAGCATCTGCTGCTTTTGGTGCTGGTAGTGGTACATCTGGGCGCTCTGAGCCAGCGTCTTGTCCCCGGGCTGTGGAGAGAGCAGGAACAGCTGTGGAAACTGGGCTTTGGAGGGCCCCAGCCTGGGTGGTGGGGGGCCTCCACCGTGTGGGAATCCCTCCAGCAGAGCACTGGGGCCTGAGTGCCGAACACCCCACAGGGAGGGACGTGGGCGCCTTACCGAGATCTTGTCATAGGGCAGGGGGCTGGCTGCTCGCTGGGCTGAGTAGTCTGCTTTCTGTGCCAGTCTGACCTCCTTCTGCAGCCTGCCAGGGAGGGGAATCGGAATCAGGGAATCACTAAGGTTGGAAAAGCTATCTAAGATCAAGTCCAGCCATTAACCCGGCACAGCCAGAGTTCACATCCACATGTTTTCTGAACACTTTGAGGGGTGGTGACTCCACCACCTCCCTGGGCAGCCCTTTCCAATGCTTGACCACCCTTTCCATGAATCTTCCTTAATATCCAACCTAAATGTCCCCTGAGACAACTTGAGGCCATCTCCTCTCATCCTGTCCCTGTTCCCTGGGAGCAGAGCCTGACTCCCACCTGGCTGCCCCCTCCTGTCAGGGAGTTGTGGAGACCAAGAAGGTTCCCCCTGAGCCTCCTTTTTTCCAGGCTGAGCCCTCCCAGCTCACACAGCTGCTCCTCATAAGACTTGTGCTCCAGACCCTTCCCCAGCTCCATTCCCTTCTCTGGACATGCTCCTGCCCTTCAACGTCTTTCTTGCCATGAGGGGCCCAAAACTGAACCCAGGATCTGAGGTGCCTCACCAGTGCCCAGTGTGGGGCACAATGACTTCTCTAGTCCATCCTAGTGGCTGTGGGGAGCTGTAGGAGCAGACGACTCCATTTAGGAGCCAGTGAGGGTCAGCCCTGTTCCCTGTGATGGCACCATGACAGGCACAGCCACCTCCATCCCACGGGGCCTGGGTACAAGGCACCAACGTGCTGGCAGTGTCAGCACCCAGTGCCACAGTGATGCCCACACCAGATGCCACCCGCTCCCAGGAGCTCGCATCTGGCACAGGGGTGTCTCAGTACTGTCCTCCTCCCCTGGCCAGCTGATGCCATGCCTCGGGGGGATTGGCGAGGGCAACTATTGCCTCTCTTCCAACCCCTCATGCCTGGGAAGCACGGGAATACACTGCCCTGGGCACAGGGACACCGGGGGACTGTCGGCAGCCCCAGCTCACCTGCACCAGCAGACGGCTGCCACGATCAGCGCTGAGATCCCGGCCACTGTGCACACCACGATCAGCCCTGCAGGGTGGAGGGGACACCAAGGGACAGCAGGTGAGCTGGCGGCATGGTGACACCAGCCCATGCTTCCCCGGTGAGGGTGTGAAACCCATTCCCCTGAGTACCAGGGTCTCACCAAGCACCATGTTGTCATTTGCAGGAATGGGAGACGCCTCCACCGGGTACTTCTGGACCGTGGCAGTGGTGGGGAGGGTGGTGGCTGCCATGGTGCCAGCGGGACCCCGCTGCAGACGCCCCTCTCTCAGCGCACTGGCCACGCGCTGTCTGCTGCCGTCAGGCACCAGGGTGGCTGCGGGAGAAGAGAGAGCGGTGAGTGGTGCCCGGGCAACTCCAGAGGGCAAACCAGCCTGGGGTGCAGGGTCTGGCTGCCATGGGGCCCCTGACACCGCTGGGAGCAGGGAGCGAGCACTTACTCCTGGGTCTGCCATCCTGTAGCAGGTGGTGGCGAGGAGCGTCCTGCCTGGCCAGCACATCCGCGAGAAAATCAATTTCTGCCTCCAAGCTGGGAACGGAGGTCCGTCCTACGGGAGAACGGGTGTGAGGCGGGCACTGCGGGGTGCAGCCGTGTGCCCGCCCCCAGGGCCAGACCAGTACCCCCAAGAAGGAGCTCCTGTCCCAGCTCCAGCAAACACAGGTGGTGGTGAGTCCGAGCCCCCTCAGATGCAGCTCTCCCGAAGCTGGGCCCCGTTTGTGTCCTTGCTGCTTTCGGTGAGATTTTCACCGCACAAATGCTGAAGGATCAGGAGCAACAGCATCTGCCCTTGTGCCAGAGGCAGCAGGTCCTGCAGACTCCGTGAGAGAGGGCAGGGTGCCAGCACCTGTTGTGCAGGACCTGCTCTGTGTCCCTGCCACTGGGGTCACACAGCAGCCCTGAGTGAGGAGGGATGGGAGCTGGACCAGGACAGATACTCCCCAGCTACCCTGCTGGCCCAGGGGTGAGGGGCAGCTTCAGCACGGTAAGTTACAATCAGGGAACACGTGAACACTGGTTTTCACCCCAAATTGTCCTTTATGGCCCAGGGTGGCTGGAGCCACCCCAGAGCAGGGCTCAGCTTGGCTGTCCAGCAGAGCATAGGAGCCCTTGTTCCAGCAGAGGGCTTGGTTCCTGCCTGGTGGAACTGCTCCTTTGGGGAGGGGGCAGGGGTGCCCCATGCAGCCTGGGATGTATCCCCAGGCGCTGGCCCCAGCGGCATCTCACGGGTGGCTGCCCAAGCCCACGCCCCGGCACAGTGCTCACCAGGGACATTCACCCCTCAGAGGGCTCCTGCAGCATCAGGCATGGGTAGGACTCCCACTCTGGGCCGGGGGTGCCCACCCACGAGGCGACAGCATTGGAGCAGGGGTGGAGTTTCTCTTCTCAGGCTCACCAAGCAGAGTCCAGCTCTGACACTCACCACTGCTTTTAACAGGATTAAACTCAACTTCAAAGGCAGTAGACATCCCCGTCCCCTTCCCTGTCCCCGTCTCAATCCCCATCCTACCCCTGCTTCCTTCGCCTGTATTCAGGCTGTCCCCTGAGGGAAGCCCTGGGGGATAAACCCAGACATACAAAGGCAAGGTGGTACTGGCAGCTTGATTCCCAGATAATTCAAGGTTATAACAATTACGTCTCCTCTGGAATCTGTGCTTACTTCCAGTGTTCAGAAATAAACCCTGATTCCCTCTGGAGGAATGCACTAACCTGCACTAACCAGCTTTTTTTTAACCACCCCTGCATGCTGGCTGAGGCTGAGGGAAGACCTGCACTAACCAGCTTTATTTATTTTAACCCAAATTCTCTTCCAGAAGCTGCCCACCTCCCATTCTGTGTATTAGCCATACCTCCCCCAGTGATGCCACAGCTGCCACCACATGTTTGAGGGCACCGAGGGCTGGGTCCTGCCAGGCACTGTGGGTGTGAGAGATGCTGGCCCTGAGCTGCTCCAGGGAACAGGGGGGCCGGGGTGAGCCCCAGTTACTGCCTGACTGCCCCAGGAGCAGGAGCAGACATGCTGGGGAGGAACAGGGTCCAGGCAGGGCACAGAGGGCATGCAGGGCAGGGACGGGACGGGGACAGGGCACACAGGGCGATCAGGACATGCACAGGGCACTCAGGGGCGCAGGCAGGGCTGGTGCAGGGTGCGGGTGCCCCCTCATGGTAGTTGCCACCGCTGCTGCAGCAGGATGGCAGGGCCAGGCTGGCACACAGCCCCCCAACCCCTCTGCTCTGCCCCTGGCCTCTCCTCCGGGCTTCCCCCTCCTCAAGGCTCAACCTGGGACACACACCTACCCTGACAGTTTGGGGAAACAGGGACCAAGGAGAGACACGTGGCTTCTGCCCCGGGCTGGGGAAACCTGTGGTTGACAGTGTCCACAGGAGGGCACAAAATTCCTACAAATCCACTAATTTCTACAGTCCTGCCCCAGGATGGCTGATGTCCTCCTTGGTGCTGGCAGCACAGCAAGCAGGGAAGGGGAAACCCCCATGTCTGTGAGCTGAGGCCCCTTTTCCCCCTTTTCCCAAAGTGCTTCCTGCAGCCCAACGGGGCTCCATGCTGCTCTGTGGAAGCAGCGACGAGACCCACTATGTCAAAGCACATCACTCAAACCCATCACAGCACAGACACATGCAGCACCATGGTGTGTGTGGGATTTTGGGGGGCTCAGAGCCCTGTGCAAGACAGCAGCAGTCAGGTGCAGGCAGCCAGCTGTGGGATGCACTGCATCGAGATTCCCAGCATCCCATCTCACCTCTGTGCTGATGCTGTGCTGGGTACGCTGAGACCCCTACACACAATGGCAAGAACACATCACTCACATGCACCGCTCTCCTGAGACCCCAAATGGTGCTTTTCACCCCAAAAAGCTGCTCTCAGGAGAGGATCCCCAGCTCCTGCCTACGCTCCTGCCAGGAACTGTGGGGATGGCACAGTGGCAGGATCCCAGGATCGGTGTCACCAGCGGTCACAAGTGGCTCAAGGATGTGTAACCCTTTAAAGGGGCTGCCCACACAGCAGAAGGACTGCATGGGTATCCCCTTTAAAGGCTGAGGCATCCTTGGGCTGCAGCAGCCCCCTGTTTGCCTCGCATCCCCCCTTAAATGCAGCCATCACAGCCCCTCCTCATCCTCACAGCCTTCTCTGGTGCTGCTACCAGACGAAGGTACAGGCAGAATGCAAAAGCCCCCAGGGAAAAACAAACGGTGCCTCCGGGCCAAGAGGAGCTGGGCATCCTCAGGATGCTAAAATAGAGGATTTGGGAGGGGATCCCCCTTTTTTATTTACCACAGTCCCCACATTTTTGCTGCCACAAGCTAGTGGCATTGCTTGGGACAACAAGATGGGACCGGGAGAGACCTTGGTGTCACCATCCTCTCATGGTGGGTCCTTAGAGGATGGTACCGTGGTCCTGCATCTCTCTGGGTGAGGATGCAACTGTGGCCACATCCTTCAGAAAGGAGCTGCGTTGCTATGGAGACGCCAGCGCATGTGCAGCCCTTCCGAGAGGGGAATTTGCTCTCAAGACTTCACATTAAAAAATAAACTGTAAGCAACTGCTAAAGCCATTCAGTGCCAGTGGATGAGGAGCCCGTGGCAGGGGCGCTGCCTGCTGTCAAATGCCAAGTCTAGATCCCATCCCTGTGCCATCCCCTCTCATCCCCCCCAGCCATCCCTCCCATTTCAGCCAAAGGGCCTTGCTTTGGGGGTCTCCCCTCTGATTTACGGGGTAATTCTCCTGCCAGGAGGAGCAGCACTGAAGGCATGCTGGGTTCTGACATCCTCCATGTGCCCACCTGGGCTGAGCCATGGGCGAAGGACAACTCCAACTGCACCCCAACAGGACCCTGAACATGCTCAACAACACAAAGCAATCCCCCAAAACCCAGGGAACCCCTCCATGTCTGCATGGAGTTCAGATTCAGGGGGAGCTGCCTCCACTCCTGTCCTGGAGGTCCTGGGCTCCCCACGGTGCTGACAGGGCCACACACAGTCACCAGAGGAGAATGCATGGAGAGCAGGATGGGGTTGCCAACCTGAAACCACCTCCCCCAGCTGAGGCGAGTGGGATGAGAGGGAGAAGAGCAGCCGTCCCCACAGAGATACAGCTGCCACTTACAGAAGGAAGAGGATGGGGTACTGCTGGGGCTGCCCTGAGGCACAGTGCCTCCCAGAGCTGCAGAGGTGCAGGGTGGGCGTGCAGGGAGAGGGGTGGACAGTGGGTGCACCTACCACTGGGTGAGAGCTGCTTCTGCACACAGCGCCCGCGGTCGTCCTCCTGGAAGGGGGGCAGGCAGGGCCCGCAGGCACCTGACCCCGGTGGGCAGAACTCTCGGCGCTGCAGGGCACAGTCCAAGCTCCGGGGACACGACGCTGCTGTGGGGACAAGAGAAAACAGCTCAGGAGGAGGAGAGGGGTAAAACACGCCACGAGGTCTGTTCATGGCCTCTTGGAGTGGGACCCAGCTGCCCCGGGCTGCCCATGGCTGCTCCTGTTGCAGCTCCCGGCTATCGATGGGCTTCACCGCAGCTGACCCTCGGCCCTGCTTTGCCTCCACAAAGCCATTACCGGCTGCAATTAACCACGAGTTTAATGACCAAGGAGTTGGACTTGATGATCTTCATGGGTCCCTTCCAACTCGAGATAGTCTGTGACTCCATGACCTGCACAAGGCATGCAGTGCCCATCCTCCCCAAAGGGTTCCCAGCCCCAGGGTGCCACCATCCCATGGGACACCCCATGGGAGAGCTGCAGGACACTCTGAGCCCTGCAGAGCTGGCAGCGACCAGTACCTCCTGCCCCTGCCTGCCCTGCGTGGGGAGATGAAATCCGACCAGCACAGACTGATGCTTGTGTGGTGACTGTCAAACCAGAAGTCCCAAACCAACTCCCCAAAAGCCTCAGTGGGGTGTGACAGTGCTGGCACCAGCACTTAGGCTCCCATCCCTTCGGCATTCCCTGGAGGAAGCAGCGGGAGCCAGCCCTCTCTGGCGCTGCAGCGCACCCCAAACCTCGTTCGCAGTTTCATAGGGCATCTCATGCCCATGTCAGTCCCAGGGAGTCTCCACTCCCTGGGTACAGACATGAGTCCTCCAGGCTCCAGCCTCACCAACCCATTGTGCCATGGCAGTGCCATCATGGCTGGGTCTTCACCCCAGACGGTCTCAGGCCAGCAGGACCTCCCTGGGGGACACAAGGTCCCCATGTCCTACACAAAGCTGAGTCCTGGACCAAGTGATGGTGGCTAACCACGTGCAGAGCTGGAGAGAGGAACTGTGACATGAAGGGCCAGCACTCAGGTGCCACCTGTGACGGAGGGCTGTGGGTCCTGGCTTTGATGGTGACACTGCTGGTCCTGCTGCAGCACGAGTGTCTCTCCCTCACAAGCTGGTGGCAGCATGGAACCAGGTGCCCCTCAGTGCACCCAGCACTCAGGCTGGGCACAACTGCATGGGAGGAAGAGCTGGATGGGGCCACAGCTGGATGGGGCTGCACAGCTGGATGGGGCCGTGGCACACAGCTGCCCTACTCTGCCCCCCACCTTGCCGCGCCCGCAGCGTTCCCGCAGGCAGCAGCGGCAGGGAGCAGGACTGTGGGGCTGCACCGGCAGCAGGGACAGGCCGGCCGCCCCCAGCCCGGCAATGAGTCACGGCAGGAGCCGGCTCCCAGCCCCGGCCCACGTGTCCCTGACAGCCCTCGCCGCCCACACCGGCACCGGCAACGCAGCGGCCACCTGCCCGTCCCTGTGCCTGTGCCTGGAGACGGCAGCACCGGGGACAGCCCCGGCACCGGGCACTCCACGGCGAGGGGCACCACAGCCGTGGGGGCTGTCCTGAGCATCCCCAGCCCCGCAGCACACCAGGGGCGAGGGGGGCAGTGCCCTGTACACACTGGAGAGTCCTGGAACAGGATGGAACCTCCAGGACATGAATCATGACAGTTCTGCTCCCCCAGCAAGGGCGCAGGAAAGATGTCACCCCAAAGCCACACAAGTGGGATATGCAGGCTCCTGCCTTTGCATGGCCATATTTCACCATCGAACTGCTCCCTGGAGGGTGCAGCTGCTATTAAGAACCCCCAGCCTGTGCCCAGGCAACTCCCCACTGCACCCCATGAGGAACTTATCACCTTCCCCGCCTCGGCTGGCACTGGCAAGGGTCCAGCAACTGCAGTTTTAATGCTGGCTGACCCCCAGGCCAGGCACAGCAGCCTGGAGGGGGTGAGCTTGGGGAGGGGGGAAGAGCCCACCGTGCCCATGGGAGGTGGGTTTTTTGCCGGGCCATTTGCTCCCGGGGATCGTGTGGGGCTTGGCCACGTGGCTGGGGGGCAATTCGCACTCAATGGGCAAATAATCAGATGTTTAAGAACAGAAATCGGACTTGGCTCCTGGCTTCACCTCCCCAGGGTTACTCTCAAAGCCTCTCTGTTTAAAAATCGGGGCAGGAGGAGGTTGTGGCACCGTGCAGCCTCAGGCTGGGGACATGTCACAGTCCCGTGGGGCACTGGGGGACACACCTGTAGGGGCCCCTGTCTGTGCCACAGGCTCATGGAAACACCTCCCCCCGAAACAGGTGCTGCCAAAAGCTGATCACAGGTGGAGGAAGCCACCCCAGTGTGGGTCACCCCACAGCGCCAGACACCAACAAGACCCTCAGAGCCACCTTGTGAGGAGTGATGGGGGCAGAGCCCCGAGCCAGAGTCCAGCAACTGGGTAAATAAAGCACAGGCTGGATCCCAGCAAAGGCTGTTATCTCTGTTTGAGGAATGAGCTATGCTTGCCCAGCTGTCGCTGGCTGCAATTCAGAGCTCCCCGTGTGTCACCAGCCAGTGACTGGTGAGCTGGCATCGCTGTGTGGGCACCCCATGGGCTGAGGGGGGCCCACAGGGGCTTTGCCACTCTCTGAGCCCACCTCAAAGCCTGTGGGTCCCAATTTCACACAGCTGTGGCCATGTCACCACCATGCCACCCACCTGTTACCAGTGCCAGCATGCCTGCTGCAGTTCCTCCCAGTCTTGCCTCCGCACCTGCAGGGCTGCTGTTGAATCTGGGGGAGTTTGGGATCCCCCCACCCCAACAATGCCCCCTGCTTGGCACCAGTGCAGCCCAGCATGGCTTGGCCACAAGTGGGATGGGCAGAGGGACCCAAACTGGAGTCCAGCCAGCAGGACAGTACAGACCAGAGGAGTGAGCAACGAATGATACAGAATGTGTGGCCAGCGCCAGACACAGCACAGCTAGGATGCTGCTGTCCAGATGTGCCAGGGGTGTTCAGAGGAGGGGGATGCTCCAACTGCTGTCATTGCCCTGCCATGGTGCTTAGCTCCTGTGCAGGTGGGCAGGGAGTCCAGAGAAGCACAACTAGGGTAACCTCTTAAACCAAGCTGGAGTGGCTCCCTGCAGTCAGGATCCCAGACAGGAGCCCAAGGCCAGCGGGTGCATGGGACACTCAGCAGCTGGCACAGACAGACAGCAGGTGGGCATGAGCTGGGGACACGTGTAAGCAGGAACAGACCCGTGCCCAGGAGGGAACATAGTCACGTCAGCTGCAAGGCTTCTGGATGTGTCATCCATGGGGGAAAGCTGAGCACAAAGCTCCATCCCCCAGGACCCACCCTGGGGAGAGCTGTGCCGGGCACCCAGGGTGGTGCTCAGGGCCAGCAGAGTGCTTGTGACAGGGGGTGCCCAGGCAGGGCACGGAGCTGCTGGCAGTCACAGGCTGGGTGGAGCAGCTCTCCCACACTCATGCCAAAACATACAGGTGAAAAAGAAACAAAAATAAACCCGAGGAGGACACCTGTGAGGCTGGGGAGGCAGGGACTGCCCCTGCTGCGTCACTGCTGCAGATAGAGAGAGAAAAGTGAACGTAAGAGGATAATTAATTAGCGCTGAGCAGTGGTGCGAGTGTTTAAGGTCCCAGCAACACCAACACCCACACCCAGCCTCCCTCTCAGCTGCCAGCCCCAGTGCCAACAGTGTGAGCTGGCAGAGCCCACTGGGCACTGGCTGCACAGCCAGGCGGGCACAGAGCAGCCTGCCCAGGACCACCGGGTCTAGCCCCTCTACGGCAGCAGGACACGGCACCTGGTGGGACATGGGCACTGAGCATGGGGGGATATTGGGGTGTCTGGGGAACGGAGCTGCAGGTCTCACTCCCATGTTGGGCCCCTGCATGCTGGCTGAGGCTGAGGGAAGACCACAGCAAGGGCATGGCAGAGCTCCAGCAGTGGCAGCAGCCCCCGCAGGGCCTGCAGTGCTGTGGTCCCTGCCAGCTCCACTCCAAGGTCACTCCTTCTCCTCCTCTTCCTCGTCCTCCTCCTCCAGCCAGGTAATGTGGGAACTGCTGTGGGCCCTGCCTGCAGCCTGCCTGCCCTCCCACTACTTCCTCTGCCAGCTGGCACTGGCTGTGGCTCCCTCCCGGCTCTGCAAATTGCTCCTGGCTCTGAAGGAGCGCTCTGGAGCAGGCCCTGGGCGGCTGATGGGCAGGCATCAGGCAGGCATGCTGGCATGATGCCCTCACCAGACCCCAGCCCCTGAGGTCTCACTTCCCCCTGTCCACAGCCCCCCTGGGCAGGGGCAGTGCTGCTGTCCAGCAGCAGGCAGGAACAGGGGTCGCTGAGGCACCCCAGCACCTCACCTCCACCGCCCCATGCCCAGGGACGTGGCTCCCGAGGTGAGTCAGGGCAGTCATGGCACGACTGCCAGCAGCTGCAGTAACAACGCCAGGCTGGATGCTGTACACACCAGCCACGGGTGACACACACCAACCAGAGGTGACACTCACCAGCCACGAGTGACACATGGTGTGACACAAGTGACCGCTGGTGGCCGAGACCTGGTGGGCTTCCTGACCCAGCTGCGTCCCCCTGCCCTGCTGTCCCTTGCACTAGGAAGCAGGTGGAGGGGACCGGGCTGCCCCTCCGGAGCAATGCCCACTCCTGGACACAGCTGGCACCACTGCTCGGGCAGTCCCCGTGCAAGCCCTGGCACTGCCAGCAGCTGCTCACGTCACTGCTGTGCTCCTGCCCCTGAAAATGCAGCAGCCAAGCCCCCTCCCACGCAGAGACAGCAGAGCAGGGCTCTCTGCAACGCTGACCCCACAAACCAGGAGTGGGGGGACACTGGTCACATCACGTCACTGCTGGGGACAGAGTGTATGGCACAGCCATGGTCACCAGTCTGGCCCCACGTCCTGCAGCAGCACCGGTGCGTGCCAGTCCACCGGCAGGGGAGCAGCTGCAAGTGTTTCTTTGTGCTTCAGTAGATTTGATCTGGCAGATGCCACATGCCACCGGCTCACATCCCTGAGGCCACCGGGGTTTGTGTCCTGGCTCCCAGCTTCGGCTGGTGGGTGCTGAGGTCTGGCCCAGCCGGCAGAGATAATCTCCAGCACAGTTTCTGTTACGGCCAAGAAACAGTGCCAGCAGCCTTGCGCCACAGGCTGGCGACAGGGAACACCTAAAGGGAACCCCTGGCAGCAGTCCCCGTGCCTGCACAGCAAACACCTCACTGCTCCCACTGACAGGACAGTCCCACCAGACACGGCCCCACCCAGGAATGATGGAGAAAGGCCTCATCAGCACTCCCCCCACTCCCACCTCCCAACCCCATCCCCACCCTCATCCTGCTGCTGCTGCTGCTTTGGGGCCATCAGCCCAGAGCCCTGGGCTACAGGCAGTGCAGACAGTGTGGTGGGCACCCGTGCTGCAGCCCTGAGACCATCAGGATGGGCTTCCAGAGCCTTGTCCTGCTCCGGGTTCAATGCCAAGGGGGAAAGGGAGGGCCAGGAGGAGCCGAGCCAGGTTCCTGCAGAGGTAGAGAGGTGCCAAGCCCTCGGCATCCCCAAACACATCACCTCCCAACCACCAGTGTTCTCCCAGAGCCTGTCCCTGCTCTGGAGGAGACCCCATGTACAAGCACCCCAAAATCCAAACTTGATCCTGTGATCCCAGGCTGGGGCAGAACCAGGCAATCTCCATCAGGCTGAGGGAGTGGAGTTTTGTGACATCACTACTGAAACCCCTTAACTGGGCCAGAAAAATCCCTGTTCCTTGCCCTGGAAGCCTGCCTGCTGTGCAAATGAAAGAGCTGGATTGGCAGGGCTGTGTGAGCAGGAGATAGCACCGGGATGGGTGGAAACGGCTCCAGCAAACCACAGATCCAGACCCCAGCAGAGACTGAGCAGCTCCTTGCCTGTGGCCAGTGAGGAGGGCATCAAGCCAAGCGAGACCCCCCTGTACCCCAGCCTCAACAACCCTGGATGCTGACAGCCCCGACTCCAGCCCTGCAGAGGCTGCAGCACCCCCCGCCAGGGCTGCACCCACGGCTACACCCGCGCTGACTCAGCCACCAGCGATAAAACCTGCAGGGCCATCGTATCCCATGGGGCAGAGCCCAGGAACTGAGAGGCCCCGTCAGCACAGAAACTGGGGGTCCATGGGGTGCACAGCTGCGTCCTAGGGGTGCTGGTGCATGCAGCATCCCAGGGCTCTTGAAGAAGGGCTGCAGATTGTGCCAAAAGAGCTGGACCCAGAGATTTTGGGGTATATGCTGCATGGGAAGAGCCAGCTCAGGGAAACCCTCTCCTTCCTAGCCAGGAAGCCAGGAATGATGGCTGCAGAATGGGTCACGTTACAGCAGCTCACTGGGCCGCCCTCTCTCCCGGTTTAGGGCCTTCTCTCTCTCTCTGACAGGTGCGAGATGATGAACTCCCCGAGGCAGAGCAGCTCCTCGCCCACAAGAGAGCTGCAGGTTCCCCAGGAGCAGTCCCCTGCTCACGCCCAGCCTGGCCCAAGCAGCAGCCATGGGTGCTACGGGTGCTACGGGTGCACTGGAGACCTGTACCTTCCACACCTCCTGCCTCCACCTCCACCACAGTCTCCTTTCCGTAGGAACGAAACAGGGGCCAGGAGCCCAGGGAACCCCAGTGTCACAATGAGTCAGGGTCCCTGCCAGCACTCAGCTGACATTTCACCTCTCATGTCCCCCACCTAGAGCAATGGGTTCCCACTCAAACAGCAAATACCCCTCACAGGCTTTGCCATCGTCCATCCGTGCAGGAAGTTCCCCAGCACGTGCCACGGTGTGCATGGGTTAACAGCCTCAGCCCACAGTGCTCCAGGATGGGATGAGGCAGGGACCAGGACCTGCTCCGGCTGTGTTTCCTTCCTCCAATTCAAAGCTCACTCCAGGCACTTAACGGCCAGTTTCTTCCCGTTGCAATTCTCGTTAGCTGACGAAGTGGCTAATTACAGGCCTGCAGCTGCCATTTGGAGCAGCAGCGGCGCTGGGTTATGCCCAGGCACGGGAGGGAGATACCTCAGTGCTGGCAGTGGTGTTGAGGCCAGGCCCTGGGGTTTTGGGGGCAGCCAGCCCAGGGGAGTCACTATTCACCTTGGGGACCAGACCCTATGGGTTTAATGCAGGGATGGGACTGATAGCAGCTCCTGGGCCCTGTGCCCAGGGACCCAGCACCTTGCACCGGGGGAGAGGCCATCCCATCACCCCTCTTGTCCCTGGGCACCAAACCACCCATCCTGTCCACAACATCCCCATCACCACATCGACGCTCTTGTCCCCAGCAGCCCCCATTAACTTTCTCATTCCCAGAGTCCTCACTGTGCTATCACCCCTCCTGTCCCCAGCATCGCCACATCTCTCCTGTCCCCAGCACACTGTCCATCCTGTGACCCCTTCTGTTCCCTCTGCCCCTGCCACACTGTCACCCCTGTCACCCCCCATCATGCCTCTAGTCTCCAGCATCCTGTCCCCAGTGCCCTGACCACACTGACACTGTGCCCCCCCAGAAGCGCCCAGCAGGGCTAAGCCGATTACCTCCCTTAATACCGCCATGGCCCAGAAGAGACATTTCAGGCAAACATTGATGCACCTTCCCCTGCGCTGCAGGAAGCGCAGATCTCTGTCCCGGGCACCCTGGGGACTGAGGGGTCCCAGGGTGGGGGACTGGTCTCCAGAGCTTCCAGGAAATCGCAGATCCAAAGGATCTGACCCTGCACAGTGCAAGCAGCAGGCCCCTGGCTCTGGCACCACAGTCTCCCCACCCTGAGCTCCAGCTCTCCCTGCACCAGCACCTCCAGGGTATTGCTGGGGTGCACATGAATTTATGAATCCCCAGACAACTACAGCAAAAGGGATGAGGGACTTTCACCCCATCTCTTCCATAAACTCTTCCTTGATGCTGATTCTGCAATTGGAATTATCAGACGTCTTTCCACCCATTCCCCCTCCTCAGGCCTGCAGACAGAGCCCTGCCCATGTCCCTGGCATGGGTACCGGCTCCTTGGAGCCCTGTGGGATGTCTGTGTCCCACATCCCAGCTCCTCCAAACCTTACCCCCACAAGGGCTCCTCTCCCACAGTGGGAGCCAGCTGAGCGCATGTAACCCCAGATAACAAGGTGGGGACATTATCTCCAAGAATAAAAACTACATGGAAAATTAAACTCGGGAGCAGCATCCCAGCTGCTGTGTGGAGAAGCACTCAGTCTGCACCAGTGTGGCAGAGGACAACCCTCCATGCAGCCATGGGGGGCTTGAAGGGACGGGGTGACTGAGTGGGACCACTGTCCACCATCACCACCACTCCCAGGGGGACCCAGACAACCGTTCCTGTTTCTCAAGAGAAAACTGGGGCCGCTTCCTGCAGCCCGACTCACAGGATGTTGTGGGGCTGAGACCACTCCCTGCTCACCCACTGGGCAGAGCCCGGGGCAGCTCGGCAGGGCAGCCAGGCCCTTGCAAGCACCGTGGGCGCAGTGCCAGCCCTGCTGTCTTGCTCCCAAGAGGGGCTTGGAGCTGCTGCAGCTTCAGGAGTCAGCACTGGGGGTCCCTGGGGCCACTGTGCCCACTGTGTCCTAACCCTCTCCCCAGTGCAGCGATGGACAAGCAGGCAAGGAGGAAAAGTCAAGAGATGGACAATCCCACTATAGGTTGAGCCTGGGAACTTCCCAGGGGATGACTCCTGCCTAGCCATGCCCAGCTGGGAACTTTGAGCAGTCCCTGCACCACTGCAGAGCAGGGGCAGCCAGTATCAACACCAGCATCGTGCTCCCACCCACGTCCCTGCGGAGCGGCACGAGGAGGAGCAGCAGCGCGGAGCCGGCAGGGCAAATGTGGCCAAATGGGTCACTTGGACTGGAAAGACCTACTCAGGTTTTGCTGAGCATCTTCTCCAGGTGTTTGGGATGTGAAGTGATGGCTGTGGCAGTGGGGCTAGGGGATTCAGGATTATTAAAAAATGGGGTTCTTGCCTGTCATCCCATTTGGAAAACATTTTTTTTTGTTTACAATAATAACAATGATAATAATAGATTAAATTTGGCAACCTAGTTACTCAAGAAGGGGGGAGAAATACAGCTCTCACTCATGTTCCAGGAAATGAAGCCAGAAAACGAGGCAAGGCAGGGGCTCTGCCCAAAGCCTGGTGTGATGGATAGAGACACGTGGGAGAAAAAGCCCAGCCGAGGAGCAGCAAGCAAACCTAAACCACCCTGCAGCACCTCCAAAGCACTGCTGCCCTTCCTCCAGCTCGGATCAGGCTCACAGCAAGACGAGGATGTTACTGTGCCACGTGCAGCTGCATCCCAGGAGATGGCATCTACTGCAGGGGCTCTGGGTCGCAGCGCCAGCCAAGGAAAGTGAGGAGGAGGAGAAGGAGATGCCAACCCCCATCTGAAGAGGCTTTGATGAAGCTGCAGAGGCAGGAGGACACAGGTATGGTGGTGCAGGACCTTCTCCCTGGCTCTCTCCTTACCAGGAGCCAGCTCCATCAGGATGCCACAGAGCTGCTCCTGCGCCTGCCACCTCCACCTCACAGCCATCCCCAGAGAAAGCCAAGCTTGGCCCCATCTGCCCAGGAAAGGCAATTATAAAGTGAGAAGAAACAGGCAATGCTTCCTGTGCCCCACTGCACTCAGGAAGGAAGGCGGTGGGTCAGGACAGCGACTGCTTTCCCTGCCCAGCATCCCAGGGATATTTCTTCAGCCATCCCCAGGAGAAACCTACCTGGAGCTCCCCACTGCCACATGCCACACAGCCTCGACCTCCTGTCAATGGGATGCTGCTGTTGGGAACAGTGCAAAGACACCATCCCCAGCTTCTCTCGGGGGAAAGAGGTTGAGCTGAAAATCCCACCCCACGTGTGCCAAGAGCGTGCAATATCCCAGCACTGGGAACAGGCTGCTGATGTGGCGCCAGGCCCCTCACGCTCATCTCACCTCCAGCATCCTCCTAGGGCTGGGAAGGGAGGGGAAGGGAAGGGGAAATTGCCACCACCCTCCCTGACAGCACCCAGGCACAGCCACCCCAGCAGCCCCTCAAGGGACCCTGCCCCACCAGCACTGCCAGGCCAGATGATCCCACACCAACCCCTTAAATTCAGGAGCAGTGGAGATTATGCTGGATCACTGGTGGCTCATCCAAGCCACCCGGATCTCCTTCCTCCCATCTCAGCCTGTGTCAGCAGCACTTCTGGCTGGGCCACCCGAGCCTTGGCTCATGGGAGGAGGGGGAGTGCAGGAGCATCCCCACCTCTGCCTCCAAACCACCGACATGGAAACACACAGACGTGTTGATCCACTGGGAGATTTAAAAATTATTGCACCTTCCCGCTGTCCCTCAGAGCAGGCGGGTGCATGGCGAGGCCACCCGGGCCCCGGCTGACAGCAGGCTGCCTGCCCGGCGTCCGCCTGCCCGGCGTCTGCCCTGCCGGGAGCCAGAGCAGGGAAACAATATCGGATCCGCAAACAATGCTGGGAGCCAGGAGGCCCTTCCCGGCTCCTGCGCCAGCGAGGCGGAAAGCACCTGTCCGAGACAGGCCGTACCTAGGCAGGGACACGGCACCTCCCCGGGCGGGCGGAGGTGGGCAGCCACAGCCTTCCCCGCAGGCAGCGACAGCGCTCGGGGCTGGCTGGGGTTTTGGGGCCGCTGTTTGTGCCCATCACAGCCCCGCGCACCCCAGCAGTGGGCACAGAGCAAGGGGACATGGAGCATGTCCAGTGCCAGCCCCTCCAGGAGGGGAAATGCCCTAACCCAGACCCCGAAACTCAAACAAATCAAACCCGAACGCCCCGAAACAACCCTTCAGCATTATAGCAGGGCAGCTTAGGGCGGTGCTGCGCGGGAGGGTGCGAAGGCCACCCATTCCTTCTGCCCCGGCGGAGAGCAGAAATGTCACCGTCACTGGTGTAGCCCCGCGGGGCGATGCTGCGGCCGCTCCCGGGGCAGTGAGGCAGGTGGGCAAACAGGGCTCCCTCCAGCGCAGCCCCCGGCGGCTCCCCGGGATGGCTCGGTCACTCACTGCAGCACCTTTATTTTTTTCTTTGTTTCGGTGTTTTTTGATGTTGTTTTAATTTTTTTCCTACCAATAAAGGTGCTTCATGAGGGCCGCTCCCATGACTATGTGCTCCTTCCCCACTCCAGGATCCACATCTATGGGTCCCTCCAGCCGCCCCAAACAGCTGCTGGGGACCAGCCCTGCGGCGCTGCCACCCGCTGCTAGGCCCCTGCCTGCAGCAGCGGGCAGGAGAGTGACGGGGCGGCGCTGCCCGTCCCCGGGGAGCGCTGCGGGGTGTGAGAAACCCCCGTGGGGCTTCGTGGCGGGGGCACCTCCTGCCTTGCGTCCACACAAGAACACGAACACCCACGGATGCTGATCCCTCGTGGGGATGGGGATAATGGGGGAGAAGAGCGGGGCAACCGCAACAAGGTTCGTCGTGGGAGGGGACACGAGCATCCGCGGGGGAAGGGAGAGGACACGGACACGGGAGTGGGGGGGGAACGAAGAGGTACTCACCGGCACGGGCGAGGCGCAGACGNGGCTCCGTGCCGTTTGGCCACACCCCCGACCCCAGCCCGCCCGCCCGCCCCGCGGCGGGACCGCTCCGGCATCACCGAGCCGGGGCTGCTGCGAGCGCCGCAGCGCCCGGGGATACTCAGAGCCCCTGCAGGGCCTAAGGGGGCTCCAGAGAGCTGGAGAGGGACTTTGGACAGGAGCCTGGAGTGACAGGACACAGGAGAATGGCTTCCTACTGCCAGAGGCAGGGTTAGATGGGGTATTGGGAAGAAATTCTTCCCTGTGAGAGTGGAAAGGCCCTGACACAGGGTGCCCAGAGAAGCTGCGGCTGCCCCATCCCTGGAAGCATTCAAAGCCGAGTTGAACAGGGCTCTGAGCAACCTGGTCTAGTGGCGGGTGTCTCTGCCCATGGCAGGGGGGTTGGACTACATGACCTTGAAAGGTCCCTTCCGACCCAGTGCAGTCTGTAATGCTGTGTTGGGATCTGGTTATTCCCCAGCCCCACATGAATGGCATAGACTGGGAATGAGGGGCTGGGGAATCTCACCTGTGGGTCATGTGGCTGCTGGGGTAACGTTCAGGCTGATGGCTGGAGGTGTCTCACCCCTGCCTGCTCTGCAGCTGTGGCACCTGGCTGAGTGCTGAGTTTGTCAAACCTCATCTGCAGCCACTGATTTTGGATAGAGCCGTGCACTGCCAAACCACCCCCTCCCTTGCAAGTCAGAGCCACGTCCCTGGGTCACTCCCTTGCAAAACCTCTTTCCATATCCTGGGTTAGTCTCACATCTCTAGGGTTTTCTTTCCAACCCCTATGTCCCCTTCAGAGCACAAATGTCCCATCTGGCTGCAGGACAGTGGGTGCTTGGTGGAGATGTGCCTCCACAGCTACAAGCCCCAGAGATGCCACACAGACACCCCAGTCATGCCAGCAAGCCACGTCCAGCAGGGATGCCAGGTTGTCCCTGTGTGCTGCAGAGCTCCCAGGCTGCTCGAGGTTTTCCCCCACGGAGTCAGGGGATGGTCTGCAAAATCCTGGCATCCAGTCTCTGGCCCCATGCTCTGGGCACAGACCCGAGGCCTTGGCACGTAAACAATGACATGATGCTGGGTGGGACCCGCTGTCTGGGATCCCGCTGGCCAACATGTGCTGCCTGATTCCCAGGGCAGGGATTCCCATGGCTGGTGCCGTGCTGCGTGGCTGGGCTCAGCCCCAGCCGACACGCTCACAGCGGGAGCCCTGTTAGAGCGTCAGTGGTGCCCTGGCAGGCTGTCAGCCCGCTCCGAGCCTGTCCAAGGAATGCTGAGAGGGAGCCGCCGTGCTGCGGCGTGACAGGGACGCCAGGCTTGGCTCTGGAAGGAATTGCCACCTGCCCCTGGCTCCCCCTGCCGCCACGGCTGAGCAGGAAGGTGCCAGGCAGAGGTGGGTGACAGCATGGCATGGGGCCAGCCACGTCATCTGCCCCCAGCAGAATAGTTACCTCTTAAATTTTCTTTATTCCTTAATTTCCTTGGCCCTTCGCTCCTGTGAAAGGGACTGTGAAAAAAAATCCCTGTCTGGGATTTTACTTCCCCAAGAAAATGCTGCTGTCATGGGTTAGGAATGGCACTCCCCAATTTTGTGCTCCCTGCTCAAGACTCTCCCAAACCAGATGCTGCTCAGTCCCTTCCTCCCACCACCTCCTTCCTGCTCTGGGAATGTAGTTGAGAACTGGAGGCACAAAAAGGTGGGTTGAGATAAAAGCCATTTACTGGGAACAGCACTTCTGTGAGGACCTCAGCACTCCCCAGCGTCACACTCAGCCATGGGGCTGAGGCACAATTTCTTCGTGATTCTTTTATCCCTGGTGACACTGCTGGTCCTTTCAGCAAGCTCCACTGGTCCATATCGTGGTGTGGTCTCATCTATCAGTGTCTTGAGTTGATGAAGGCTAAGCACAGACACAGCTGGGACTCACGGTACCCAGCCTGCCACAAGGATTCTCCCTCTTCCCTCTCTGCCCATAAATTCCAGAGGTGCATTCCCAGCCCAGTACTAAAGCAGCCACACCTGGCAGGAGTGGCCATGAACTCTCAGGTTTCCCTGGCAGTAGGAGAACAAAAGGGCAGCAGATTGCTCTGGCTCACCCCTGCCCCAGTAGTTGTGGGTAAAAAGGGATGGGAAATTCCCATTTTATTTTCAAAGGAGCTGCTGAATTTTGTAAGTGTCCTAAAATGTGGGTTCCTCACCTGGCCCTGCCTTGTCCATGTCCTCTGGGAGGATGTAGTGCAGCCTCACCCGAGTGGGATAAAGCATGTTGGGTTCCCGCTGGGAAATCTTGGCTCCATCAATCACAAGACATTTGTTTCCATAATTTTTCCTCAGTAGGATTCTTGCAGAGTTTTGCTTGTAAAGTAATCCCAACCCAGCACTGGGCTGAGGTCCGGGGAGGACACATCTCACTGTACCTGTGGCTGGATCTCCCTGCACACACTGAGCAAAACATCCGTTCCCACCCCTTTATTTACAGCCCCCAGGTACCACCATCTTGGCTCCACGTGTCGAGAGTCCCTGAACCCTTCCTGAAGGCATGCCATGAACCAGATCCATCTGCTCTCCCACCTGCACTCCTGCCTCATCACCGTTTCACATGTGAAAGCAGCTTCCTGATCCCAGGATTAACTTCGGCTCCAGAAACTATAAAGATCAGTCCACTGACAATGGTTTTCCTACTTATACATATTTTATTACATTAAGGGAAAGACATCCGGCTCTGCAGTGCCTGCAAGTCCAGCCCAGACCAGATTACCCAGCACTTACCAGGAGTGCAAACAGCTGAGCATTATTGCTGTGCTTTGCAGTGTTTCACCTCGGAAAGGGCTCTGCTTGGGAATAAAAGCTCTTTCCAGGGACAAAACCCTCACGTAGATAAATAATTAAAGGAAAAAGGCTTACCAAGGGCATTGGCACGCCAAGGCAATGTGTGGATAGCCAGCACAGTTTATCCCTCTGGGCAGTATTTATTTCTTACGGAAAGAGTTCCCAGAATTACTTACTGGGAGAACTCCTGTGGGCAAACAATTAGCAGTGTTAAAGAATCCCCTCCTAGTCGATCCCAAGGATGCTACATGCCACCCTTCTGCCACCCCTCTGAGAGGATGAGGAGCTGTGCCGTGCTCCACACTGGTACCCAGCTTCAGGGACGGGATGAGACCCACCTCACCCATCCAGGGCTGTACCTGCAGAGCTGGGCTCTCTGGAGCTGGCACTGAGTCTGAGCCAGCAGTCGGGGGCTTTCAGTCACAGAGGAAGAGGATGCTGTGAATTAGGGACCCAGCCCCCTGGTCCCCCGAGGCAGTAAGAGGTCAGAGTGTTGGATGTGCTGGTGAGGAGGAGCGAGAAGCTGCCGGCTGTGCCCCCACCAGCACTGCCTGACCGGCACCCCCAGGCTCTTCCCCTGTGTCGGGTCACTGAGAGACCTGTCCCTGCTGCCAGGAGGGTGGGATCACTCAGCTGCACCTTCAGTGACACCTCTAACATCAGAGGATGTGGCAGGACTGTACTCTGGACATGCACAGGGCTCTCCTGATGGTCCCAGGCACTGTTAAACAAGAGCAGATGCAATAGTAGGAGGAGACCGGGGAACAGACGCAGTAGCTCCTCTCCTTCCAGGTTTCCTGGCCTGCAAGTGGTGATTGATCCCACAAAACGTGACAGGTCAGACCCCACCTGAACAGCTGCTGCCCGTCATGGGAACAAATTGTGTTTACACCTTTAGAGAAGATACAGAAAGGTGTCCTGCTTGCCCTCTCCATCACGGATTGTGGGAGCAGATGTCAAAAAAAAAAAAAATCTTTAAATGTTACAGACAAAGCGCCTGCTGGCCAGTACTGCACTGGGGATGTCAGCCTCATGTTCACACTGAGAAAACAACATAAGGCAGGTACCTCTGAGAGTCTGGAGGACCAGAACGGCATTTAAAGGTGACTGTGGTTCCATCAGGCTTGAGAGTGGCAAGGGAAAGCAGAGACACCAGCCTGCAGGAAAGACTCTGGGTCTAACGAGAAACTGGAGCCTAGGGATAAATGAAGACAAGATACAGAAGATTTTGAGTGTGAAACTAAAACTACTGAGCTTGCAGGAGGAGCAGGCCAGGAACCTGTAAAGAGCAAGCCTGTAAGAACTTACTGGTGCTGACAGAGTTGTCATCATGTCGTTCCAGAGAGAAGGGTGGGAACATCTGCCAGAGGCGTAGACAAGGTGGGTGCCAGGCTGAGAGCACTGAGCACCCTCAAACAACACTGCAAGGGCCCTCCAAGAGGAGGGGCGCAGGTGCTTTTGGAGGGGTGAAGGTGCTATAATCACCTGTCTACAACGGTCGTTCTAGTTATCCTTGGATATGAGGACAACATAACCAGCATTAAGTGAGCTGATGGGGTGGGTTTTTGTGTACCTGTTCCTTTTGGTTGTTTTTAGAAGAGATATTTGGGAAAATAACTTCAGCTCCAGTAGGCATGAGTCAATGCCATTTGGCGTAAATGGGAAGATCAATAGGGGCAGATTGGTGGCTCTTGCTGAGAACAAGCACAAATCAGGAGAAGTGAGGCGAGCTGGTTCCTGCAGCTGGGCAGATTTGGGAAGTTGAGCATGCAAACAGAAAAGAGAAAGAAAAGGCGCAAAAAAATCCCTTCTAAGCACAAGGGAGAGGCTGGTGAAACAGAGCTTCTCCCCTAGCAAACAAGCAACATACAGACACCAAGGAGAGACTCTGGAAAGAGTGGAATGTCTGCAAGGAAAGTAAAGAACCTGTGCTGGAAGATGAAGGAGTGCAGGGAGCACGTGAGAACTGCTTGCAGAGTTACATGGGATAAGTATTCACCCTGCAGCCAGGTAGCTGGGGACAGACAGTCCTGTTGTGTCCTCAGTACAGCACCCTGGATGTCAGACATCTCCTGCTCCCAATGTTCCAAGAGGACAACGACAATTTATGGCCAGTGACAACACAAGGGCGCTGGGACAGCAGCATTAGAGAGGGAAGAGAGTCTTCAGGGATTTGCTGAGGGAGAGAAATGTGGCTGCACCTGGATTCAGGAAGAACGAATGTTGTGTCTCCAGCAGTGAGGGTGCAAAGTGTTTTTGTGATGAGGGAGAAGAGGAATCCAACCCCAGATATTTGCAAGGCTTCAGGGGAAAGAAAGAAAGCTTGGTGGGCACAAGAGCTCTGGGACTGCAGAGCAGTCTGCCTGCCTGCAGGATCCTTGACTGGAGAGCCAGTGGTCTGATCAGCACAGGGGAACCTTGAGCCACCAGTACAGCACACGGTGCCAAACTGGCCATGGGGACAAGGGGTTCCAGTCTGTGTGGGAAAATACTGATGCTGTGTTATGTTAGTGAGACCTTTCTGTGTGCTGCACAGGGAGCCCACTTGAGGAGGAATCTGAGCTGGGCTGTCAGGATGCCTGAAGAGGAGAGAGTCCATTGCAGAAGAGATGGTGCAACATGGGCAGCCTGGAGAAGCAAATCCCAGCCAGGAGATGGCTGCAGCACCAGGGAGGAGAGCCCCTGGCTTGAGCATGCTGCTGTGGGCCACCCTGGAGGGGCAAGCCTGCAAGAGCTAGCAGCTGAAACCCAGTGCCAAAAATTACTTTGAATCAGGAATCAGCTCCTTACACCTAATGCACCAGGGTTTGAGACACCAGTGCAGTTTCGATATACTCCTGGGTGTATATTGAAAGGGGAAAGGCTCTTCTGGGCTCACAACCACCAGATCCCATGGCCAGTGGCACTTGGGGAACTCTGGGGTCTCACACAGTGCCTTCCCAGGAGATTTGGGGCCCAAAGTGCTCACTTCATGGAGCAAATACAGGAGGTGTTTGGGTTCCTAAATCCATTTGTCATCACTGGAAACTTTTCCCTTTACCTAACATAAACCTCTTCCAAGTACAATTCTGTGTTCGCAGGGCCTTTGAGTGGATTTAATGAAGCAGAGATGGAAAATGACATGGCTGGCCCACTGGGAAGGTATCACACAGACAGACCCAGCACAAGACCCCTGGGGAGGACACCCACCCCCAGCTCCCTCCCTGTACCCTGCGACCTCTCCACAACCAAGGGTGTACCAAAGAGCTGGTATCCCCAGGACAGCACCACAGTCTGGGCTACCAGAAAACCAGGTTGGGTTCTCTGGCACCAGTTGCCTTACTTGGAGGGTGCAGAGGAATGAGGCACAGCAGACCGTGTGTCCCCCCCAGCAAAACTCCCATGAGCCAGGGCAGGAGAAAATGTCAGAGGTGCTGTGTGAGTGGGATGCAAGTGGCATCTTCATTTCATTTTCCGATAACTGTAGGGCTTTGCAATTACATCTGCTGATCTGATAGTCATTAGGGAATGATCAGCCAGTCATTGGCAGGGGCTGTTTGCCTTTCTGCTAATTAAATTGCATTTGATTTGCAATCAAATCTAATGAGTCAAGTGAGTTTGAGGTAGGCTCAAGTGAAGCACAGGCCAGCTCCACAGCCTTGCTGTGCATGGAGAGCCACATCCCAGGAACACCGCCAGGAACCACCCTGAGGCACAGGGGAATGAGGGACACGTCTGCAGGTGAGCAGTGCCGTGTTTGTGGCAGGGGCAGGGCTCCTGCTGTGCTGCCACCAGGTGACCTGTGAGGCTGTGGACTTTGAGACATGCACCAGTGCACTGGGTTGGCGTGGCCAAGCTTTGGTAGTGGGGGGGCTACAGGGGTGGCTTCTGTGAGAAGCTGCCAGAAGCTTCCTCCACGTCTGGCAGAGCCAGTCCTTGGTGGCTCCAAAGATGGACACGCCACTGGCCAAGGCTAGGCCAATTAAGAGTGGTGGTAATACCTCTGAGATTACATATTTAAGAAAAGGGGAAAAAAAGGTTCTTTGTGCAGTTGTAATTGTGGCCAGATAAGAGCGGGGTGAGAATATGTGAGAGGAAAGCTCTGCAGACACCAAGGTCAGTGGAGAAGGAGGGGAAGGAGCTGCTCCAAGTGCCAGAGCTGAGATTCCCCTGAGCCCCTGGTGAAGACCATGGTGAAGCACCTGTGCCCCTGCAGCCCAAGGAAGGCACAGGAGTGCAGAGATCCACCTGCAACCCCTGGAGGAGCCTGTGCTGGAGCAGGGGAATGACTTCTGTCCCTGAGCAGCATCCCGTTCCCATCTCCCTGCACCACTGTGGGGACAAAGGTAGAGCTGGTAAGGAGGAAGGGGTGGGGGGGAAGGTGTTTTAAAGGTCTTATTTTACTTTTCATTATCCTGCTCTGATTTTGTCAGTCATAAATTCAATTAATATCCCTAATTAGAGCCTGTTTTGCCTGCGATCACTCATTTGGTGAGTGATCTCTCTCTTATCTCAACTCATGAATCCTTTGTTATATTTTCTCTCCCCTGTCCAGCTGCAGAGGGGAGAGATAGAGAGGTTTTGGTGGGTGCCTGGGGTCCAGCCAGGGTCACCCCACTACAGCCAGACACCCCGTGCTGGTGTGGAGTGCTCCCCTGGCTGCCAGGCCAGGAGAGAGACAGCGAGTGCAGCCCTGACTGCAGGCTGTGGCAGAGGGGCAGGGAACAGAACAGGGCAGAGACCCCAGCACGGGGCTGCTTCTCTCTCCTGCAGCTCTCTTCACAACAGGCGTGTCTGGCAGCTGCAGCGGTTTGGGACACCGGCGGGATTCCGATACACGCCTGGGTGTGCGTGGAAAGAGGAACGGCTGCTCTGGGCTCACACCCACCAGATCCTGTGGTCTCATTCTGCACCATTCAAGGCAGATGGACAAGCCTGGTCCTGGTGTCTGCATGTGGTTTGCGTGACTGCTGTGGTGATCACACCACCAGCTGGTGGCTGGTGCTGCACCCGTCATGTGCAAAGGGACATCCAGGAGCCTCTAACACGACTGCTCCAGGCAGGTTGGTTGGGCACCCATGCACTCAGGTTTTTTTGGGATGGCCAAGAGCCCATATGTCCTGAGCAGCAAGTGGGACCTGGCTCAGAGGCTGAAATTAAAGTGTCATCCTCGTTCCAGCCAGTGCTACTCTTACAACCTGAGCTGATCCCATACAGTCACATTTTATTTTTAAAAAGAGAAAAAATGAAAAGTCAAGAGGATTAACTATCACATATGGCACAGAGATTGTCTGGAAAGACCAGCTTAGCTTCCCTCTGAGTGCTTAAGCTGATATTAGCAAATACAAACCCTAAACAACATTGGGAAGCCTAAATGGAACCCAGTGTGCTTGCATCAATTTAAGAATCTGATTCGAAATAGCATAAATATTCTTTAACTTACTGAAGGCAGCTGAAGGCAACAATGTAAGACAAACAACGGAGACACCAGAATTTGGCTCCTTGCTCCTCTGCTCTGAGAAATGACACCAGCAGGGAAAATCTTGTGGCTCTGAAACTGCCCTCACTTGGGCAAGCTCAGCTGGGATCACTCCTGGCTGTTCACCACCCACAGCTGCCAGGACGACAACAGGAGGGACCACACACCCCAGTACCCCAGGTTCTCCCCAGACAGCTACACCAAGATCTAGGGAGGGTTTCTGTTTATTTGGCAAAAAGCAGGGACAGTGTGCTGAAGGAGCAGGGGCTCTGTCAGAGTCTTGACCACAGAGCTTGGAAGACGGCCAGTGGAGCAGCAGCCTGAAGCTGCAGAGCATGGGTCTTGCATTGCTTGGCAGGAGCATCCACGAGCCAGTCCACACTTCCTGGAAAACAGGGAGAGGCGGGGGCTGAGCGAGGCAAGGAGACCAGCGGGACTCTCCATTAGGATCAGTGCATTCTTCTCCAGTTCGCCCCAGATTTGTAGGGTGAGGCACCTCCAGCAAGGGATTTCTAGTAACCCCTGCAGCCATGTGTGCAACCACGTGGTGGGAAAGCACAGGCCAGGGGGGGCCAACAGCAAACACGTTTTGCATGGTGAGACACCAACCCACTCTGGCCAGGTTTGCCAGTCCACAAGCCCAGGGAGCCTTTGGCAGGAGCTGGTGTCCCGGCCCTCGCTGCTCAGCCGTGCAGCCGTTTCTCTGGTGGTTTCAGCTCACGTGCCTGTGTTCGGTGCCAGGCACTTCCCCCTGAGCGTCTCTGGGCGCTGCTCCTTGGGAGTCCCTGGGTACTGCTACCTGGGGGTCCCCACTGCAGAGCAGCATCCAAGGGAATAGTCCTACCTGCATGCAAGCTCCAGCCCAAGTTCAAACAGCTCAACCCCAGAGGAATTCAGAGTTCTTGGTGGCCCTTGCTGGGGCACCAAGAGGGACAGTTTCCAGGAGAGGACATTGCAAACTCCGTGTCGCACTGCGGCAACTCACCTACTGTTCACCAAGTCTGCATTCCTCTGTGGAAGTAAAGAGAAAGCCTCAGTCCGGCACTGTGGTCTGAATAGTCCCATTTAGCACCCAAAATAGACTACTCAGAAGAAACTTGTGGGTTTCTCCTTGCTCAGTGTGCCCAGCCAGAGCACCTCTGGCTGCCAGCACTCCCTCCTGCCAACTCAGACCCACAAAGTGGTGGCACTGATGGGCTGAGCTGGTCCCTGCCTGTGTGTCCCCGTGCTGGCCCTGGGCAGTGCTCACCCTGCCTGGGTAAGATCCAGATCATCTCGTCGGTGAAGCCGTTCAGGTTGGCAAGTTTCTTGAACAGCATCTTGATTTTGGGTCTCACCGACTGGGTTCTGCCTAAAGACAAAGACATGAGTTAGCTCCAGGCTGTGCCTGGCCCTGCATCTCCTGGGAAGCTGGTGAGTGTGTCCAGCCGAGGGCGGGATGGATGGCAGTCCCTGGGAGAAGGCTGCAGGCACTGGCAGAGGTCCTGGAGAAGAGCAGTGATGGCCAGGCACATGAGACACCCCACCCAGGGAACAAGATGAGCCAGAGGTCCTGACACCAGCACAGCGACTCCTCTCTTGGTTCCTGTCCCCACTGATTCTGTTCCCCCTTTGCAGCAGGACCCCCTCTCTCCACTCCATTTCACCAAGTAACTTACCCAAGGCCACGGACTTGCAGCACAGCGCAGGAGCCTGAGCTCCAGCCTCCCCAATCCCCAATCCACTGCCCCTTCCCTGCCACACAGGGAATGCAAGGTAGCCCCTGCCTCACTCTTGCCCCTCACCCAGGGCTCCCTGCCCCCCACCCCTGTCCCCTGGCTCCTGGCCTTCCAGGACCCTCAGGAGCACCCGACCCCTCTGAGCAGTTCCCCACTGCTGGCTACGCACTGTAAAGTCTCAGCATGCGCAAGGTCTTGTCGGCCTTCTCCCTGGTGGCAAGGACAATCATGTAGGACCTGCCGTCGGTATTCAGCAGCCGCACCGTCTTATTGCCTCTGTCTGCAAAAGGACGTGCAGAAAAATCAATTACCTCCTCCTGGAAACCCCCATGCTGCAAAGGGGCTGTAAAAGCATGAAGCCCACCAAGCCCGTCTTTCCTCGGAGTCTCCCCATCCTGGTTTTCTCTCTTGCTAAGGCTCCTCTGAAAGCCTGGGGGAGCCCACAGACCACAGCAGAGCAGAGGGATGTGGAAGTGAGGGCAGAAGGGGCTGTGGATGGTCAGTGCAGGCTGTTGGACAGTGTCAGACTGATCCTTGAGCTGGGAATGGTGGAAAACCACTCCTGCTCCATCCCCTGGGAACATCTACCCACAGCCTCTTTGCAGAATGAACCTGCTTTTCCCCAGGTTTAAGCTTGGTCTGAATGTGTTTATCCCAGAGAGAGGGACTGGGGGGTTCTGCCATGCTGCTGGGCCACCAGCCCTGGGGTGCAGCTGGCACCTGGACACAGAGGGGTGTCCCACCCAGGACACAGGAGGAGCAGGCCATGCCCCCAGGAACAGCCAGCTGCTTCAGACAGGGATGATGGGACATGCCTCTGCCCTGCCCCAAGAGCCAGGCACCCCCACTCACCAGAGCTGTAGTATTCACCCGGGTTGCCTGTTGGCTTGTAGATCGACTCAAATTTCATACATCTCCCGGGGCTGCAAAGCAGTGAAGGATGCTCCAGCTGAGGTGAAGTGACCCCCTTTTCCCTCCCCTATCCCAGGGTCGCTATCCCAGACGTGGGACTTGCTGTTCAGAGATGGGATGGTGCGGCCAGGGCAGGAGGGGACAGATACCACCCTTGGAACAATGGGTACCTGGGCTGGCAGGGGACAGTGCTGGCACCCGGGGATTATCTATGCCCTCACTCATGCTCTGAGCTTCTGGGATGAGACTGGTTCTTCTGGGAAAGTTGTAATCGTAGGGTCCCATCCCACCCTCTGTGGTGGCACTGGTCCTGGCTGGTGTTGCCCTGAGCCTGCCCTAGAGAGGGGGTGCCCACAGCTGTCCCAAGCCCCTGGTGGTCCTGTCTCAACCCCTGCCCAGGTCTTTGGTGAGTGCACTCAGGTGGAGACCCCCCAGTGCAGGTCCAGGGAGGAGGCTGGTAGTGAAGCCCGTGGAGAAAAGCATGTGGGACTTACGTGGGAATTGCAAAGGAGACCTTCAGGTCACCATCCCCCAGGACCTCAATGTTGGCCATCGCCATCTTCAGATGGTCCTTATTTTGGAGGTAGGTCTCGGAGTCAGAGGCCATAGCAGTGATGTACCATGTCCCTGCAACCTGGCAATGAGAGCAGGCTGTGAGGCCAGAGGAGCAGCCAAGAGTGTCCCCTCCTCAGGGACCAAGCCAGGACATCCTCAGTCCATGGAACACCCACATCCCATCCAGGCAACAAGATTCCCTCAGGGACACCTAAGCAGGAGCTGGGTGACTGTCCTCACCTGGGTGTGATAGCAAAGCAATGCTGGCTGTAGTGACCCCAGCTGTCCCCAATACCAAAACACCTCTACCCTGAGAGTCCTCCCCGCTCTGCTGGTGACCAGAGACCACTCCCTTCCCTTCCCTTCCCTTCCCTTCCTTTCCCTTCCTTTCCCTCACCTTTCTCTCGTCCAGCTCCGCAGCTCCCAGCTCCTCAGCCTGCACACGCAGCAAGCAGAGCAGTGCCAGCCCCAGGCTCAGCCCCAAGGTCCTCATCTCGCCTCAGCTCCTCTGGCTTCAGCAGTGGGATGGGGAGTGGTGCCGGGGCTGTCGGATTTATAGCTCCGTGCTCCCCCCTCTGCCCCCCCGGAGCCGTGCCGAGCCCCACGGGGCTCCTGGGGTTGGGCTTGGGCAATGGGGTGACCTCGAAGGGCAGCAGTCAGCCAAGGGTGAACAAGCCCCCGGGGCAGAGGGGGGCCTGTGCCTCCCAGCCCCAAAACGGGGTTACAGGAACTGTTGCACCACTGCTGAAATTGGGGATTTCCCCGGTTCTTCGAGTCGCTTGTGAAAGAACAAAGCGAACCGTTGTTTTCCAACGGGCTGCCGGACGGCTGCCAGGAGGAGCGGGAGGTTCTTCCCGGCAGAGGCCCCGGGGCAGCCCCGTTGCCCAGCTCACCAAGGCCCTCGGTGACCCGTTCTTCTGGCCAGGTTGAAACCTGCCCGGGATCCTGCTGGGATCGTGCCCAAACCCCGCCCCTCGCTGGCACAGCCTGAGCCGCGGTGCCTGCGCCGGGGCACTCGGGGTCTGCCGAGCGGGGCGCATCCGGAGCAGGGCGGGCAGAGGAAGGGGTTCGTGTCACTGTGGAAGCGAGTCCCTCCTTCCCAGAGTGGGATGTCCCCTGTGGCCCGGCTCTGCCAGGCTCCTGGGGTCACAGCCCCGCACCTGCCTGGGCACTGAGGGACTCCGGGGCAGGGAGGCAGTGGGGGGGCCCAGAGGCTGCCTTTGCTCTGCAGGAGGTGGAGGGGGATGAAAACTGCCCTGGGGGCTCGTGGCAGCACAGCCTTACTTTGGTCAGATGGAGGACCAAGGGGGGTGGCAGACAGGCATGGGAGTCCCAGTCCTGCCATAGGCAGCCCTGGGGGCCACCCCACTCCCAGCTGGGTGGCCCGAGAGAGCACTGAGCAGGGAATGGCGTTTCCTGGGGGTGTCCCTGCAGGCAGCACTGGGCAGTCTGACTGCTTAACCCTGTCTGCCCAGAGCTACTGACCACCCAGCTGGGCCGTGCCAGCCCCTGTTCACCCTGGCTCCATTCTTCCTTGCCCTGGCAGCTGCTCCCCTGCACCTTCTCCATCCTCTGCGCCCCATCCTCCCCACGCTGGGCACAGCAAACATCACATCAAGGGAGCCCCCTAACACCCGTGGGGGGCTGACAGGAAGGGTCAGCTCCAGGACTGTTTGGCTCAGGGTGCCTGGGGGCCCTGGCAGCACCCTGCTCCCGCCAACAAAGCACCGAGCTCTGGGGCAGCTTCTGCATCTATTTATTTAGGAGGTTGAGGGTGATCCTGGTGTGGAGCAGGGGGGTCTGGCAGAGCCTGGACAGGGAGGATGGGAAGGAGCACCACGGAGAGGGGAGCAGAGCCCATCGTCCACTAGGTCTGGAGGACACATGGCCCTTCAGCTGCAGAGGCAGGACAGGCAGACGACTGGTCAGAGCAGGGCAAAGCCAATGTGACATAGAGCCCCGAGGCAGGTGGGGGATCCCCCAGGGGCTGCAAGTCCCTGCTCAGCCCAGGCCATGCTGGAAGGGAGTCACAGCTTCCCCTGGACACGCTCACCTGATGTCCCCGGTGCATTGATCTGTTGGAAAGCAGAGAGGGGTGAGTGTGCCATTGGCAGTACCCTGAGCCCCCACACAGAGTCCCCACGCAGAGGGGCCACAGCTGCCACCCTGTGCCCTCGGGCCACTCACCTGACTTGGGCAGGATGGCCAGCATGTCCTCGGTCAGGCCCATGGTGAGGATGAGCTCCATGAACTTCTGCAGGAGCTGGGGGCTCACGTCCTGCTCCCGTGCTACAGCCACACGCCCACAGTGGGGGCTGGTGAGTGCAAGGAATCCCGGCAGCCAGCCCCACACGGGGGGTCCAGCTACTGTGGGGCAGCAGCTGGACCCCAGGGAAGGGCTAAGGTGAAGCCATGAACATGCAGGGTGGACACCAGGCAACCCACAGCTGCCCTGGGCTGGCATCAAAGGGGCACAAACCCCTTGGGATGAGCGACCCATTCGCTTGGGGTGGTATGGGGTGGCTGGCAGTGTTGGGTTTCTGCAGCTGAGCTGGCACACTGCAGGGGGCTCTGGTTCAACCCGCAACCAGCTGGAGATACCTTTAGTGCAAGGTTTTGTTCACCCCAAAATTAATTCCCTGGGTGATGGACATGGGGCACTGCTGGTGGTGGCCCTGGGCAGTGGTGGGGAGCCCAGCCCCTGCCCGCCGCCAGTGCCCCCATCCCTTCCTGGGAGCCAGGTCCCCGCTCCCAACACGCACTGAGGAGCTGCAGCGCCGTGCTGGGCTCTGTCTCGCTGTGATGGGCCTCGTGCAGGATAGCGTAGTGGCTGTAGTCTGTGTCCATCACACGCAGATCCCTCTTCTCTTGCACTCCTAAAGGACCCCAGAGGTGACCAGCTGGGCAATGTGGTACAATCTGAGTCCTCCTGGGCCCTGCCGGGGCCCATGGCTCAGTGCCTGAGCCTCAAATTTGCCTGAGGGGGGTCTGAGGAGGGAAACCCTGTGCGATGTGGGGGAGCCAGGTGCCCACCTGCCCACAACCTCTCGCTGAGCTGTGGAGGGGCCAAGCCCACCTCCCACTGCTCCCGAGGCACAGGGGCTGGGGGTGCCCACCCTCTGTTTCGGGGTACCCATGGCTCCAAAGCCCCTGCCCACACATACCCATGTAGTGCCCCGCCTGCCCGCTCCGCTGGAAGAGCAGCTCAAACTTTTGGCACTTGTCCAGCCTGGAAAAGGAACATGATAAAACCAAATGTGTCTGGACACCGCATGGGAGGCCAGTGGGGTGGTGGGCACAAGGGGAAGCCCAGCCTGCCCAGGGGGATGCACCGAGGCAGGACTGAGCAGCCCAGGGCAGCAGGTCCGGGGAAGTTGCCATGGTGGGGAGGGGAGTCCCTGGCCCACGGGGAACATGGCAAGCAGGACGGGCACTTACAGGGGCCAGACCAACTTCATGGCCAGGTCCCCTTCTGGCATGAAGCTGATGATGGCCATGGATGACTTCATCCCATCCTTCATCTTCAGGAAGATGGAGCAGTTGGAAGCGATGGCTGTGACATGCCACATCCCTGCAAACTGCACCAGGACATCACCAGTGGAATTTGGAAAAGCTGTGGGGACCTACCACCTGCCAGGAGGACCTGCACCCCTCCATGGGGGACCTGGCAGCCCACTGCAGAAGTTTGCCAACCTGCAGTGGACCTGCCGCTCTCTGTGGGGACCTGTCCCCCTCTTCAGGGACCTGCCGCTGTCTGTGGGGATCTGCCATGGGGAACCTGACAGCGCAGTGTAGAAACCTGCCAGCCTGTGGGGGCAGACCTGCCACCCTCTGTGGGGACCAGCCAGGCAAACATGCGGACCTGCCACATTCCTGTGTGCAGAACACCCTGTCCTGCCCCATGCCTGGAGTACAGGTGCAGCACCTGGCCCATGTTCCCTGGGGAAGTGCCACACACTTGGGGACATCATAGCCCCGCGTGTTGGTGTCCCTGCAATGGGCTGGCGCTGGACACAGCAGCCAGGACTAACCTGGTTTTGCACAGGCTCTCCTGGAAGCTGCCTTGGAGTTGGCTCAGGGATGGGGCTGGCAAGTGCCTGGGGTGCAGCACAGGCCCCCTGCCCCAGCCAGCCCCTCCAGCCCAGGCAGGATGTGCCAGGCAGCACCCTGTGCAGTTACCTTCTCGGTGTCCAAGTCCGGCTGCACGGGGACCTGGGCCCCTGCCCGCAGCAGGCAGAGCAGGGCCAGCGCCAGGCTGGGCAGTGCCGCTGTCATCCTCGCCCCAGAGTGGATGTGGGCAGGACAGGCTGCACCCACCTTTATAGCCCCCACTGCTGGCAGCGCTCCTGCCCACGCCAGCTTTATGCAACAGGTTACACAAGTGCCCGTCTTAGGTGACAGCGCTGGCCCTGTCCCCTCCAGTTGCCCAGTCCCAGATGAATGCAGCCTTGTGTGAGACCCAGCCCACAGCACGCCAGGGCCAAGTGCTGCCCCGTGCCCACTCTGTGTCTGGGGGAGAGCGTGAGGCACATCCCCGGGGCCCCCTCCTGGCTGTTCACATTGGTTCTAGGGTCCGTCAGTGATGGGATGGATCCTGCCTCAGGACCCTCAGTGCCAGAGAATGGTTGTGCTGGTGTTCTTCCCCACAGCCCGGTGCCCTCAGAAGGGGTGGTGGCTTGTTAGGCTGGTGGCAGCAGGCTTGCACCCCACTGCTGGAGAGGGTCCAGGTTCATGGGATGGAGCCCAGAGGGCGGCCAGGATCGAGCCACACCCAGAGCTCACACACATCCTTCTGCTTCATGTCCATCCTTCCCCAAACTTCTGGAGACCCCCTGGTTGACCATTACCCCATTCCCATGCTGCCAGCCTGCTCTCCAGCAGGGAAACCAAGGCAAGGAGGCTGGGGGAGCCCAGGCTGCCCATAGGGCAGAGGGGGAGCAGATGTCCCATGCCTCGGAGACCCCTTTTTCTGGGACAGGGCAGGTTTAGTGGCCAGGCAGCACCATGGGGCAGGGCTGTGAGTGCACATGGGGTCTCAGCCCAGCAGCTCCACAGCCAGGAGCTGGGGTCAGCCCTGACCCGCAACCCCAGTCCCAACCCTACTGGCCATGCTTCCCCCTCCCCATCGCCTCGTTGGGGCTGCCCCACAACAATCCAGCAGGCAAGGTCTGGTATTTTATGGGCTTTAATTGGGACAGGGATACAGGTGTGGGTTGTGAAGCCAGGGAGCGAAGGCTGCTGCGGTGCTGGGGGGCACTGGGGGTCGGATGGGGCAGGGTGGTCACCAGCTTCCGGCGCTGTTGGGGCTCCGGCTGGCAGCAGCTGGTGGGTATGCCTGGAAAAGATGGGGGTGAGCATGGCTGAGCTGTGGGAGACCAGGTGACACACAGGGGGACATTAGCTTGGCCAGCCCCACACTGGGTGGGTGGGCACCCCACAGGGCTGGGTGGGGGATCCCCAGTAGGTGAGAGGAGAGGAGCAGCCTGGGGAAGTTGGGGTTGTGGAGGGGCTGGGGGCTCTGTGGGGTGAAGCGGCCTTAAGCACCCCCATACCCTCCTGCAGGGCTGGTCTGAGCCCCAGCGAAGGCAGGACTCACCTAAGCAGCATCTGCCATGCATTTGTCTGTAGGAGGAAGAAACAGGGAGATCAACTCCGGTTCCCTGTGGGACCTCAGCCCCCCTGAAGGATCCTTAATGGGGTCACCCCATGGCTCGCCCCACGCTGGCCCCACAGAGAGGCAGGGACAAGCCAGGAGGGTCTCCTCCCTCTCAGTCCCCCCGGGGTACCTCCCCCCCTACTCCCCAACACCCTCCCCGTGCTCCCAGCCTCACCCGTCTGGGGCAGGATGAGGATCTCGTCGTCTGTCAGGCCCTGCTCCCTGGAGAACTGGGTGAACATCTCCAGGCGCTCGGGACTCAGCTCCTTTGTCCGGCCTGCAGCCAAGAGCAGGGTGAGAGGCAGCCCCCCCATACCCACCAGCACAGGGGCACGGACAGCCCAGCAAGGGGGTCCTGACCCAGCCATCATCCCCCCATGGGTCACCCCAGCTTGGGAAATGACCCTAACCCTGCCTTTCTCCCATGGGAAAGACAGACATCCCGGGGGGTGGACAGCGTGGGGCTCCCGAGGCAGACGTACTGTAGAGCAGCACCATGGTGGAGGAACCGCTGCTCTTGGAGATCTGGGTGGCCACCAAGGCGTACTCCTCGTAGTTGGTCTCCACCACATGGATGTTGTGCTTGCTGCCCCAGCCTGTGGGGGACATGGGGCACGGCTCAGCCCTGAGCTCCAAATCAGCCCCAAGGCAGGAGCAGGGACAGCAGGGCTGTGAGCGAGTCGGGAGCCGCCCCATGGGAGCCGGGCACTCACGTGGGCTGGTGTAGCTGAACCGCCCCGGCTGCTCTGTCTTGGTGTAAAGGCTGTTCCTCGTCACGCACTGGTCACCCCTGGGGAGCACAGCAGCGAGGGATGCACCAGTGCCCACCCCCAGCACCCCCTCCCCGCTCACCCCCTCCCCATGCCCCATACTTGGGGTAGGTGGAGGTAACTTCCAGGTTCCCCTCTGCAGTGGTGGAGATGGTGGTGGTGCACATCTTCATCAGGTGCCTCTTCTCCTTGAACCAGTCAGAGTTGGAGGCCAGGCCGATGCTGTACCATCTCCCCGTGAGCTGCACAAAACCTCCACTCAGCCCCGGCTGGGCACAGACCCTGTCTCACCCCATCTCACCCCTCAGCCCCCACCAGCCCCAGTCCAGGCCATGTCCCTCTCCCCTGGCAGCCCATTTCCCACAGCAGGACAGTGTTCCAGGGTCCTCATTTCCCAGGGAGCTGCTACACACAAAACCAGGAACAAGGAAATCCCTGTTTCATGAGCTGCCCTTCACTGCCCTTGGGTGTTTCCTTCCTCTTCGCCCCAAGCCCAGGGAATGTGATAGGACTGCCTGGCTCGATGCCATTTCCATCCATCTGGGGGTCTGAGGAGGGGTCAGGACACTAGGTCCAGCACGGCTCGTTCCAGTCAGGTGTATGGAGCCAGGAGTGTGATGCCCCTCAGGGGAACTGCCAGCCTTGGAGAGCAGCTGTGCTGGGATCACCCTCGCAGCACATCCCAGACCCCTGTCCTCCCTCCATCCCCATCACCTCCCTGGGGTGGCTGTGTCCCCCAAGACCCTTCCAAGGGCAGAGGGGTGTAGGGGACACCCCAGCACAGCAGCACTTGGTTTTGTGTGGCCCTGGGCTGGAGTCTTTGTCGGGGAGGGGTTCCCATGGCCCATCTCTGTGCTGTCAGACTGAGATTGCTTTTCTCACTCTCCCCTGTGAGATCCCTGCGCAACCACACCCACTCCACAGCACAGCAGCAGCTCGGACCCATGCCTAACCCAGGGTCCCGCCCCACACACTGGAGCCTGGATGCTGGATCCCCTCCAGAGCCACCAAACCCAGCTGCTGGGAGGTCCCCAGGATAGGGGGGCTGCATGTGCACCAGTGCAAGCCTGGCCCCCCATCCACCACCCCCTCCCCACATTTTCAGGGCAAGAAGCCCCCAAAACACCCCAAACCTCCACAGAGGTGATGCCGGTTGGCCTGGGTCACCTTGTCCTGCTGGAAGTCAGCTTGGACAGGAATGCTGTCCTGGGCGTGCAGTGTCCCGAGCAGGGCCAGCCCCAGGATGCCGAGCAGCGTGGCCTGCATGGCCAAGCTGAGCAGAGCCGAGCTGAGCTGAGAGCTGGAGGCAGAGCGCTGCAGTGCCGGAGAGTTTGTCGAGCCCCTATTTATGGGCAGGCGTTGCGGGGGCCCCCGGGGAGCCAGCCCTGCCTCCCCCCGTGCCGTTATGCAAGCTGGAGCGGGACAGAGCGCTGAAGCCAAAGGGCAAGCAGGGGATCCTGCGAACGCTTCCCTCCTGTTGATACGACATATTTGCTCCAGGGTGCCAAACTGCTCTGCAGTGAAAACAGCCAGCGGCCAGCGCAGTGGCCGCCCTGCCCCCAGCGCTGCTGGTCCGGGGAGCAGCCCACGGACAGGGGCCATCCACACAGGGTGGCTTCACTCGGACCCAGAGTGGGGCTCCAGGGAGATGGAGGGAATGTCCAGTGCCTGCCAGGTCCCAACCCAACCCATGGGACCTGACACCTGCGTGTGCTCCTGCGGGCCCCCTGCTTTGCCTTGGCTCAAGTCCCTGCATCACCCAAGGAAGCACCTCCGCTGGCCCCAGCACCCTCCGGGTGTGTCCCACTGCGGTGCATCCCGCTGGTGAGCCGGGGAGCCCCATGTTCAGTGCCCTGGGCACCGGCACGCAGCCAGATGGACCCCAGAACTTCACACCCCACCCTTTGTCAAGAGGGGCTGGAGACACCCTCCCCCTTGGTTTCGGGTCACCAGCAGGCACTAAAGTGCCCCCCTTTAATGTGCAGGGGACGCCCCTGCAGGGTGAGAGCAGGGGATGTGTGCTGGGTGCCAGCAGCAACGCCCATGGGTCTGGCAGGGTTTGGGCAGGGCTGGCCATGCATGGCAGAGCCCCGGCCCCGCGGCGCAGCCCTGCCAAGGTGCTTTACGTAAGGAGCATGTTTTCACAACAGCTGGTTTTCCCCTGGCAGCCCCCCCTGCACATTCCCTTCCCCGCGCCCCGCTGCGAGACCGCCCTGCCCCGCGCACCCCGCGCCTGCCTGGCCCCGCGGATTTATGAAAACAAAACAAAAGCTGAGCCAGGCAGGACTGGACATCACGAGAGCCTGGCTGGGGCCCCACATACTGCGCTGGGGCTCAGTCTCCCCCGGAGCTCACCCTCAGGGTGCCGGGGGAACTCTCTCCATTGGGCACAGAGGCAGGCAGTGCCCGGGGGCATCACTGTCACCTGGCACTGCGGCAGGAACACAAAGTCCCCCCTGCTGCCAGGTACCCCCAGCTCCTTGCCCAGGTGCCAGGAGGGGTTGCCCGATGGATACCCGGGTGGTGCCCGGCTCTCCTGGAGGTGGCAAAACTGGGAGTCAGCCCAAGGACCTGGGTGGCAAAGCTGGTGCAAGCTCAGGCGTATGGGAGCACTTGGGGGGCATAGGGGGCCACCAACAGTGGCATGGGGCAGGAAGGACAGGGCTGGGGGCAGGACAGGGTATCTGCGCTGTGGGTCCCCGCGGCAGCTGGGGCATAACCCCGGTGTTTGCACCCAGAGATGGTTTAGCCCCAACGACGGATGGGCTGAGCCGGGATGAAGGGTGTGGGGAATCCTTGGGGGCCAGCCCAGCTCCCCGGGGCTCTCCCCTTGCCCCCTATCCCCCTGCCCAGTGCAGCCACTTCGGGGTGCAGGTGAAGCGAGCTGGATCCACCACAGCCCGGCGCTGGCAGGCTTGGGGGGCAGCTGGGCTGGACATGGCTGCCCCGCACGTGGGTGGTGGGAAGGGGCTGGCTCCAGGCACAGCACGTGGCTTCCCTTACATAATTCCCTGATAAACAACATGTGTGACCAGTTCCCGCTAGGATTGCAAAATGCCGGTGCTGGGGGCGGAGGGCTGCGGGGGGAATGGGGCCCCCACCTGCCTGCTGCGGGGCTGCTCCCTGTCCCCTCCTGGAGCCAGTGGCAGTGACACCGCTCGCCTGGTGAGGGGCTGCAGCATTAACCCTGGGGCCCTCCCCTAGTGCAAGACCCCACAGCCCCCCCAGTCCCCTGCCTGTCTCTCTGAGAGGTGCTGGCTGTGCGGGCAGGGGTCCAGCGCAGGCAGCAGCTCCTCGGGAAACCAGCTCTGCAGGGCTGGGGCAGGGGAATGGGGTGTGTCCCGGCCCTGGAGGCGCTGGGGATGGGAAGCAGGACTGTGGGACTGAGATTTCCTCCCCTGGGGTCCCTGAGGGATCTCCCAGCTTGTTGGGGGAAAAGGCAGATGCTGTGCTTTCCCCAGTGCCCCTGAGTCCATGCCCCCTGCTGTTCCCCTCAGGGCCGAGCCCTCCCTTGCCCCCCACCAGCTGGACCACAGGCACCACGTCACGGGAACCCCGCTGTCCCATGGCTGGGGAGGGCTCAGGGAGAAGACGGCAGGGCATGGAAGGGGCTGCCCAGTCCCCCAACACCCCCTCGGCACGCCCCAGCCAGGAGCACGTGTCCGAGGCACTGGCAGCCCATGGTGGAGGCAGTGCTGGCCTGGCTGGGGCACAGCAAGGGGTGACTGGCCTGTACACAGGCTCTTCTCTGAGGCCTTTATTGGGGTGTTGCTGGCTGCTGCAGGAGAGCGGGGCACAGAGCAGAGGGGGGACACAAGCTGGGGGGCACAGGACAAGGACAGGCACAGCTGGAGGGGCTGAGGAGCCCCAGGGCTGGCTCCAAACTGTGGAGCAGCAGTGGGAGCTGATGAAAGTGTGGCTCAGACCTGTGTGGCCATGGGCAGCTGGCTGAGGTGAGGGCTGAGCTCTGGGACCCCCTGGCAACTCCATCTGCACCTACAGCTTCGTTTCTGGAAGGAAGAGAACTGCTGAGGGGCTGGGGTGGTGTCCAAGCCCAGCACCAGGGCTGGAGACCTACCTCTGCCTCCCCAAGCACCGATGACACGTGATGGAGCTGTCCCCAGGGACCCAAGCCCTTGCCCCAGCGTGCCCCTGTGTCAGGACATCTCATCCCAGACCAGCCCTCACCCCAGGAGACACCAATACAGACCCATCAAGCCCAGCCTGACCCATGTGGGGGGTGAATGGGGTTTGCTTTGCCAGGATGTACCTGATGCCCATCCCAAGCGATGGTTTGCCACACAATGGCATAGACTGTTCTGGGGAATGGTCTGGCATGGCCTCTCCTGTGCCAGACCAGCCCTCCCACACTCCCGGGGCAGGACCACACGGTGCCCCTCCCGGGGCAGGGAAACCTCACAGACAGCCTTGGCCCAGTGTGCTCAGCCCACAGCCAGGGACACGCCACTGGTGCCCAGTGTGGGACCAAGTCTGGCACATGGGGGCACCCAGTGCATCACCCACCATCCCCAACTCACCATCGAGGATGTGAAACTCATCTGCAGAGTCACAAAACCCTGCAAGAGACAGAGCCCAGGGGGTCACCTTGTCTGGGACCTGGCACCCTCCTGCCCCTGCACCCCCAGGACATTGCGGGGCACAGCCCCCTCCTTGCATGTTTGTCCCTGGGGTGGCCGGAGCATGGGGACAGACCTCACACGGGTCTCCCCGAGGGCCGTGTGCCACCCACCGTAGGTGGGGAAGTAGTAGGTCACATCCTCACTCAGACCCACAGCCCTGACGCGCTGCTCAAACTTGTCCACGACGGCGTCACTGACCAGGCTGGTCCGTCCTGCGCGTGGGGAGACACCATCAGTGGCCTCAGGCCCTCCCTGGTCCTGCCCCAAAGCCCCCCATGTCCCTGCATAAGGCTCAGGGCCCAGCGGGCTTTCAGCTCAGAGAAGCAGGTTCCCAGTTCCCTCCTTACCAGCTCCCCCACAGCTTCTGGGGACAATTCTCCAGCTGGGGAGTGACCCCTGTTGCCATGTTGGGTCCTCCAAGGCTTCAGCTGGCATCCCCTGAGTCCAGCACAGGTTTCCCACCCCTGTCCTTCACCTGCCATGAGGCCCTGAGCCCTGACCCACCATAGAGCTTAACAGAGATGCTGCGGCCCTTCTGGTAATAGAGGATGATGAAGCTGCTGGGGTTGGCCTCACCCACCACCACATCCACCTTGCTGCTTTTCCTATGGCCTGGGAAGGACGAGAGGATAGCCCAGTTAGTCCCGGTTAGCCTCAGCATCATCCAGGGGCTTCATTTCACCACAAGCGGGGTGTACAGGGGGTGGAAATCAGGGCCAGAGTGGGGCAGCCCCACAGGCACCAGCCCGTGGTGTCACCCGTGATGGCATCCAGCATTTAAAGAGACCCAAGATGTAAAATACTGGGAGGGCACTGGAAGAGGGACATTGGCACCAAAACCCTGCCGAGAGCAGGACTGGGGGGCTCCAGCAGTCTCCTGCCACCCCAGACCAGTCTCCCTCACCCTTCAGCAGGAAGCGTCCGGGGGCCTGGGCGGGAAGGTAGTGCTGCCTGATTTCCCAGCACATCCTGTCCCTGCATGGGCAGAGGAGGAGGAGATGTCAGCACAGGCTGTGGAGGATCTTCCCAGGTCCCTGCCCACCCTGCCTGCCAGGGCACACATGCTGTGTTTCCTTGGGACTTTGTTTTCTCCCCAGGGAAAGATGTCCCAGAGCACCAGGGAGACACTGTGAGAGATGCTGAGCCCAAAATCCGCTGAGCCCAAGGAGTCCCTGCCACCTCCCTGCAGCACTGAGCCTGGTCAGAACCTCAGGGCCCACCAGGCTGGGGAAAGTGCTCACAGATGCACTGAAGGTCCCCATCCTCAGACATGCTGCCCCTGGGATAGTCCCAAGAGCCAGTCCCAGGCTGGGCAGCCACGGAGCCACCACATGCCTCAGTTTCACCAGCCTGGCTGTCCCCACACTGACCAGCCTGGGCACCCCAAGCCCAGCCTGGGCACCCCAAGCCCAGCCTGGGCTAGTGGCCACGCGGGTGGCAGGGCGCCCATTGTGGCCAGGGCTTCTACTACGAAACTCCCCCAAGGGTATCCCACCCACACTTGGCTCTGGGGCAGCTCTGTCCTCCTCAGAGGCCGTGGCCAGGGCACTGGCACTGCTCTGACCTGCTTTTGGAGTTCCCATCCCACCCAGCATCCTCTGTGCCGATCCCAGGGCACCAGTCCTGTTCTGACCTGCCTGCAGCATCCCTACCCCTGCCCACGGCCCCTATGTCTGGCATCACTCACAGCTTCCTGAAGGTGCTGATGGCCAGGCTCTGCCCGTCCAGGACGGTCACCGTCATCGTCGTGGCCTCCAGCTGGTGGCTGTGCTCTGCCAGGTAGCTGCAGCGGGAGGCCATGCCAACCAGGAACCACTTCCCCGAGAGCTGCATGGCACAGGGTTGGCACCATCTACAGGGTCACCAGCCTGGGGTGCCATCACTCAACCACCCTGAGCACCCTCCTTCCCCTCACTTGGCACCTCTGCCCACAGCCTGTCCCCTTGGGGTGCCCACAGGGCACAACTGCTCTTCAGGTGCGGGTAGGTGGGCTGGCAGGGCAGAAGGAGCCTGGCATGGGGACAGGCTGGGGGTGCGTAGGAGGTGTCCAAGGCACCTGCCCACGGCTCACACTGCCCACAGCACTGCGGGCACCCCAGTGCCACACTGGGTGTGTGCTGGGCATAACTTGATGCTGCAGCCCCAGCTCGGCCCCACCAGCAGAGCCCCGAGCTCAACCCGAGACTGAGGGCGGCTGCACCGGCCCTGCAGCAGCTCCAGATGGGTGAAGACGGTCCCTGTGAGGCTCTGGCCCCTGCACCTGCCCTGTGGGCAGCTCCGCGGGCAGTGCTGGGGCTGAGCTGGGCTCTGGCAGCCCTGGTGGTGTGCGGGGGGCACCGAAGGGCTCGGGACGGGCTGGGAGGCTGAGTCTGGGGAGGACAGTGGGGGTCAGCCCTGGGGGGGGGACACGGAACGGGAGCCACCGCGGCTCCCTGCAGCCCACCCAAGTGCGGGGCCAGCGGATGCCACAGACCCCCCTGCCCAACCCCTCACCTGGTGGAGGCTGAGCCCCTCCTGAGCCGCCACCTTCTCCAGCGGACTCTGGGGAGGGGGCGGCCGCCGTCTCTGCGCCGCCCTCTGCCCCCGCGCCGTGAGGAGCAGCCCGAGGAGCAGGAGGGTCCGCAAGGCCGCCATGTGCCGGTGTGCGAGGCCAGCGCTGCCGGGAAGCGGCGGGGCCAGGCGGGCACGGCCGGGGCCAGCGCCGGGGTCAGCGCCGGGG
>VXAZ01005847.1:144063-197651 GCA_013399875.1 Gymnorhina tibicen
GGGGGCAGCGGAGCCGCCGAGGTGCGGGGGGACAGCGGGGACACCGGCACGGCACGGGGGGACACCGGCCATGGGGGGCACCGGGCACGGCACGGGGGGACACCGGCCATGGGGGGCACCGGCACGGCGAAACACCGGCCACGGGGGGCACCGGGCACGGCACGGGGGGACACCGGCCATGGGGGGCACCAGGGCACCGGGCACGGCACGAAGGGAGCAGCGGGCAAGGCACGGGGGGGCCGCGGGCCCTGGGCGGGTGCGGGTCCCCCGTCCGGGCCTGACCCCGGCACCCCGCTCGGTTGCAGGCGCGGCGGCAGAATGACACGATGGACGCGGGCTGCCCCCGGCTCCCAGACACCGTCCTGTTCGAGATCTTTCTGTACCTGGACCACGCCGACGTGCTCTCGGTGGGGCTCGTCTGCCAGCAGTGGCGCGCCGTGGCCCGCGACGAATTCCTGTGGAAGGAGCTTTTCTACCGCTACTACCGCGTGTCCCGGGATGTGCCGCGGCACCCAGGTGCGCTCCGGGGCGCGGGGCTGATCCCGGGGGCGGCACCTGCCGTGAGCCCGGGACGGACACTCCGCTCCCTCCGCTCTGCCCTCTGCCCGCCGCTGTCGGGGTGGTGGGAGTCCTGAACCGCGTCGCCCCAGCTGTGTCACGGTGTCACGGGCTGAGATGTGCACGGGAAGGGCTCTGGGACTGCCCAGACACTTCAGAAACGGGGGTCAGAGGGCTGAAAATGCTTTGCCTTTCCGTTCTTTTCACAGAAAGGAGGTTTCTGAGCTCCCTAGGCAGGTGCTCTCGGTAGCTGCTGTCCAGGGAGATCCCGGGAGTCGCAGTGAGTCACCACACACTGCTGCATCCCAGCCTGCATGGGATCTGTGGAATCACTGCTGGCTCGGCCTGCCCGGGGCTTGGCAGCCCCTCTGCTGCAGCTCTGCCCCTTCTCCGGCTGGACCAGGCACTGCCACCAGCGCCGTTGGCTGCTCCGAGGGTCCCAGGGGCCGGGCTGTGCAGGGCCAGCTGTGCCTGCCGGGGGGACGTGTGGCCCTCTGACAGCACTGGGGGCATGTGCTGAGTCAGCAGCTGCCCCACTGCGCCAGGGCAGGTTGGACTTGATGTGGGCTCACAGCAGGAGCTGACTGAGCCTGGCAGGGTCTTCCCTGGCCGAGCTGTCAGAGGGCTTGGGGGTGGCAGTCGTGCGGTCACAGCTCTGCTCCCTGCTGAGCATCCGGTGCTGGAAGCAGTTTGGTGCAGTCTAGAGGGATGATCCAGCTCTGTCATGCCAGCTGGGACAGGCCTTGGGGACCTGGCAGCAGGAGCCCTTGCTGCCGAGAGGGGTTTCTCTCTGAGCAGCCCGTTCCCGGGGTGTTGCAGGGCTCCAGGAGGAGGCTGTGCAGAGCTCCGGGAGGGCTGTGCAGGGGGCTCCCAGCTGTGCCTGGGGGAATTGGATCCTGGATTGTGAATTGCAGTGGCTACAGAAGGGCAGGAGGAAATGCCAAGGAAGAAATGCCAGGGATCGGGCAGTGGGAGCTGATTTCCTTGCAGCAGGAACACCAGTGCAGAGGGGCGCTGGGAAGAGGTGGGATATGGATGGGATTCCTCCAGGCTGTGGGACTTTGCTCTTGCAGACCCCGGGATCTCCATGGGGCTGAGGATGTTCTCTTTAGGGTTTATCTAAAAGGCTCATTCCCTCCCAGCCTCCTGGAGCTGCTTAGTCAGCTGCCAGCCCTGTTCCTGAGCTCTAATTAGGATCAAGCAGTCGGTGTAGCTCAGTAACATATTCAGGCACCTCCCTGGCTGCTGGAGCTGTGGGCACCCTGCACAAGGCAGCAGGACGGGGACAGCTGGCAGGCGTGGGAAGGGGCTGGAGGGTGAGTTTGGGGAATACCCCTGCCAGCCTGCCTGCCCTGGGCAGCCCCATGGTTGGAGGAATGGTATCCAGTGGGTCTGTGAGAGGAAGTGTTGGGTTTGCGTGGCCAAATGGGGCCTACCCAGGCTGTTTCCCAGTCGGATGGGCCGAGACCAGGAGGTTCAGAGGGGGCTGAAGCGCCCAGCCTCGAGCAGCGGTGGGATGTGCTGGCAGCAAGCTGGTCCCTGCCTGCAGGAGCAGGTGCCTCCTGGGCTGCAGCGTGTTCCAAAAAATCCTTCAGTCCTGTTCAGTGTCACTAGGAAAGTTGGCCCTTATCCATATACATGTCTAATCCTCTTTGCTTCTTTGGGATTTGCTGCTACAAGAAGTCTGTAGGCTGCTTGGCTGGGCCCTTCATTAAAAATCTTGTTACTTGTCTTTTATTCCATCTCCGAGTGTGCCCCAGGCTGTGCTCAGCACACTGTGTCCAGCTTCTGTTCTTCTCTCACATTTTTTCAAGTCTCTTACCTCATGGAGATGGGTTTTTCCTGGCCCCAGACCCTTTCTGGAACCATCTTAATTCTGCTTTTGACAAGACGGAGATAATCAGTGCAGACTGCTGGGTATGGTGAGGAGCAGCTTCCCTCTTGTCACACCCGGTTGGTTTGGTTGTGCTGGAGCATGTGTTCCTTCTCAGGACTGTTTTGTCCTGGTCTGCCAGCCAGCACCTCTGCCCGGGCTGTTCCAGCAGGGGCTGTGCTGGTTTGGGAAGCAGAGGTGTGGTGTGGAGCTGAGTGTGTCCAGAAAGAAAGGGGTTTTTGTGTGTGGGAGCAGGGAAGCTATTGAGGAGAATGCTGAGGGCTGGTAGCTGAGCTGCAGCCCCAGCAGAGCTCCTGGCCTTGCTCGCAGGAGCCAGGACTGGTTTATTGAAGCCTGATGCCGTGTTCAGCCCAGCTCTGCTTCCCTCCGCTCACGCTCCTGTCCCGTGTCCCTGCTCTGTGCTGCAGGTGCTGTCTCCTGGTACGATGAGTTCCAGAGGCTCTACGACACCATCCCTTGCGTGGAGGTGCAGGCCCTGAAGGAGCACAATGACCAAGTTTTGCACCTCAGCTTCTCCCACTCTGGCTGCCTGTTTGCATCATGCTCCAAAGACTGCACGGTCAAGGTAAAGTGGTAGGTGCCCTGCCCAGCCCTTGCAGCCTTGGTCCAGTGGGGCTTAGCCCTGAGAGCAGCCTCTGGGAAGTTTGTGGAGAGGTTTGACCAGATGTCCCTGGACTTGGGTTGGTTCCTGCGGGTGCTGAGCTGTTTTCTAAGCCGTAGAACTAATGACTCTTGCAAATGTAGCCTTGAGGGCTGTGGATTCCAGCTCCAGCCTCTGTGTGTGTGGAGCTGGCCGAGGTGCTTTGCTTTCTAGGTGCAGACCAGTGCCCTGTTGTGCCCTGGGTCTGACAGAGAGTGGGGAGATCACGATCCACTGCAGTGGATCATGTCTTGCATGAGTGGTTGTCCTGGGAGGAATCTCTCTGAACATGCTGGGAACCCAGCTGTGACAGCACCATTCACTGCCTGGACACCCTCTCCTCTGGCCAATGGAGCAGCAGTTCTCCATTTAGCCCCTCTCCATTTTCTGTCAGGGGAATGGACAGGGATGTGGTGAGTGGGAGGCAGTTAAATGGGGTTTGTGATACTGTTTGTTTTTCATGTCCTGGTAAGTACTGGCAGAACAGATAAGGCAGAGCCACTCTCAGGCTTCTCAGCAGCTTCCTGACTGTCCATCTCTCTGCAGATCTGGAGCAATGAGCTGGACATCTCCCTGCAGCACAGCTCCAACATGAGGCCGTACAACTGGAGCTACACCCAGTTCTCCCAGTTCAACTCTGATGACTCCCTCCTGCTGGTATCCGGTGTTTTTGTGGGGCCTCACAACTCCTCCTCGGGGGAAATTGCTGTGATCAGCATGGGTAAGTGGGGCTTCCCTGGGGCGTATGAGTGCTGGGTGAGGGGGTTCCCTTCTTCTCTGGGTGTGCAGTAGCCTTACCTCAGCTTGTCCTGACACCTGAGCCAAGGGGTTCCAATCACAGTTATAGAGGGGAAACCTCACAGACAGCCTTGACTCTGCACGGGTCACCGCAGCAGCACCCCAGGGCAGTGTGATGTGTATTTAGCCTCACTTCTCTTCTAAGTGCCAGTCTGGGCAAGGGTTATCCACATCACTCATCTTGAAGCCCCTGCCTCTGGCTTATATGGTGCTGGGCACAGAACCACAGAAGCCCAGAATGGTTTGGGTTGGAAGAGACCTTAAGGCTCATCTTATTCCAACCCCTGCCATGGGCAGGAACACCTTCCACTAGACCAGGGTACTCCAAGCCTCATCCAGCCTGGCCTGGGACACTTCCAGGGATGGGGCAGCCACAGCTTCTCGGGGCACCCTGTGCCAGGGCCTCACCACCCTCACAGGGAACAATTCCCTCCCAATATCCCATCTAACCCTGCCCTCTGGCAGTTGGAAGCCATTCCAGGGCTTGTTCTGTCACTCCAGGCCCTTGTCCCCAGTCCCTCTCCAGCTCTTTTGTAGCCCCTTTAGGCACTGGAAGGGGCTCTCCAGAGCCTTCTCTTCTCCAGGCTGGACACCCCCAGCTCTCTCAGCCCATCTCCAGAGCAGAGTGGCTGGATCCAGCCCTCAGATCACCTTTATGGCCCTAGTCTCACCCTTAGGTGTCACGGGGCTTTCTGAGGTGTTGTCACCTGAGCCTCTTTCACTTCTGCTGCAGCTCTGTGTGTGTGGCTTATCCCCACGGTGCTATCTCACCATCTTTGTGCACAGCCCCACAGTGCCAGGAATCAGGAGTGCAGCAGGAATCAGGAGTGCACAGCTGCCTTGTTTGGAGAGGCCCCAAGCCCCAGGGGTGGGAGTGAAATTCTGTACGTGTTTAACTCATTCTTGTCCCCAGGGCCTGCTCTGGGCCCCGCTCGGGGAAAGGGTGGGAGCTTGGATTGCTCTGGCTCTGTGCACTGCCCTGTTATTTTGGTTTCCCTTGTGCAAGGTATCATCACACATCTCTGGAGAAAAGAGAAATAATCTGTCTCTGTAGCAGTGGCTGGGAGCTGGATGGAGGTTGGCAGTGCTGCTTCAGTGCCTCTCCTACAGAGACCTGGATCCACTTCCCCTGTCCCACATATTTTCTCCAGGGCTCTCGCTGGAAGTGACTGCTTCATGCTCATGTTTCCCTTCCAGAGAACTTCACGCTGCTTTCCAGGGTGAGGAATAAGCCCTATGATGTGTTTGGCTGCTGGCTGAATGAAACCAACTTGATATCAGGCAATCTGCATCGGATTGGGCGCATAACCTCCTGCTCGGTGCTGTGGCTGAACAACGCTTTCCAGGTGAGCTGCCTTCCTTCCAGCCTCACAGGCAGTGCAGCTTCCTGCTGGCTCCTGGGGGAGGGAAAGCTGCAGGGAAGGATGGCTCAATCCTCCTGTCCTCCCTGTTTGTCTCCTCTGCCTTGCCCTCAGGATCCTGAGCTCGAGGCAACCCTTGCGTGAGGCTTCTCCACACTCCGTGTTGTGGTACTCACTACAATATTCTAACTCTGCCCTCAGATCTCATTAACTCTTGCCACATTAATTAGGCTGAGGAGTTGGCTGCAGTGCTCCACAGCATGCATTGCCCATCAGCAGGGCTGCTGAGGTCCTTGGTAGTCTGAAGCTGGGCTTGGGACTGCTGTAGCCTGGCATGTGTCCCAGCAATGGCCCTTCTCCCACTTGGTGGCTCAGGGTGTTCCTGGGAGCTGGAGGCTGAGCTCAGCCCTGCCTTGCCTTGTTGAGGTTTCTTGAGCCAGGTGCTGTCTCTGGTTCCGTGGCGAGTCTTGGAGAGCCGAGTGTGCTGGCCTCACACTGCTCGTTCACTCCCTGGCACTTGGGCTGCTCAGTCGTGTTCCCCATGTTTTGCCTCTGTTTCAGTGTCACACCTGCACATCCCCGTGTTTTGTGATTTTAACATGATGCTGACCCCGGGTAAAATCCTCTGGTAGCAGAGACTTTCCCACAGCCACATCTCCATGCTACACTGAGGCATTACCCCAGCATTACCCCAGCAACTCACAAGCATCCCTGAGAGGCCCATGACAGGGAGCACGGCTGCAGGCTGGGAACAGTGAGGCAGAAAAGGACCTGCTCTGTGTGTCTGGAGCAGATACCAAGCTGCCCCTGCTGGGGGTTACAAGCACACTCCGGGAGCACGGGGATTCTCTGCCACTGCTGCTGTGGGCCAGAGGGATCCACTTCATGCTTATCACAGAGGCCTGTTCCTGAAATCCTTGTTGATCATAGAATGTAGAGTATCCTGAGCTGGAAGGGACTCACAAGGATTAAGTCCAGCTCCTGGCCCTGCACTGTAAAGCACCGGGCAGCACCAGCTGATGACCTGAGGGTGCGGTGGCAGCAGGGCTGCCCAGCCGCTGGGCTCCACTGCTGCCTGCCTGCAGGAACGTTTTCTCTTGCTGTGTCTCCATCCAGGATAGGAAGGAGCTCAGTAGAGCTGGCAAGCCTGAGGCCAGTTCTTGTGTCAGTGCCCCACACACTGTGAAGGGGTCGGTGGGGGTCAGTGTCCCTGCGCTGGCTCAGGTCCCGGTTTGAACTGTGGGAGTGATGTGGGGTGGTTCCTGCTCACTTCTCCCCTCTGCTCTCAGGGCATCGAGTCTGAGAATGTGAATGTAGTGAAGAGACTGTTCAAAATCCAGAACCTGAATGCCAGCACCATCCGGACCGTGATGGTGGCTGACTGCAGCCGGTACGATTCCCCGGACCTGCTCCTGGACTACGAGGAGCAGCTGGCTGCTTCCTCCACCTGCCCAGTCTTTGATCTCGGCAGTGACAGCGAGGAAGAAGAGGCCAAGCCCAAGCCGCCTCCGGAGCCAGCCGTACAGGAATTGCCGGATGCCAGGGGTGTGCCGGCGGAGCACGGGCTGCAGCAGCTCTTTGATGATATCATGGAGGGCCGCGTGGGGCCTGCCATGACCGAGACGGAGCTGGAGACAAAGGTGGCCGAGCTGTTTGTGCGCAACAGAACTAAACCGCCCGAGCCAAACCTGCTCCCCACAGACAGCAACAGCAAGACAAAGTACTTGATCTTCACCACAGGATGCCTCACCTACTCCCCGCACCAGATAGGTAAGGCTGGGTCTGAGCCTGGGGCACCCGGGGCTCCCTGGGGGCCTGGGCTGCAGCTGCACTTGGGATTTGGGTCAGGAAAAGACCTGGTCTCTGTGCTGCCTGTTTGTGAGGTGTGAGCTGCAGTTTGCTCTGGGTTCTGAGAGGCCCCGTCACTGAGGGGAGTTCCACCTCCTCCACTCGCCTGAGGGTTGTTTTGTTGCTGCCAGCATGACACGTGGCCAAAGTCATGGCAAGGGCTGAGCAGGAGAGCAAGAAGGAGCTTCTAGTTAAGGGCACCAGTCATGAGCAGCAGTGGGTGCAGGGGCAGGGCAGCTGCTCATGACATGGCAGCTGCTCCACTTGCCCTGGAGGAGTGTGGAGGGACCTCGGTCCTGTTCTCTTGTAGGGGTGGACAGGGCATCAGGGCAAGCCTGAGCAGCATGGAGTTGATGTGTGAGTCACTTGTGCAGTGCCCCTGCCCCTTCCCTGCCTCTCCTCTGCCATGGGTGGGACCACCCTTAGGTGGGCTTCCAGCCTCAGTGAGTCACCTGGGACTGAGGAGGTCTCCCAGGGGATTATTCCCTGCCCCAGCTAGTGTTTCTGTGGTGAGTGATGCTGGGCAAGTTGCAGCCTCCTCTGTGGTACCAGTGGGGCACAACGGACTGTGGGGGCATGCGCCAGGCAGTGGCATTGCTGGTGACCTTGTCCTGGGTTAGGATGTCACTTGCTCTCACCTGGGGCACTCCTGTTAAGGCACCAGGACTAGCAGAGCCTGAATTTACAGGAAATCCTGCGGGGAGCTCCTCAGCGGGGAGCAGGAGCGGGTAGACTGGCTGTTTCCCTGAGAGACCCTAAAGCTGGCAGAGAGGTGGAAAGGACCAGGAGTGTGGGGAAGGAGGAAGCTGCTCCCAGACAAGACTGCTGTGAAGCCAGACAGTTTCAATTCCTTTCCCTGCTTGCACAGTTACAGCCTTGCTTCCTTGCTCTCCTGACCTTCCTGTGACACGGTCCCATGCCAGTGCAGCCCCATAAGGTGGGGGAAGGTAGTTTCCAGAGCTGTAAGCAACTTGGGCTTTGCCCATCTCAGTTAGGAACATGACCTGGACTGAGTGAACTCTGCTCCAAGCTCCTGCCCATGGGCTGGGTTTGCAGACAGCTGTCTGTGGTGGATCTTGGCCTGCCCCAGCAGGCTCAGTCTTGGGCTGAGCTGAGGTGGCACCTGGATCCCCTGGGCTGAGCCAAGGCCACCTCGCAGACTGGGACCTGCCACACACCAGGGCAGAGCCTTTGGGCTCCCGAATTCCTCTGCAGCCTCCCAGGGCTGAGGGATTTGTGTGATGCCTTTGAACTCTGTGACTCCCTGGCCGGTGGCCAGCACTTGCAGCACAGGCTGCTGCTCGGAGGGCCGGACACTGGCTCAGTTCCTGTCCCACCATGGGTCACTGCAGTGTCGTTTGCCCCTTGGTTTGTGTGCAGAACTGGCCCTGTGCACCTGCTCTGTGCCCCCAGGACCTGAAGGAGCTCACTCTGTGCTCACCTCCCACTCTGTGCAGTGCTGCTCCAGCCTGAAATCCTTGAGTTCCGTTCCTCATGCTGGTGCCAGGTTGAGCAGCCTGTCCTGCTGACTCATGTATATCTGAGTTTGGGACGGGGAGCATGGTGCTGTGGAAGTGAGGATGAAGATGCTGGTGAGCTGCACCAGTAGGGTGGAAGAACACTGGTCCTGCCCCAAAGGTCCCAGGCTCAGGGGCAGAGATACTGGGAATGGCCTTGGACTTGAGGTGTAGTGGGGTGTCACCCGTGTCTTGTTGGGCTGCAGGAGAGGGCTAAAATCAAGGGTGGTGTTAGCAATTCCCTCAGAGGGGCGATGGGATGGGCTGGGCCACCTTCCAGCTCCCCCTGGACCTGCTGAGGATGAAGCCTGTGTGTGCCCAGGAGCTGCTGAGGCTCACAGGGGTCCTCCAGGAAGCCGTTGAGGATGGACCTTTTGTGGAGCTGTTTGTGTTTTGGACCTTTGCAGAGCTGGAAGGGGACAGTGGCTCACTGCTTGACCCATCACTTGTCTCCTTTAGTCAGGAAGCTCAGAAGCTACAAAGCACTTGAGCACAGTTTGGATTTAAATGTCTGTTCTTTGAGCTTTCTGGGACAGATCCCGGCCTGCACTTGACAGTGTCAGGGGAAAACCCTACCATAGCCAGTGCATCTGCTGGGCTGCTCCAGGCTGGCTACTGCAGAGAATGGGCCCAGCCCGGGGGTTCATTTAGGAGAAAAACCCTTCTACAGCTGGCGTGTCTCCTGGGCCAACGCAGCTTCCGTGTGCTCCAGAGATGGGCTGGGACGAGGTTTGGCTGGACCCACAGGCACTGGGATTTCCCTGTCTGGGGTTGGATGTGCCAGGATGTTGCTTATGGGCAAGGTCCTGGCCCAAAGCCCACCTGGAAAACTGAAGGAGCCTGGCCGGGCCAGCAGCCCTGTCCCAGACTTTGCCCAGCAGTCTGGTTCTCCTTTCTTAGCCGCACCAAGGGAAGCCCCTCTCTGAAGCCTCAGACCTCCCCCGGCCCTGCTAGCAGCAGCCTGTGGAACTGCCTCTCTCTGCTTTGTGTCCCACAGGGATTAAAAGGATCCTGCCCCATCAGATGACGACCGCAGGGCCGGTGCTGGGGGAGGAACGGCGCTCGGATGAGTTCTTTGACTCCCTGGATCACGTCATTGACATCCATGGGCACATCATCGGCATGGGCCTCTCCCCTGACCACCGGTGAGCACAGAGGGCTTCAGCAACTGGGCAAGAGCTGCTCACAGGTTCTGTGGGGTGACCAGGACTTGAAGTTGCTGTGGTGGATGGACTGGGTGCCTGCTGATCCAGGTGGTGTGTTACTGCTGAGCATCACCCCCGGCAGGAACATGTTCCTGAGCCAGCTCAGGACAGGGTCACTCCTTCTGAGAGTGGAGGAGCTGCCCACGCCAATGTGTCTTGTTCCTGCGGCAGATCATCCATAGAATCCTAGGATGGTTTGTGTTGGAAGGTACCTTAAAAACCATCTAATCCTCTCCCTGCCCTCCCCAAGGTACCTGTATGTGAACAGTCGGGCCTGGCCACGGGACTGCGTCATCTCGGACCCGATGCAGCCGCCTCCCATCGCTGAGGAGATCGACCTGCACGTGTTCGACCTGAAGACCATGAAGGAGGTGAAGCGAGCGCTGCGCGCGCACCGGGCCTACACACCCAACGAGGAGTGCTTCTTCATCTTCCTGGACGTCAGCAGGGACTTCGTAGCGAGGTGAGGGGCTGGGCAGGATCCTGACCCTGCATCTGGGAGGGCCTGGGGCTGTTGCTGTGGGATGGCCGGGTGAGCAGAACACTCCTGTGTGTTGGGAGCAGAGCAGGGAGTGGGGTGGAAAGAACAGAGGGACTGACTTGGAAGGTGCTGATAAAGGGTGGCTGCCCTGGTCCTGCTGTAAATATCCTGCTGTAAATCCCTGAGGAAAAGGTAAATTTGGGGCTGTGGTGTGTTTGGTGGCAGGTGATAAAATGCCCTTCCTGGGGCTGCAGGTGCTGTGGGGGGAGCTGAGGGGCCCTGGATCCCAGAGGGAGCTGCCTGCACAGGATGAAGCTCATGGAGACAGGGGCTGGGGTGCCCTCTGCCCCCATCCTTGCAGAAGGACGGGGATGGGAAGGGCAGGGTGTTGGGGCTGCTGGGCTGACGCTGAGACCAGTGGGACACCCTGACCACTGTCTCTCCATCCCAGCGGGGCAGAGGATCGACACGGCTACATCTGGGACCGGCACTACAACATCTGCCTGGCCAAGCTGCAGCATGACAACGTGGTGAACTCGGTGGCGTTCAGCCCGGTGGAGCAGGAGCTGCTGCTGACAGCCAGCGATGACACCACCATCAAGGTGTGGCGGTCCCCGCGGGCCGTGCGCATCCGGCAGGCCAGGAGGCCCCGGCCCAGGAAACTGCTCTTCTCCTGGCTCATGAACCAGAAAAGCTGAACCCAGGTACATCTGCTCCTGCAGCTTCCTCACTGCAGCACCTCCTTCTGAGCTCACAGAGCCCTGAGCCCTGCACAGAGATGAGCTCTAGGCACACCAATCCTATGGCTGAGCCAGGAGGGGCCCTGGTAGCAGGAATCGCCTCCTCCTTGAAGCATCTGCTTCAGACAGGACATAAGAGCTGGGGCCCTGGCGTGGGCCTGTCAGGCAGCAGCTGAGCTGGTCACTGCAGGGTGGGCTCCCACAGCTTCTCACCAGCGTTGCTACTTGGGCACAGCTCTCTGGGCGAGCTCTGGGCTCAGGGGACACTGAGGCACGTCCAGTGTGGGTCTGTGTGAGCCGGGGACGTGGCCAGCCCCACCGGGAGCCGCCAGCTGCAGAGCGCTTGGCAGGAGCCGCAGTGCAGCTGCGCTGCCTGACTGCAGGACTCTTTAATATTGGCGTTTTATTAATGTGTGTTTGTCCCAAAGCTCCGCGGGCAACTCGTCTGGCTGCTGGGGAACGCCAAGTGCCTCCTCCCCATGGCACCTCTGCCCGGGAGGGCAGCAGGTACTGGGGGCAGTGAGGGGGCGGCAGGGCCAGGGCTGGGGGCCTGACTGGCCCCAGGGTCTGTGTATTGGTATCGCCAGTTTCCAAACTTGGGAGGGGGGAGGGCTGGTGGTAACATGGTGCTGGCTTTGCCTCTGTCTTCCTCTGAGTAGCACTTCAGTAAGCTATGGATCGGGAACGTATTTATTGTGGGGGATCTGCTGTCCCTTTCTGGGGTACCCAGGAGCACAGCTTACCTCCTGCCCATGCTACCCAATCGTGGCACTTTAGGTTCTCTTGGTATGTTCTCTGTGAATAGGTGTAGGCACCCACGGGTGCTGCAGGTACTCATTCGCCTGCAGGTGATGGGGATGGAGCCCTCCTGCCTGCAGTGACAGCTGAATAAGCTCCCTGTCCCTGGGGCTGACCCGCCATGGAGGGGGTCAGCTCCTCCAGGACCCCGCGGGCAGTGGGGACGGTCACTTGGACTTATTACGGACTCAGTGGTGTTCACTGTCTGTCCCTTGAGCTTCTCTCCCTGTAGCAGGTACCCAAATGTCAGAGTCTAAAATTAAGCTCCTAATCTTGACCTGGCCTCGATGGGGCCCCCAGGAGCTGCCGTCGCTCCTGGAAGCAGGGCTGGGAAGGAGCTGCAGGGGGAGGCATTTTGGGGCCCCCCTGGAAACCCCGGGGCTGGTGCCTGTGCCATTCCCAATCTGGGGTTGCTGATAGACCTGACGGAGGTGGCGGCTCCTGTCACAAAGGCACTGATGACTTTAGCAGCCCCTGCAGCAGGAGGGTCGGCACCTGTGTCCTGCTGTGCCCCAGCTTCATCCAAAATGCCCGTTCTCAGGTTTTCTGTCATGAAATGAGGGGTTCCTTCATGTGTGTATGTGCACACAAGCTCCACATCCCGCTCTGTCCAGTCACACAGCGAAGGAACAGCCTCTCCCTCCTCCCCCAACTGTGAACTCTCCACCCATGGCTCAGTGCAGCAGCGAGCGAGGCACTGAGGTGTTGTTTGTACTGAGTTTTGCTCTTCACTCTGGCATTGAATAAATACTCTGCTAAAGCATCTCTGCAATGTGAGCTTGTTTTTCTGAGCGCTGCTCTGCTGAGGCAGAGCTGAGGCCAGGACTGTCACAGGGGCCACTGGGGCACTGCAGGAGCTGCTGCCCAGCCTGTGGTCACTGCCTTGGGCTGGGGAGTGTGGGTGGACAGCTGTGAGCAACAGGAGAGAGGCAGGGGATGGCCGAAGGGCAGCAAGGGTCCATGGCAGCCGGGGCTGAACACTGGAGGCTCCAGGACAGGCCAGGGGCTGGATCCCTCCTGCATTTGTTTTTCCAAGCACTAACAGGCACGGAGCAGGTAAGCAGAGAGCCCTCGAGTGCTGTCTGGCATTCCTGTGCCACAGCAGCCTCCTGAGCTGCTCTGCCACTGTCCCCTCACTGCCCTTTGCATCTTCCTGGTGCAGCAGCTGCTGTGGTGTGAAGGGGGTCTGGGGGCTTCCCAGAGGGGACAGGCCCCCCATGGGCATCGCTTGTGCTTGTCTCTTCTACACCCAGAGGTACACCAGGCTGCTGTCCCACACGGGTTTAGTCCCTGGGCTAGTGCTGCTGCTCGGGATGGGCAGAACAGGCATCCTGCAGGCACTGGGCTCCCCACAGCAGCGAGGGAAAAGCAGCCTGTTGTGGAGGAGTTCAGAGCTGTGACAGCCCGGCAACAGGAGCGTTGGATTTGCCTCAGCAGCAGCAGAACCACTGGAAGCGCTGGCCCAGCGCTGCTGTGCTGGCTCCACTGGCCTTTCGGCTCAGCAGAGCTCCAGCGGCCAGATTCCAGCTCCTTCCCTTCCCATTACAGCCCCCCCGCCCCGGTCCCTCCTTGTTTGGGAATCCTCCCGCAGGGAGGGAGGAGCTGGGGAGAGCTCTCAGCACAGAAAGCACAGAAAGCCCCCACCCCGAGGCAATCCTCCCCCATGCTGTGCCCAGCATCCCCTGGCTCATGCACAGTGATGCTGTTCAAACAGCTTTTATTAGTGGTTCTGACCATACTACACCCTCAAGGAAAACAAAACTTAGTTCACAGTGCCAGGCTAAGATGGTGTGGTCAAAAGGGAAAAAAACCCCCACAAAAATCCAGCGGTGGCTTGTGTCCAGTGTTTGTCTGTGTGGCCGCCAGGCTAGCAGAGCTGTGCCCAGGAAGGGGCTGGGCCCCTGCCTGCAGCACACAGGGACAATTCCTGCTGCCAGCTCCAGAGCAGCTAAAAGCCAAAAAAGGCCCAGACAGCATCAGCAGCACCAGAAGGGTGGGGAGGAAAAAGCTCCCGGTGGGAGAGGCTGACAGGCCATGTTTCCTCTCCAGCAGTAACCCCGTGGCCTGGAAGAGCTCAGCCTGAGCTTTGCTGCAGCACCGACTCTCCCACCGACCTTCCAAATGTGCTGGGACAGGAGGACCAGCTCCCACCCCGAAAGCAGCCCAGCTGAGCTGGCATCTCCACAGTCCCTCCTGGCACCACCTGGCTAGAGCCCCCAGCCCCGCTGCAGGCAGCACTCCACCTGCAAAGACATTCAGATCAACACAGAACAAGCTCCCTACTCCATAACACTTAATTCCCAGCGAGTCTATGAGCAGAGTTGACCTTCCTCTCTCTTCCCAGGCTTTTCCAAGCCTCCCTGGGGAGCTGCTGTGGATGGGAGCAGGGCTCTGCTAGCCTGGATTTTCCTCATAAGGCACAGGGTGAGAGCAGCAACACAGGGCTTGATCTGTCCCTTGGGACAGGCTGAAGGGGGCTTGCACAAAGGGAAGGGTCCTGTCACCCCCTCCCACCTCTGTCTGGCTGTACTGTCACCAGCTTCTGTCCCTCTCCCCCAAGAGCAGGGGCTGGGTCTGTCCCCAGCCCCTGCACACACACAGATGTGAGAAGTTCCACGCAGTGATTCCAAAGGGGGCTCACAGGTCACCCCAGCACGCGTCTGGAGAGCCCCTGGCCAGCACAGCAGCCATGGGTGCCAGAGGTTCAGCTTGGGCCAGGGTCCCAGCTCAGCCTGCAGGACCCTGGGCACCCCTGAGTTCCTGGGCAGCAGCAGGGACATTCCAAACAGGCCCAGAGGCAGGTCAGGGCAGTGCCAGTACGTGGGGGGACAGCCAGACCTCGCAGGGCTTCCTGCCAGGGCAGAGCCTGATGGTGTTCTGCACCCCTCAGGGTGGCTGTGCCAGAGCCAAGGTGTGAGCAGACCCCAAGCCTGGCAGGCTCTGCAGCCATCAGACCCGGGCTGGGCACCTGGCAGGAGCTGCTGGCAGTGGAAGGCCAATCCCTGGCAGCCAGTGAGGAGGGTGACCATGCTCCGGCCCCGCTGCCCGAGGAGGAGCAGTGCCCACTGCATAGGCAGACAGGAGACATCACGCAGCCCGAGGCGGCAGTGCCCAGACAGACGGACACGGCCGCGTGGCCACAGATGGACAGATGGAGCTGGGCAGCAGCAGGAGCCCTGGGAAGGCTGGTGGAGCTGTCCCACTGTGGGAGGGAAGCCAGTTCAGAGCCCGAGTCTTTGCCTGTGAGCAAAGACAGCTCCCAGCACAGCACCCACCCCACCCAGCGCTGCTCAGCACATGGGGCAGAGGGGGCAGAGCCTGGGGCTCTCAGGGTGCACACCGAGCTCTGTGTCACCCTCCTCTCCTGGCACAGGAGGGGCAATCTCCACAGCAGATTCACTTCTCTTTCCCTACAGGCCTCCCTGGTGCTGCCCCATGCTCCCTCCTGGGCAGCAGCAGCTCCTGCCCCATTCCACACTCCAGCACACGCCACCCGACACACACCCAGTGAGGGCTGCACCCAGGGCTCCCCTGCCCTGCAGCTGGGCTCAGCACCCTCCTAACACCCCAGCGGCACCAAACCAGTCCGTGTCTCTCTTGCCCAGCTGCCAATGCAGCTGTCACACACCCTCCTTGTCTCCTGGGGCGTGGAGCAACCAGCAGTGCAGAGCCATGGCACCCACAGCACACGACTTCCAAGAACACGGAGATCTCAGAAGGAATTCCTAGACAGCTGAGCCAAAATCCACAGGAGGTGGAGCTCAGGCAGGGCAAACCGTTGTTTTACTACAGAGAGCTGTGGATGTCGGCTAAACTGGTAGAGCAAGAGCTGCACTGGTTTCCACTGGGAGTCCAGACAGCAGCAGTTCAGACACCCAAGTCTCTGCAGGAAATCTTCCATATCCCACAGCCTGCCAGTGTCCACCCAACCCTCTCCTCAGGAAAGAGGGCTCCCATCAGACACCTCGTTTCCACTCAGAGCGAAGGTCCCTTTTCAGGAAGGGCTTTTCCCCTTCCACTCTGAGCCCCCTCCTCGCTCCGAGACCCGCCTGAAGTGCAGCACAAGCGGGGGATGCCCAGGCAGGGCTGGCTCCACGCTCACTGCTCCGAGGTCAGGAGCGTTAGAGGCCCGTGAGATCAACGATGGCTTTAATAAAGATGGCATCATCACGCACGTAGGAGTTCTTGGCTTCCATGACAGACACGGGGCAGAAGAGGGGACAGCCACTGGCGATGTTCATCTCCGTGACGGGGCGCTGGAAGGACGAGGACGTCACATCAGGGCGGAAGGCGTCGATGATGTGCTCCCGGTTATTCTGGTCCAGAAGCATCAGCGTGACCTGTGGGGAAAGGTGAAAACCTAAGGGAGTGGCTGAATAAAAGGCACATGGAAGCCCAGCCCAGTGACCTGCTGTGACACGTGCAGAAACCAGCAGCCACAGCCACCCTGCGCGCCTGCCAGTCACAGAAATGCCCCTGAGCGGGGCCAGCAGAGAGAATGGGACCTCAGTAACGTCCTGTAGGAAGAAATCTTCCCACATCCTGCCTGTGGCAGCACAGGGCTGTTGGACGGACTGAAAACCTGCACCTTGCTCCACGCACCAACACTGCACACACGTATTTCCCTGAGCCAGGGCTGTTGTCCTCTCTGCATCCGCCTGCTCACTCAGTGTCCACGTGTTCTGCAAACCTGCAGTGCCCAGGAGCTGGGATCTGAGCTCCTGACATCGAGTGAGCACCCGCTGTCCCCGAGCTCTGAGGCCACCACAATCTTCCCTTGCCCTCAACCCCTGCAGAGGCTCTGTGGGGTTCCAAACATCCCATGTCACCCCCCTGCCCCACAGCACAGCCAGTGCTCTCAGCACACCTGGGGAACCCCCAGGGCAGCCAACACAGAGCCCTTCCTCCGCCACGCCAAATGGGCCAGAGTGACAGTGCCAAGGAGCTCGAGTGGGTGCCGAACCAGAGAGGCCGTGGCTGGACACAGTGGGCTCTGCTCCAGACCCACCTTCTGGTTGAAGGGCCACCGCAGCAGCGCGTCATTGGGTCCCTTCATCACCACGAAAAACAAGGACAGGTGTGTCCCGCGCCCGGTGCCGTCCCCGTTCAGGTACACGCGCAGACACATCTTGTAGCCGTACTTGCTGGTGTAGAAAGCTGTCAGAGAAGTGTGGAACAGGCACAGTGAGGGCCCAATGCAGCACAGCCTGGCACCAGCAGATCCCTCTGAACTCTGAGGACTCCTAAGTTTGGAATCTGGGAGGAGCCAGGTCTTTCAGAAAAAAAAGACTTGGGACGGCCTTCACCCAGAAAAGAGATTTTGAAGTAATTATAAAATCTCATTTGCTTTTCTCTTGTAGCCAAGCCACAGGTGCTGTTCCACAGTCTGAAGAAGCAGGTGCAAGGGTACAGGCTCAAGGGCTGTGTCAGCTCTGGGCATTCTGAAAAAGCCCTCCAGAACCCCTGGACCCGAGCAATTCCTGCTCAGCAAACCCTAGCTCCCTTCCCAACCATTCTCTGCCAGGGGAGCTCCCCACCGAGCAAGAGAACAGTGTGAGGGGCTGGTTTCAGCTTATGCTCACATCTGGAAAGTGCTTTCCCAAGCAGACAACCAGATCCCAACCTGCTGCTCACTGTCCCAGTGTTGGGCTGGGGCACGCTGTGAGGAGAGCCCCTTTCTCTGATACCGACACTTGAGCACTTCCCTTGGTATGGTTTGGGCTTTATTTAGACATTATCTCTTGCACAGTCATACTTTAGGCTTTAAAAATCCCTTCCTTAATCATTTTATTGCTGCTTTTATGGTCTCTTGAGTATTTTAATTCAAACAAAAAGGTTATGCAAAGATCATCTAGTCCGAGCCCCTGCCATGGGCGGGGACGCGTTCCGTTAGACCAGGAGCTCAGAGCCCCATCCAACCTGGCCTTGGCAGGATCTCCCAAGCAAAGGACCTGCCACAAGACCCACATCCAGCTGAGATGCCAAAGATTTTGGGGGTTTTGCACACCTGGAGAGAAGATGGCAGGAGACCGGCCTGTTATCGCTTCCTGACGCTTCCGGGCAAACTCCGTTATCTTCCAGATGAAAACACCATCGTAGGTGGAAGCTTCCATGTTGCGGATCTTCTCCTCCATCTCGGCCATGGCCAGGTCTTTGAGCCCAATGCTCCTCTCCAGCTGCCGGACCTGCTCAGTGGGACACACGGCGCAGGTTAGAAACACGGGGGCTGTGGGGCCCGGGAGAGCCGGCAGGCCCCGGCCCCCCCTTCGGGAGTGCTCCTTAGGGAGAGACTTTTTCCAGAATGGACAGGGAGCACGGGAGGGAGAAATCGAGCAACACAAGGCAATTCACTGAAGCCTCCTTCTGCACCCTGTCACTATGGAGAAGATCCATCGATACAGCTCAGTGCTAGAGCTGGAAACTTTCCCATAGCCAGTGCAAAAATCCTTCCAAGGAGCGGCTCCGTTGGCTGAGCAGCACAAGAAGTAAGGATGGGGAAAAACAACCCCAATAACTCAGCATTGTGACAAAATTGAATTGGGAAAGAAAAGAACCTACACCCTCTGGAGGGTTCGTCCCTGCCAGCTCACACAGGGTCACGCCAGGTCCCGTGCCCAGAGAGCACAGGCACGCTGCAAACTGCACAGCTCCAGGTGCCAGGAACACTAGGAGCACTCCACAGGGACTGCGCTGGAGCAGACTGGTGGAGGCAGCTCCTTCACGCCTCCAGACTGTTGCTGCAGGCAGCAGCACTGATGGCATTCCTTTGGCAAAGGCTGCACTCCTTTGGAAAGGTCTGGAAGGTGAGCAGCCCCACAGATTCAGTGAGATGCAGTGCAAGGAGATGCAGTGAAATTCTGGGTGCTCTGGCTCTTGTCGGAAAACTTCGCTGAGGAAGAACCCCTCGGTATCTGCCCAGCTTCATAATTAACAGAGGTCTGATGCTTTACACGGGTCAGTTAAATTCCCAGCTTTTCCAGGGAGCTGCTGAGGGTTGGGCACAGGCACAAAGGGTATTTTAGTTCTGCCTTCAGATTTGTGGAGTTTCAGGGCTGGGTGGTGAAGCTCTGCTAGCTCATGACACGGAAAGGAAACAGGGAACAGCCTCTGTTGGGAGTGCTGGGAAGCCCAGGCGAGCAGTTACACACCTTGTTGCTCAGCGTTTCGATTTTCTCCTGGTCCAGCCGGTGCTGGCGGCTGTAGGCTTCAGCTGTCAGGGATACTCTCTCCACCTCCCGGTTGAGCACACAGACAATGTTCTCAAAGGTCACTGTTTTCCTCTCGAGGGCCTCACACCTTCCCAAGAGCTCCAGGGATCGGGAGAGCTCCGACTCTGAGCACAGCGAGTTTGCTGCCAGCAGTGGGGAGCTGTTTTGTGATGAGGAAAGGACAGGAAGGGATTTCGGGTCTCCAGCACCAGCCTTGAGGCTGAGCACAGAGCTCAGCAGCATGTAGAGATGCTCTGCCAAACACTTGCTTTCATGTTCCAGGAGCTTTTCATTTTCCACCTACATGAAGAAAAATACATCCCCCATTCAGCATGTGCAATCTACACTGTCACCATCCACAGAACAAATTCCTCCTATCCAGGTCACAACATCAGCTTTAAATTTATAATTTATAGGGGGAAAAAACAAAGAAAGAATTAAGAAATGTGTTTTGGTGTGGGTGGTGTGGGTTTTTGTTTTGTTTCAGAAATGCTTCAGATCACATACAATGAGGGATGCTAAATGCTTCCCCCAGCTGTACTGGTGTGCTCTGCCTTCCCCCAACCCCTCACAGAAAAGCTCTGTCAGATGTACCTAACAGCAACAAAGGACAAAGCCTCACATAACCTCCTGGAGGAGGGATTTAGATGAACATCACCAGTGGGAGCTGGAAAAACTAAGTGATACAGAGAAATAAGGCCTGGCCCCAGTTCTTCACTTACAGAGTCACTGCAATCACAAGCCATTACACACTTGCTTGGATTCAAAGCTACCTTAAAGCTCATCCTGTCCCACTCCCTGCCTTAGTCAGGGACACCTTCCACTAGACCAGGGTGCTCCAAGCCCCATCCAACCTAGCCTTGAACACTTCCAGGGATCCAGGGGCAGCCACAGCTTCTCTGGGCAACCTGTGCCAGTGCCTCACTACCCTCACAAGGAACAATTTCTTCCTAAAATCTCATCTAAACCTGACCTCTGGCAGTGTGAGGCCATTCCCCCTGAAAGCAGCATAACCACCAGAGTCCCAAGGCACTCAGGGTGCTCTTAAAGTAGGAGGAGATTTCCTTCCACAGGAATTTCATTCCTGGAATACCCAGACTCTGCACAGTAGATGATGTGAAGCTCCATGTGTAAAGGGTTTAAAACCCCTCTTTGTTCAAATACCTGAATGCAAACACGTGTGACAGTTTGGGCAACAGCAGTTTGCAGGTGAACTCTAACCATGGGACTGAAAAGCCCCAAGGTAACCCAGGAGAGGAGCCCTTACCACCTCAGCACAGCCCACAGCCTCGAACCGGCAAGGTACTTTGGATCTGCCACAGGTCTTCACGTGGTCCCGAAACTAGAAAGGAAGGAAGGCAGTGTTAGATCTTATGCATCCCCAGTGCTCCCTTTCCATCCCACTGACTTTTGGGAAACTGCAGCCAAGCTGAAGAATGCCCAAGCTGTGGCTAATCGCCAGCTGCCACAGTGCCCACTAAACCTGGGCTCTGCCCACCATCAGGTGTGACTTTCACTGGAATACAAATATAGCCCTGACCCCTGAAGAAAGCTTAATTTCTCCTTCTCTTGACAGCTGGGAGGTCTCACTGCTCACCTGCACATGCAAGAGAGAAAAAGTAACAGGTACAGGTACCAGCTGCGGATGCAGAATAACGAGCTTCCCTGAGGGCTGAGGAATGGGAAGCATAGGCAACAACCCCAGGAAACAAGGGCACATTTCATTCTGGGCACTTCACACAACTCTGGTCAGCACATGCCACAGGCTGGTATTTTTACCTCCATCCCAGCATTACATTTCTGCAGAGAGGTGCCACTAACCCCTCAGCGCTGAGATGACTCGTTCAGGTTCCCACACAGCGCATGATTAATCCAACAAGCACTGGCACAGCTTCAGCTTGGGTTTAGTACACCACTCACCATCAGATACCAGAGCTCTGTTCTGAACAACCACCATATTCCCTCCCGACTTAACTCCTACATCTGCTACAACAGATGTCAATTAAAACTGGTTTTAAACCACTTTTTAAAAGGCTTCTAGATCCATCTGGCTTGTGTAATGAGTTGGGTTACTCAAAGCTAACATGGCAGCAAATAATCAACAAAGGTTTGGAGAGATAAACACGGGAGTTAATATTTAAACACAGGGTAGATCCCATGAGCTGGCTCCCTGCAGGGCTTCAGCTCCCACCTGCAGATAAGCCGGGCTGTATCCCAAACCCCCAGCCTGCAGATAAGCCGGGCTGCACTCCAAAACCACAGCCTGCAGATAAGCTGGGCTGCACTCCAAAACCCCAGCCTGCAGATAAGGTGGGCTGCACCCCCAGCCCCAAGCCCCTCCTTATGCTGCCCATTTAGAAGAACTCTTTTGCTCCTCTTTTTGCTGCCTCTGTTCCCCTGCCCTGCTAAAGGGCTTTTTCCAACACTGCTACTAAAAATATTTGCTTGTAGAAGGCAAGATGGTTTCAGATGAACGTGCTTTTTGAAAATGTTTCCCAAAACTTGAGTTTTTCAGGCTTTTGAGCCTTGTCCCAGGAGCCAGCAGCCTGGAGATGCTATAGGCATGGATTCCATTAGATGATTAATTAGATATCAATTAATATAGCTGGAGATGGGCTCTCTTTCCAAAATTGCAGCAGTGGTTGATGCAGTTGCTCTACACAGAGCATAAACCCATGAGGGTGTTTTTCCCACAGAGGCTCTGCCCGCAGACGTGGTTCCAAGGGAGGTGGCACTGGCAGCACCAGCACTGACCTGAATGCCCCTGAGCCACATTCCCGCACGCCCATCCTTATGGAAAACTCACATCCACACTAACAGCTGCCACTCAGTTGTTTTCCCCACTTCATTTCCTAATGCACTCTGTTCCTCCCTGCTCCCAGAATGCCAAGCTCAGCCCATCAGGACACCAAATACCCCCGCGGCACAGGGTCGGATGGATACCTTCTCCCTGGGAATCTTCTGCCCACAGCCTTCACAAGTCAGCGGGAATTCAGGGCAGACTTCGTCATGAGCCTGTGAAGGAACGGACAGGAGATATTTGTCCTCAAATAAAAGCCCCAAGGAGGTTCTGTGATGGGCACAATCCCACGGGGGTGGGTTTATACCTTATTGCAGCCGAGCGCTGGATTTACCAACCTACACCCAGACCCTGGTCACGCTGATCCCTCTGAGCTGCTGACTCATCCTGTGACCTCCGGGCTACCCCAGTTCTGGGTGTCTACATAGCCTCAACCTCTATTTAAAAGCTGCTACAATGATTTTTTAAAAATCAAATTATTGCTTTGATGGCCAAGACAATCAGTGGGAAGCTCCATTTATGGCTCTGCCAGGAGAAGACACGTTGGGGCAGGTTGAGTGGAGTGAGCCACTACCTCAGCAGGATAATTTGGATAGTTCTTCCACTGTAATGGTTATCAGTCAGCTGAGGCATGGGCCCAGTGCCAGCTCATCACACACTGGGCTGAGCTGTCTGATTGTATCTTCACATTTGAATTAGAATACCATTTTTCAACCAGAAAAAAAAATATTTTTAAACTGTTTCATTTCCCAGTCCCTGCACACAAGCATCTGCCCCTGCAGCCAGAGTCAGGGTTGTGTGATGGCCAGAGAGGCTGAACAAATGACCAGGGCAACGTGATCCTCTGTCCTCAGCAGACTCTTGGGCAACAGTGCTGGCTAAATTGGGAATGCTGGAACATGCCTCTGCTTCTGTGTCATTTCTACTGCCTAAACCTTCTCTTTACACACCCACCAGTTGAAACAAGGCATTAGAAACACCACGAGTATGTAGATCAAAATTCAAATTAAAAGATAAGAGCACTGAAGTCTTCTGCCATGGTAGGGACAGAAAAAAAATCCAACCAGGAGCATTTCTAATGCAGCCATCTGAAACCACAAGTTTGAAAACCTGGTCACATTGAATCTCTGCTGTCTTGTGGGGGAACACGCACAAACCTCACCCTGTCACACATCAGGAAGTGGAAAGTGAAACCAGAAGTCGCTCCACTTTAGCTTCTTGGTTACTCTCTCCTTTTTATGCTTTAAGTGAGTAACTTAAGCTCAGAGCTTCACTGTGTGTCCCTGGAGAGATGACCGGCCAGCCAGCAGGGCTTGGGGGGCACTGCTGCCCGCACGGACACTGCCCACAGAGGAGGAGGAGGAGGCCCAAGTGCCTGCCTTCATCCCACTCGCTCAGAGGGGCTGAGCCCTTTCTTCTACCCACCTACAGCTCTCATGTTCTAGAAACTCCTGATAACATCTACCCCACGACCCACAAAGCACTGGCAGAACAGACGGTCTGGCTGAAAGAAGGAAAATTCACTGCAGAGGCAACTATTTTAAAAGGGAGTATTTTAAACTTATGGTCTCCCATGCCAACATGCTGGGTGTGAAACTCCACACTCCCCACCTCGCAGCATTTATCCTCCATCCTGACTCCCCTCCGCACCACGATGTAATTCCCAGGAGCGGGCAGCCCTGCCTGCAGCACGGGAAGGAAACCAGCCCCGCTGAGCTCAAAGTGCAACTGTTCTGTATGTAAATGGTTAAAGACACCCAGAAGCTTCAGCCAGCGCAGATCCAAACATTTCTGTATAAACAGTTTCAGGCTGTTCTGGAAACCCCTGTTCCTCCCGCCCCACGCGGGCGTCAGAACAGAGATGGATGGTATCACTGCTGGAAGAAATCCAACCCACCCCCGAGCCAAGAGCAGGGGTTGGCAGTCGAGCCTGATCTGCCACACTCCACTCCCCCAGCAATGGGGCAATCCTCCTGTTTATACCTTTCCCAGACCCACAGCTGTAGCTTCTGCTACAGGGATAAGCACCACTGACATCCACGCGCTCGCTTGGAAAATTTTTGGGAGCTCTGGAAAGCCGTGGCTGTGAGTGGGGCTAGGCAAGAGCAGGCACTCTCCCAGAGGGAATCAGAGTGGAAATCAAGTCGGACAGGTGGCAGAGGGAGGGGACAGCCATGGAAGAATTTAAGTGGAGCTGGAAGACAACGGCTCACCCAGCGAGGCACACACCAGCCTGCAGCATCCAACAGCAGGAGCAGGAAAATCAACTGGGGCAGAGTTAACAGCCTTCAGCAACACCTGGTTCTTCCCACTCAATTACAACCAAAGCTGCTGATTGATCCACACATCAATTTCTTTCCCTAATAATAAACAGCGACACAACCCCACAGCAGCCTGCTCATCACCCACCACCATCAGACAGGCCATTCTCTGGGAGCTCACCTGAAAGGTTAGAAAATCAGACACCACTGCCCATGGAAGGACCAGGGCAACCAGCAGAAAAGCTGTATATTTTTAAATTTGCAGTATTTGCAGTCCAAGTTTCTCTCCGGGCACTCTGGCAGCAGGATGAGGCAGTTCCACCCGGGACAGCAGGGGCAGCACTCTGCACTGCAGCTGTGCAGGGGAGCACAGGCATACAGAGGGAAAAGTGGGTTTTAATAAGGGCAGCTGATCCCTGGAGCACACGGTGATCATTCCTAAGGAGGGTGAGGGCAGACCTCACTGCGCTCTGACGGGTGGGATTGTTGGGGTGTCTGTGCAGGGCCAGGAGCTGGACTGCATGGTCTTCGTGGGTCACTTCCAGCTTGGGATATTCTGTGGCTCTGTGACAATGCCAGGATGAGCTGCTTCCCTGCTTCTCCCTCAGCCAATAGGGAAAACTGCAGTTTAATCTGATCACCATTTCATCTCTCAGGGCACCACTAAATTTGACTTCAGCTCTGGAGGAGGCTTCTGCTGGAAATCATTATCTCCATACCCTGGTGGCAGAGCAGGACGTGCCCCTGCTGCCTGGCTGCTCTGCTCATAACCTGCCACATCCACACAGGTCCAGTTTTATGGAGGTCTTGTAACCATGCTAGGAATCCATCAGCATGACATAGGGTTCCCCCTCCAGTGAAGGGACAAGGCAGGCAGCTGGGAAATGCCATTGTTGAAGCAGCTGCTGTGAGATACCTCTGCCAGAGCCTGTGGGAAGGTCACAGCAAAGGGCAGGGCTGGCAGAGGGACAAGGGACAGCAGGGCAGGCTCAGAGTGAGCTGCGTGCTGCAGCTCTCCTGCAAAATCCCCTGGTCTTGGAAGGACACGCCATTAGGTCTCCTCTGAGCACAGCAACAGTAACCGTAAGCGCACAGCTCAAGGGCTTGGCAGCTGCAAGGGAGCAACAAGGAAGCAAAACCACCAGGATGGCAGAGGAAAGGCGGCTGCGGCGGCACAGGGCACAGCGGTGGCTGTCAGGGCTTGGGCGGTGTCCAGCCCCAGCACTGCCATGTGCAGCACTTGGCCGCTTTGACACTGTAGCCTGGCTACAAGGAAAAGGGCGGGCCCACGGAATTGTAGAGAAAACACTGAAAATGGGTCTCCAGTGTAAGAGGAGAACCCGAACCCTTTGTGCTAAGAAGCATGAGTTGCTTTGTGCACCTCTGTCAGTTCCCCAGGGCCCCCAGAGCCTCCAAGATGGGAATGTGCGTTCATGGTGAGGGGTTTCCTCACAGCGTAGAGGGGACGCTCTCCTCCACTTCAAACCTCGTGACTTACAGCTTTTCATTCTCCAAGGGGCAGATGTCAAAACTATGAACTTTTGGGCCACCACAAGAAGGCTGAGCTGGTTTCAGAAGCGAAGAGCAGACCCTCTGCAGCCGGGGCTTTCCAACCCCCTCCCACGCACGCTCTCTGGCACTCCCCGTGGCTTTACCTCCCACCACGGGTTTGGACACGAAAATGCCTTGTGTCTGGGCAGCCAGATACACTAACTACTGTGGGGACTGTAAGTGTGGCTGGGATGTGTTTGTGGGCCTCAGCTCCAGCTCTGGAAAGTAAAGGTGTGTCTGATCCCTTTTCCAAAAGCAGCAGGTCCTTTTGGCCACCTGCACGTGCAAGTCAGGGATTCTCCCACCAGAAAATGGTCTGGTCCTGCAGGTCAGGCTGGAGCTAGCTGCAAACTGCACTTCGGCACCAGGCCAGAACTTGGAGCCAAAACCTTCAGAAAAAGACAATAAATGCTGCACTGGGTTTTAAAGAGAAGGCTGGTCACCCTTACACAGCAGCACCAAGTGTTCCTGACACAGCACCTCAAGCGCTGTACCCCACACAGACAGCATTGATACAACACTCAGAGGAACAACTTTGTAGGAGCAGGAGACAGGTGAACGAGCTCCACACCCCAACGGCTCCCATCTAAGCAATGCGCAAAAGCCTGAAGATGAAGTTTCAGGCTCAGCTGAAAATCACCACCAAAACCTGTCAGGGCATTCCTGGGATGCAGCTGGGAAGGAGGTGCATGACACAGTGAAGGCTAAAGCAGGAGGAACCCCTGGCTCAGGGCTCCCAGCAGCGTTTTTGAAGAGGGAGTATTCCCTAGATAAGGTGCGGTAGGGGTTCTCCAGCATCTCCTACGTGTGAACAGTGGGCAGAAAGGAATGCCCAGTTGCCCTGTTCTTCTGGTCCCAGGGAGCCACATAGCCCAGAAGGGGCTGCAGACATCCTGACTCCACAGGCTTTTGAGTAACATCACCTGGGTTCTGAGTTTTGTACTTTCTGCAGCCTTCCAGGTTTCACTTACAAAGAACTCTCTAAAACCAAAGTGACAACAACAAACTCAAGGAAAACACATTCACTCCAGCATGGATTAGGTCAGCTTATTCCCACACCTGACTGTTGCTCAGCCTCAGGAGCTGAGCCCATCTGAGCCCCACAAAATTTAGTTTAAATACTGATGTCAGGTTTAAGCTTAAAACTTAGTTCTCCTTCCTAAAATCAGACAATTTCATTTCCTTATGTTTCAGTTAATTCTGCTTCTTTCCAGCTGAAGAGATCTGAGTTAAATCCCCTGTCTGGGGTAACCAAGGTGACCCCATGTGTACCCCTCCTCAGCCCCCTCCTCCCATCCCAGTCCTGGGGGGAGGGCACAGGAAGGAAACTGGTGGGATGAAAAGCATAAATAAAAGATGTATGCAAATTGACAATGATATGTTGATAAACAGGAGAGGGACGTGGGCAGCTGGAGGTACTGTAAGGCAGGAGGAAAAACACCCCAGAGCTGAGGAACCACAAACTCCCTCTGCCTGGATATCACCGGGCACGTTTTTGGGGTCTTTCCTTTTGCTTTAATGGGCTGGGTTTAGTTTCTGCAGCCCTCCTCAGACTTTGCTCTTGAATCTAAAGGCTCATGCCCACAGCCTGATTTTCCATATGTATGCGCAGACAGACTCATCAGGAAACCTATACAGGAAACAAGGTCACTAACAAAAGGAAAAACCCTTCAGCTCCACCACAAACTACTTTACCCAAATGCCACTAAATATTTGCAAACTCTGAAAAATGCAGCCATAAAGCCAGACTTAAATATTTCATATGGTCCACACAGCTTGAAGCAGAAGTGCAAGTCATGTCCAAGCAGACTGCACTCGTGCAGTTTTGTGTTTCCCTTTGAGAGCCAAACTTTAGTCTACCTGAACAGAAAGCAAAACTGAAATCAGTTTTACTCCTTTTTTTGAGGCTTAAGCTTTCCAGCTGCAGAACATTTTTCCCCTGTGTGTGCCCTGATAAGATTAGCAAACCAGAAGTGACAGTATCTCTTGATTTGCAAGGGGAGAGCAGTCTCTCTCGGCACAACACATGATTTTTAAATTAGCAAACAGTGAATTCACTGTGAGGGACTTTCCATGTCCTGTCGGAAATAGCTCTGAGGGACTTTCCAGAGCGGGAGTGCTGAGCTGCTGCAGGACGTTACCCACAGTGCAGCTACGGATGCAACTCTGCTGCACCAGGCAGTTCCGCACCGGGCCGGCAGGCTGGGTTTAATGTTAGCCCAAGGTACCAAGAGGCTCTGGGCTAAGGCAGCCGTTCAACGCCTCCTTTCCCAGCCCTTCTCAGCCACACACGCGGCTCTGGCAGCGAGGAGACAGCCAGTCCTGACTAAATGCCACAGCTTTTTGGCAGGCAGCTGGGAGGAGATAACACAAGCCAGACCTCGCCTCCTCCCACCAGTTCCTAGGAAAGAACCAACTTTTCCTGAGAAGGCACAAAATAACCTCCCCACTTTAGGCTGAATGCCACCGGGACAGGCAGGAGAGGAGACCCTGCCCCTGAGAGGAAGCAGCCAGCACTGCTCCAAACCCCCACACCCCCTGTACCACACAGGACTCCCCGAGACTCACAAAAACCAGGAGAGTGGAGACTCAAAAACCCCTGGCAGGGAAGACGTGTGCCACAGACCCACGGCCCATGCACTCCAGGGCCACACCTCTATCAATCATCCTCTGTCCCAGCAAACGCCAAACTGGGGCTTGGGAAGATCAGGTGGAGAGTAAAAACAAGGCACAGACTCATCCATTCAGGAGCTCTTCATCAGCTGTGTGCACGGTTCTGGGGAATCATATGCTTCTGCAGCCCTGCAAGAAATCAACCTGACCCCAGGACAGCTCGCTGCCTTTCTGAACTCCCACTGGGAGCTCTGGCTGGACTCAAGCACTCAAACACTTTTCAGAATGCATAGGGAGAACCTTTGGCAGCTGAAGATTTTTGCTGAGCTCTGCAAGAACACGCTAAGACTTTTTTTAAAACCAGGAGAAAAAGTTCAGCACAGCTCATCAGCCACAGCACAATCAGCACTGGAAGCTGCTGACAGATATAATTTGGTTTAGTCTAATGAAGATGAGCTCACTATAATCATTGCAAAAGACATCGGGCTTCTTGGCACCAGCAGAAATTAAAGTGTGGAGCAAACAATCTGCAGACACCACCAGCACAGCCTGAACCTCAAACCTCAGTACCAGGGTACCCTGTTCCCTGACATGCATCCCCAAACTCTGTGCTGTGGCAGTATTAAGCTTTTCAGCTGACACTTCTTCAGTCCCACATCCACACCACGAGCCTCTCACAGATCTACAAATGGGGGTTCACAGCAGCAGAACCATTTAGCGCCGACATCCTCATCTCTTGGACTGAACTTTGAGCACACAGCAGAAGGCTCAGACAGCAAGACAAGGAAGCAGAGCTGCAGAAGCATCTCTCTGCTAACAGGCTCTGGGCAGAACACTCAGGCCTGATGCACAGCTGTTGCTTCTTCCTTTCACCTTGCAGCGGCATCATTGAGAGAATCCCAATGTTAGCCTGGACAGACCGAGGTTAAACCCGTTCCTGAAACACATCTCAGTCACTACCAAAGCTCTGTGAACCATCAGGCTATGATCTTTATCTGCAGCAAGTGTTAAGGGAAATAAAAGGTATTCCTCTTGTCTCAGGCCTCCCGTGTGGTGGTTCTGCCATTCCAAGAGGGATGACAAAATTGTCCTTCAGGAGCCAAAAGCTGCACATACATTCACATGCTATGGACCAGCCACCCACAGCCATGACTAAAACCTGCATTAAAAAGCTAATGGGCTCCTTGAGGAGAACAGAGGTGGAAAAACCATCCTGTCCAGCAGCCTTGTGGCCAAGAACAGCTTGGGGTGATGGGTGACCAGACAGCACCCAACACCCAGTGCCACTGCCCTGGTAGCTCTGGAGACAGCTGAAATGGGATCAGGTCACTTTCTGTGAGCTGATGGAGTCTGAAGGAGTTTTAGGTTCACATAATGCAGAGAAATTCACAACCATTTCATGGCACAGCAATTTCTTGACAGTCTTGTATAGCAGAAAAGAGCTGGAGACAGAGCAGGTGGTTCCCACCATGGAAGGGACATGCTCACAAGCAAATCCCTGTGATCACATGCAAACCTGAAACGATCTCAGTCCAGCTTGTGCCCTCAGCAGGGCACACAAACCCCCACTCAGGGAACCTCTCCAGCTGACAGTGAAGTCCAGGGATTTGACAGCTCTCCCCCAGTGTCAGTGGGCACGGACAATCCCCTGAGCCTTCCCCAAACAAAGAGGAAAGAAGGATGCAGACGTGCCAAGCCTTGCTTTGGCCTGTACCTCGTACTCTTTGATGGTTCCCTTCCAGGTGCAGCCGCTGTTGATGCAGACAGCAGGCAGACTCTCCACCTCCCGCCGGGCCGCGTTGTCTGGGAAAGCCTGACACGGGAAAAACAAGCAAACCACAAATATTACTGAGGCTTGCAGTTTTGATCAGGACTTCGAATTCTTTCTGAAAACTCCTCCCAGACCAGTTGCCCCATCAACCCTCAGAGGTGTGTTAACAGGAACCAAATCGCTGTGACAGCTTTAAGTAGGGCACCACTACACACGTGACCTGGATTTCAGCACTGGGGAGTCCAACACAGTAATCACCCTTCTCACTACTGAAGAAAAGGGTTCCTAGGAATAAGAAGTTCTCAGAGCTCGTGTTTTAAACAAAAACTGCAACCGGTATTACTGACACCAATGATCTGTTAGGGTTTTTTTAATGTGTTTGTCCTTACCGAGCTTGTTTCCAAAATAGAAATTCCTTCTTCATATATTCCTTCCTGGATACAGCTAGCACACTTTTGAGGTCCAGCACTATCAGACAGAAAAATAATCATCAAACACAACAAAAAAATTAATTTCTGTTTAACAATAAAGTGGTTTCTGGTAACTTTATGAAATGAAAGTGTTTTCTTATTTTTAAAACAACACATTGAGCCTTTGCTTGTGTGTATTTTTGATGCCTATTTCTAATTTCTTTTCTTCTGCCAATTAACCATTCTATTAAGTTTCCCTCACTCAAAGGTACAAGTGAGACACAAAGAAACTTCTCTGGAAGCCAGCTTGTGCTTAAACCTCTCCCATTTTGACACAACAACCAAATGATGACTTTTAGGAGCATTCAGTAGCTGTGAGGAGGACTGAAGGAGATGGGTGAAAGACCTGGACTGCCCCCTCAATGGCAAAAACAATGCAGGGGATCCCGGAAAAGAGAACTTTGAAGCAACAACAAAGGCAAGTCAGAGGTTACACATTCCCTCAGAGAAGAGGTGATGCTGAACCTCAGTGATTGAACACAGCTCCCTTACTGAGAAGATCCTGAAAACGAGACTTCTCTCTGCTTTTGTTCTTGAAAATGCCTTTTCAAGCATTTTGCCTTTGCACTGAAGGCACAGCAGTTACCTGATGATTTTCTTCAGGCAGTAGGAGCAGTAGCGATGGCCACACTGCGCCTGGAACGGCCGCCTCAGAATGTTCTTGCAATCGGAGCAGAGGTATTTGACCTCCAGTTTAGTTCCCAGGATCTCCTTTGCAAAACCAGGCTGGTTTAGATCCAAAGAACCCGGTGGAGAAGAGTTTGCTGATGCCATGTGAACAAAAAGTTCTGGCTGTATCTCCAGAGACTGAAAATAAAAGTATTTTCTCCAATTGATTATAATTGCATGGGGGTGATTTTTCACATAAACTCTGTTACACACAGATTATTAGACTGTCCCCCAACACAAGTAAACACACTGATGTAAAAACCACACAAGCCTGCTTTCACCTCCCAAATATGGGAGGAAGCTTAAATTTTAGAACTAAATCCAGAACACAGAGACAGGAAGGACAGACCTGATAAAACCCCCTGTCCCAGCTGACTGAAATGCAGCCTGTTTAGAGATATCAAGGCTTCTTACACCACATAAGGTAAAAAAGTGTCTTAAAGGTGATCAGAAATAAATATAATAAACTCAGTTCAAAAACCCATTGGCCACCACAGCCCACCAATGCCTGCTCTCACACCTGTCAGGAGGGACCAAAATTCTGCCCAGAGGCAGCCGGTCCCGGAGGGCCCTGGGGGGAAGCTGGGCACACAGTGGAGCCCAGATTTGATGGTGGTGCCCAAGCAGGCACAGAGGGTTCTCCAGAGGGACAGAAAATGAGTACATGGGAGGCACGACCAAATCGGAAAGGAGGAGAAGAATAAAATGCTTTCGTTTTGACTGCTTATGCATCTCACACCTTCATTCCCTGTGACTACATGCCACAACCACCTAAAACACCTAAGGAAGCACATCCACGGAGTCCCACACTGGTTTGGGTTGGAAGGGACCTTAAAGTCCATCTTATTCCATCCCGCTGCCACGGGCAGGGACACCTTCCACTAGACCAGGGTGCTCCAAGCCTCATCCAACCTGGCCTTGGACACTGCCAGGGCTCCAGGGGCAGCCACAGCTTCTCTGGGCAACCTGTGCCAGAGCCTCCCCACCCTCACAGAGAACAATTCCTTCCCAATATCCCATCTAACCCTGCCCTCTGGTAGTGGGAAGCCGTTCCCCCTTGTCCTGCCATTCCACGTCCTTGACTAAAGTCCCTGTCTAGGTCTCCTGGAGCCCCTTTAGGCACTGGAAGGGGTTCTGAGGTCTCCCTGGAGCCTTCTCTTCTCCAGGCTGAACCCCCCCAGCCTGTCTCGGGGAGGAGCCCCACGAGTGGAGACACCGCGAACCGGAGAAGAGCCCGGGGCTGCCCCGCTGGCCCCGTGTGGCCCGGGCTGCCCGCGGCCAGGAGGACTCTGTGCTGGGCCGGGCTCCCGGGGAGCGAGGCCCGGCCCGGCCGCTCCCTGAGGGCCCCGCACTCACCGGCCCTCGCTCCGCGCCCGCACCGGAAGCGCCGCCAGGCCCCGCCCCCGGACACGTGTGGCGAGCCCAGGCCCCGCCCCCCGCCCGGCAACGGNCCCCCTTACCCCATCCCCTGTCACTTCTTCCCCAGCACCACTCCTCGCTGACCCCTTACTATCCCCTGCCATATCCCTGCCTCAGGCCACCCCGCTGGGAATGAACCCAGACCCCCAGGACCCCCTCACACTCCCCCAGGACTCCTCATCTACCCCCTGGATTCCCTCATCCATCCCCTGAGCCCACCTCATCCACCTCCTGGGGCCTCTTGGGTCCCCTCATCTATCCCAGGGACCCCCCCATCCATCCCCTGGGACCCCCTCATGCATCCCCTGCACCTGCTGGAGGGGGACCCAGAGGGACTGTGGTGCTCAGCCTGGGGCCACCTGACCCACCCGGGGTCCCACCGGGGACAGCCATCTCCGGCTGCACTCTCCGGGTGAGCAGCCCCTGGTCCCTTCGAAACGGCCCGCAGCGAGTCCTGGCACCCTAAGGAATTGTTTTAAAGTCACTTTTGGACATTTTGGGTACCAGTGGGCCCTAGCCTACCTGAGCACAGAGTGCCATGGCCAGCTCGCGTCCCGTGGCACCGGCTCGGGGGACAGGCGGAGGCCAGCGGTCGGGAAGGATGGGCGGCGGCAGGACGGAGACGGCAGGACGGCGATGGCAGGAAAAATGCCGTGTGGGGGAAACGCGCGGCGCAGCTCGCATTGAGGTCACGGCGAGGTGCTTTTCGCAGGGGAACTTGTTCGGCAAAAGGTCACAGCAGCAGGATTTGTCAGCCGGGGTCCGCAGCCTGCCGGCCCCTCTAGCCCGGCTCCGGCGCGGGGGCTCCGAGGCTTTACCGCCTGCTGCGCCGGCGGGGCGGGGATGGGCGCGTTCTCACTGCGGGGAATTCACCCGGGGCCGGGGAAATCCTCGCCGTCAGAGCCGGGCGCAGTGGCAGAGCAGTGACACAGCGGCCAAGGTGACTGTCCCGGGAGCCTGGCTGCGGGGACGGAGCCGGAGCGGAGCGGGTCGAAGTGAAGGGCCGCGGGGGGGCTCGGGGACACCGAGCCCTTGGCGAGGGGCCAGGTGCTGCTCAGGCACCGTCAGGGCGGGATGCTCCCCGTCAGGGAACCGGGACAGTGCATCCCTGCGTGTGCCGGCACCGGGAATGGCACGGGCACAGCTGCCCTGGGATGGGCACCCACCGCACTGCAGCAGCCCTTTTCCCAGCACAGCCGCACTGGTCTGGGAACACCGGCATGGAAAACTTGGTGATGTCATCCAGCGAAGGAAAATCCTGTCTGCACTTCCTGAATTGCCCGTGACCTGGCAGCAGTGCCGGGGCAGGACGTGCTGTTCCCAAAGGGACAGGAAACCCGCACCAAGGGCTTGCTTGAAACGCCCGCCGCGGGACGGGACCGTGAGGCTACTCCCAAAGAAGACGGGCTGGGACAGAACGCCCTGGAGTTGCTCACGAGAGCCGTGGGAGGGGACGGGACCACCTGGGGCTGCTCCCAGTCCTGCTGTTGCGACTCCCCGGCTCCACTGCACGGCCCAAGGAGCGAGTCTTGCACCCCGCTAATGTCCCCCCTCCCAGAGCTGCTTTCTCGTGTTCCCTGGGAGCCGGGGCCAGGCGTGTTGCGGTGACGGATGACAAATGACAGATGACAAACCCCCGCGCCCTCCCGGCGCCTGATTTCCGAGCAATGCCCGGATCATCACCGTGACCGGGATCCGACCGCTCCTCCTGCGCTTCGTCATGGGGAGACCCCACAAAAACCCGCCCGGGGAGCGTTAACTCTGTGCCCTCTCGCTTCAGAAATGACGCGAGCAGGAGCAGCTTTTCGTGCCTTTACTGCGAAACTTTCTGGGTGATTCTGATGCAGTTTAAGGATTTTCATCGAATCACAGACTATCCTGAGCTGGAAGTGACCCACCAGGATCATGGAGTCCAACTCCCGGCCCTGCACAGACCCCCCAACAACCCCACCCTGGGAGCCGTGCCCATTCCCTGGGGAGCCTGGGCAGTGCCCAGCACCCTCTGGGGGAAGAACCTTTCCCCGATCTCCAGCCTGACCCTGCCCTGGCCCAGCTCCAGCCGTTCCCTGGGTGCTGTCCCTGTCACAGGGAGAAGAGATCGGGGTTGCCCCGCGGTGAGGTCTGACCTCAGCATCTCCTTCTCTAGGCTGAACCAGCCCAGTACCCTCAGCCGCTGCTCCCTTGGCCCCTCCGGACCTTCCCCCTGCCCGTGCCCGTCCTCTGGGCGCTCTGCCGGGCTCCCCCCGGGCACGAAGGCCCCTGGGCGCACCCCCGCCCCCCGCCGGGGCCCGCAGGTGAGGCCGCTACCAACGGGCCGGGCGGAACCCACACCGCGAGCCGCCGCACTGCGCATGCTCGGCTCGGCTCGGCTCAGCCGGGCACGGCTATTGGTCAGCGGGTCTGACAGCGTCGCAGAACAAACCAATCCTTGCCGGGTATGTGTGACTGGCAGGGGCAGCAACCAATCGTAGCGTGCACAGGCACGTGCCGTCCGCCCTCAGGCCGGCGTGCGCAGCAGCCAATCGCGTAGCGAGGAAGCTGATTGGCAGGGCGTTGCGCCTATCAGACGGAGCTGCGTCACGCCCGGGTGCTGTTAAGCCAACAGTCCATGCAGGAACCTCGGCCCCGCCCGCTGCGCTCGCGCCTGTCCCCGCCTATGAGCGGCCGTCTCTCCTGAAGGGCGCGCGCCTCGCCCTATCAGCGCGCGCGGCCCGGCCACGCCCCCGGGGGCGGGCACTGGGCGGTGCCCGGCGGCGGGCGCGGCCCGGGCGGGGTCGGAGCGATGGCGGAGAGCGACTGGGACACGGTCACGGTGCTGCGCAAGAAGGGCCCGAGCGCGGCCCAGGCCAAGTCCAAGCAGGTCAGCGGGAGGAGCGGTGGGGGCCGGGCGCGGGGCCGGGCAGGCGTCGGGCCTGGGCTTGGCGTAGTCGAGGCCGCCGCTCCGAGTGGCTCCGCGCTCACCGCGCACCTTCGCTCTCTCCCCAGGCGATCTTGGCGGCCCAGCGGCGCGGGGAGGACGTGGAGACCTCCAAGAAGTGTGGGTATCCCGGTGGGGGGGCCCGGTCCGTTTGGGGCGGCTGCCTGGGATGGGGAGAGGGGGCCGGAGGCGGCTCCGCCCGGCTGAGCCAACGGCGCCGGACTGGGGCCTAACGCGCAGCCGGGAGAGCGCCCCTGGAGCTGCCTCTTCGTTCCTGGCTGCCCAGGGCAGAGCTCTGCCCGGTTCCTGCAGAGATCTTGGAAGAGTTTTCACGATCACGAAACTTAAGCTCTGCGTTTTTGCAGTTTATTGCTCTTGAGGATTTGAGTGGCTGCCTATCTTCCTATGGCGCTGCTCTTTAAAAGTTCCTTGTTTCCTCTCCAATGTAAATTGCCAGGTTCTCTCACTGTAGGGAGCAGATTCCCCTTGGAAATGAATAGAGAGATGATCCTTGAAGAAGGTTTAGTCAGCTTTATTGGGACACTGACTGTCAGAGACTCATGTGAGAGAAAGGATTCAAACTAGGACTTAAATACTATATCTAAAATGAGAGAAAACAATGTGTTTTTGAAGCTCAGCCTTTCAGCAAAGCTAAGTACAGTTAGACTTTACTTATAAAAGGTGTCAGAAAATTGCTTAAAAGCCACTTTCTCGTGCTGCCTCATACCTGAGCAAGCGCAATTCAAGTTCAAATATTGACCCCTCTGTGCTGCAGCACAAATGTGTATCTGCAGCAAAGTTTGACATTAAATCCCCAAGGAAAGGCAAGACCTGCCCTATCTGGAGTGAAGTTCCGGTGTGAAGTAGGGAAAGGGAAGGGCTCTGCATGGCCAGGTGTGCACAGCACCACAAACAGGGCTATGATAATGTTCCCTGATGGGCAAGATCTGGGGGAGATCAATGCTGATGTTGGCATGCTGAAATACCGACAGCTCCCTGGGATCCTGGGCAGCTGAGGGCTTGGAAAAAGTCCTTTGATACTTTTTGGCACAGCTCTGAGCCTTATTTTGTTTGTCCATGGTTGTTTTTTTGTTCTTGCTTCGAATGACAGGGGCAGCAGGCCAGAACAAACAACACTTCATTACAAAGAACACAGCCAAGCTCGACCGCGAAACAGAGGAGCTGCACCATGACAGAGTTTCCCTGGAGGTGGGCAAAGTGATCCAGCAGGGCCGGCAGAGCAAGGGCCTCACGCAGAAGGACCTGGCCACGGTGAGTGCAGCACCTCCAGGTGAGGGTGGGCATCTTTCCTGTCCCCGCGGGGGCAGCTGCAGTGGGATGGTGTCAGGGGCTGGAAGTTTGGGGAACGCAGCATCTCTGGTATCTGATGTCCCGGCAGCTTCAGTTGTCTGGGAAAAGTTCAGAGGTTTGTGTGTGCAGCCCCTGAGCCCCAGGCTGGAGGCAGAGCCTGTCTGTGGCTGCTGAGCTGGTGGGGAGCTGCTCCCCCCCTTCCTCCCAGCAGCTCACACCAACCCAAGGGGTTTGTACCATCTGGGCTGAGCAGTGTTAGCAACTCACTGCTGTCTGAAGGAACAGCAGTCCCTGGTGTTCCTCCTCCTCCTGAATAGGAGGGAGGTCAAAGTCCGTTCAGGACGGATGTCACCAGCGCTGGGACACTGCAGGGAGGTGCCGGTGGGGATGGAGTCAGCCTGGGAGCAGCACTTTGTCATCTGTCCTGGCCTAATGAGGGGCTGTTCCTTATCTGTGTGAGTCCCAGGGGGCTGCTGCTGAGCATTGCTGTGTTTGAGACTCATCCTCTCTTTTCAGAAAATCAATGAAAAACCACAAGTTATCGCTGACTACGAATCAGGACGAGCGATCCCCAATAACCAGGTCATGGGCAAGATCGAAAGAGCCATCGGTGAGTTAAGGGAGACGTCAGAAACACTGCTGGTGTTTGGAGGGCTGGTTTGGGGAAGGTATTTACCTTTTTCTTGGGAGGAACGTTGCTAGCTGGAGTTTATCGTGGGTGTGGTGCCATTAAGTTGTGTTCTGATAAAACCTGGATCTGCTGACTGAACCAGAACTGGGAGCTCTTGATCTTTGCCTGCACCTTCATGCGTGGGGCTGCGCACCATCCCTGTGTGTTTGCCCCCACAGACTCTGAGATGCTGAGAGCTGTGGAAGCCTGATTGCACTTGTGGAAGGATTTAGTGTTGGTTTTACTCTCCTGGGCTGGTTCAGATCCCATCTCCTAGGAAGACAGTTGGTTTTTGTTTGAAGTTGGTCTGGTGCTCCTAGAAACTAAAAGTAGGATTCTTCTGAACTCTGCTCTCTCTCTGGATGTTCTCTTCCCTAAGGCTGAAATTGATGGAAATAAAGTTATTGGGTGAATGATTGAGTGCTGATGGTGGTGGTCTCCTTTGTCTTGTTCCAGGCCTCAAACTGCGTGGGAAGGACATTGGAAAACCGCTGGAAACCGGCCCCAAAGGGAAATGACAACAAAGCCTCGAAATCAGTTTGCTCAGACTGATCTGGCCCAGCTGGTTCTCCTCAACCACTCTGCATTTTGCCAAGCTGAACAAGAGGGTTTCAGACTTGCTTTTGGGGGGAAATCTGCTGAATCTGTACCTGCTGTAAAAAGGCAACCTTAAAGAAGCAATTTTCCTGATGTTTGTTTTTCCTTCCTCCTTTTCAGAGATTGAGGATCTAAACCCCAAGAAAAAACCCAAACCCTGCCTCTGATTTGCCAGAAAACATGTGCATTGTGGTGTTAGCAGCAGCTGATGTTAAGGCACTTAGGGTGGTCTGAAATGTGATCATTTAATTGAAACAATTTGGGGGACAGGTGAGATATATTATATATAAATAATTTGGGAGAGTTGGGGCTTGATCAGAAATGATGACTCAGTCACTGTATCTCAATGAGTTTGGTTTGTTCTTTCCAGCCTGTTTTAAAGAGATCTATAATAAAGTTTGATACCCTTCAGTTGCCCGGGGGAGCTGCTGCATGTGACCAGCTGGTAGTAAATGTTGTGGCTGGGTGTGACTGGAGCTTCACCACCTCTTCCTTCTGAGACCGTAATTAAAGGGACACCTGGGGTGCCTGGGATGAGGGCCAGCACTGTCACAGCCTTCCTGGCTGTGTCACCTCTCCCTGCGTTGGGGATGGCGCAGCTTGGCCGGCAGCCCGGGGATGGAATCGGTGCTGTGGATGTGAGGGGAGGCTGTGGGCATCTGCAGAGCCAGGCAGGTGCAGAGACAGCAGGTGAAGCCTGAGCCCTCCTCGCCCTTCTTCAGCTCTGTTGGGGCTGGTGCTTGGCCTGACTGAGGCAGCACCTAAGGGGGACACAGCTGGGTGAGAGGGAGACAGGCTCTGGTCCGAATCTGGGGAGGCAGGATGTCCTAGGCCCCTCCGTCTGGGCATGGGGGCTGCGGGTAGCAGGATCCTGGTGGGCTGCTCATTGTGCAGGGGCTGAACTGGGCTGTGTGTGGGGCTGGGGTTGGAGGTCACAGTGTTCAGGTGTGAAAGCTGGGGGTGAGGGAGGGGTCCTGGGCTGGGGGTGTGCCAGTTGGGGGTCCAGACCCTGAGTCCAGCCTGCACCTCAGGAACATTTTTGGGTTTCCCAGTGACATTTAAAGGCAAATTATCAAGTGTGCTGGCAAAGTGTGTGGGCAGCAGGTGGGCACCTGGGCACCACCTGTGTGGTGGCCCCCTCTGCTCCCTGCCCTCCCACCCACCACTCGCCCTTCCCAAAACCAGCAGAGGCACTGGGCTTCCTCCCCCTGGGGTCTCTGTGCCCTGGGAGCTCTTGTGCTTTGTCCAGGGCATGGGAAGTGGCTCACACACCCTCTGCAGCACCCACTTTTCCTCCTAGCTCTGGGGGCCAGAACCCCACACTTCCCCCCCTTTCCATGGCCAGAACCCTGTTTGGATGAAGATGGCCACTGTGAGAACTCCCACTCCTGCCCCCTGCCAAAGCACAGGCACATTGCTGTGTCTCGGAAGCAGAAAGTTCATGTTACAAACAACAAAAATGCTTTTCCCGAGCACTTGGAGGTAGTGATGACAGCGCTGTGTCCCTCTGCGGGGCCAGCTCCCCGTGTTGCCAGCTCCCCGGTGCTGGGGGCAGAGAGTGGGCAACTGCTGGAGTGTGGGTTCCTGTCCAGGGATGGTCTGCCTGGGGGAGCGAGCAATTCCTGCTGCTGGCTGCTGATTTCAAGCCTCATCCGCCGCCCTTGGAGATATAATGACCTTGTCCTGCAAAGAAAGGTGAGTGGGAATTGGTGACGAACGTGGGCTGTCTGCTGTGAAACACCAGGATTTCTTCCAGGCTGCAGGGAGGACGATCTGTGTGCCAGCCCCTGTGACCCTGGCAGAGGCACCAAACCCCCAGGGCACCCAGGGGGCTCCAGGTTTGTTGCTGGAGCCCATACTGGGGCTGGTGGCTCTGCTGCAGATGGTACCAGATCTGTCCAAGGGACCTAGAGCTTAAGCCACCTTGCACAAATTTGGGTGCTGGCTGAGTGAGGATGAGCCAGGTTTGCCAGACCCTCCCACCCTCTCAGGGGTGGGAGTACACTCAGCTCTTTCTGGAGCAGTTGCCTGGTGGCAGCAGGATTTTTAGGCCAGTCCTACAGCTCCGGGTCACTTGTTTGTCAACAAGCAGATAAGAGGCAGAGCCCTTTGCACCTCCCTGTCGAGTTGGCGGAAAGCGGGGTCAGGGAGAACCTGCTGGCATTTGCTGAGCTTTTAGGAAAACGCTGTTTTGGCACAGCTGGGGTAATCAGGCAAGTCCTTCACCCTGTCCTTACATCTCGGAAGGTGATGTTGTCAAAGCCCTGGGGACTGTTGCTCTCTGCCGGTGTCCTGCTCGCCGGCCCTCGCGGCTTCAGCCAGTACCAGCCCCCAGCAGCCACCAGCGCCACGACGACGAGGGCCAGGAGCAGGCCGAGCACCACCTCTGCCACGAAGCTGCCGGAGGGTTTCGCTGCAGGGAGGGGAAATGCTGTCAGGCTCGACCCACTGCCCAGACAGCTGCCTCCAGCCTCAGCCCTGCACCCTGGACAGCCCTGGGTTGACCTTTCACAGCCAGAACTGGCCCCCTCGCACCTTCCACTGAACTCTCTGGGCTGGAATGGCAGCCCACCCCGGCGCTGTACATGATGTCATCCAGTGCCACTGTCCCCTCCATCGGCCACCTCCGTGTGGCGATCTCAAAGCTGATCTGCGGGGGGAAGGTGGGGTCTGGGGGGCTGAGGCACGCCCGCAGTCACCCCGCACCCCAGCGTGGCCGCACTTACCTGGAACTCACCGGGGCTCTGCACCGGCACCACGGCGCCCCGCCAGCCCCGGCTGCGGTGCCCCGCCACGCTCCACACCGTGCGCTGCCCCGCCGCGCCGCGCAGCGTCACCCGCAGCTCCCCGCTGGCTGCAAGGACGGGGCACGGGCGTCCTGGCATCACCAGCGGCCCCGAGCCCGCAAGCGCCACCCAGCCCTCCCAGCCGTGCCATCCTCTACCGGGACGGCAGCACCCAGAGGGAACGGGCCATCCCTGCTGCCCAGCTGGAGCTGAAGCAGTGTCCATGGCCCACGGGTGGGGAGGACTGAGGCCCACACTCCCATACATGACACCCAGGGACGGCACCTCCTCCCCGCCCCTGCAGTGCTCACAGAGGTGCTCCGGGATGTCCATGTGGTACCAGAAGCGCAGGCAGGAGGCGGTGGCCGCGGGCAGGGGCGGGCTCTCCAGCAGGGCACTGGTGCCCCTGGCACCCAGCACGCTGGTGTCGAAGTGCACGTAGTGACCTGGGCAGGCGGGGACAGAGTGCTGGGTGTCCCCCAGTCCTGCACCCATTTGCCCCACCCCACTTGTCCCACTCTATCCCAAAATGCCCAGAGATGACACAAACCAGACCTGCACCTCACTGCCCTTGGGACTGAGCTGTCCCTCCCAGGCGAAGAGGGCATGGGGCTGCTGTGGAGCCAGGCCTCACAGGATGTACTGAACTGACCCCATCCAGCCCCAGCTCCTCTTCCTCGCTCTGGCCATGCCAGGGTGGCTGAGCAGGGATGGGTGTTTCCTACCATTCCTTGTGCCCAGGGTGTGATCCTGCTCAGGGCTGGGGTACTTGGCCAGGGTGACCCCACTCTTCCAGCCCCAGGCCAAGCTGTGCAAGCGGGAGTCTGAGGGGCTGCTCCAGCCACAAGTGTCCTGCTCGAAGTCACAGGATGCTGGGAGGAAAGAAGGGCTATGAGACACCGGGTGCTACCTGGTAGGAGATGGGACACCACCCCCAGCTTTGGGCCAGGCCAGGCTCAGGGCAGGAACAGGTCTGTCCCCATCCCCATGGCTTACATGACCCCACAGGACGTCCCATCCACCCCATCTGATCCACGGTGCCCCTGTGGGGTGGGCTCTCACCTGGCTCAGGGCAGGCTCCATCTGACACGTGCAGGTCGTCCAGAGCAATGTACCCGTGGTCACCCCCAGCCCCCACTGCCTCAAACACCACCTGGGCAGGGTAACATGCTGAGGCTGGCAGCCTCCATGCACCCCTTGTCACCCCCAGCTTCCCCCAGCACCCTGCCCTGTCTCACCTGCCAGTCCCCATCGGGCTGGACGGTGACGTGGCTGCGGTGCCAGCTGCTCCCCTCCATGGTGCTCACGCTCAGAACCTTCGTCCGCACCCTGTTCTGTACCACGAACACCCGGAGGGAGCCTGCCCAGGGCACCCAGCATGGAGGAGGGGTCCAGGGCTGCGCCGTGGGGGGCCCCCATCCATCTGGAGGTGCCCCCAGGGGTCTCAGGGCGGGTGGTGCTCACCTGGGGTCCCAGCGCTCAACTGGTACCAGAAGGCCAGGCACTGGGTGGGCACAAAGGGCTGGTAGGGCTGGGAGGTGAGGGCAGCTGTGTGCCCTGCAGGCAGGGAGAGCCTGCCCGTGTTCACCACCATGTAATGGCCTGGGGAGAGAAGCCCCTGTGCTGAGACCCCTGCCCAGCCCTGCTGGGGAGCACTAGGAGCACAACTGGGGCTGGGTTTTCCCCCCAGATCAAGGAGTCTCCCCCGTTTGGGGACCTCCCCAGGATTAGGGAGCCCTGGGGCTGGGAGACTCTGGGTTTGGGGAGTCCCAGGGTTGGGGAGCCCTGTGCAGTATTGCCTTCTGCTCATCCTGGGGAGGGCAGGCAGGACACAGGGAGAGCAGGCAGGGCTGGTGTGGGGTACAGGGGGGACACTCAGAGCAGCAGGGAAGCAGCAGGGCTGCCGCGGTCCCGTACCTGCGGCGGTGCCGGTGGTGTGGTCGGCCGCAGGGCCGGCGGTGCTGCCGGTGCCGTTGCTCTGTCGCTGCCAGGTGCCGTTTCCGCTGGCTGCCAGCGCACAGCCCTCCGCCTCGAAGGAGCAGGAGAGCTCGGCCCCACAGGGTCCTGCTGTCTGCGCCAGGTCGTCCAGCCCCACGTCCCCCAGGAACCCGTCGTGCAGCACCTCGAAAGCCACCTGTCCCCAGGCAGCGGTGTCAGACACCCTGTGCCTTGCTGGTGCCGGGGACACGGGGGCCTGGTCCTCACCTGGTACCGCTGCTGGCCCGTGGTGGGCAGCGTTGCCCATGCCCGGTGCCAGACGCTGCCCTGGGTCCCTCGGCGGGTCCACAGCACCACCTCCTCCCCTCCCTCCGGCCGCAGCTTGAGGTTCAGGGTGCCTGGGCAGAGAGGGGTGTGGGGCAGCCATCCCACACCCCCTGGGGACCCCGCTGCCCTCAGAGTGGAGCCGGGTTGGGGCACCCTGGGAGGATGCCATGGGGCACGTACCAATCTGTGGGCCGGCCAGGCGGTACCAGAAGGAGAGACAGCGTGGGGCAGCAGCCGGCTCCTGGCGGGAGGTGAGGAGCTGGGCCCGCTGCCCGTGGCTCCATGGCACAGAGGGGTCCACGGACAAGAAGTAGCCTGAGTGTTGGGGACAGCCGGGGTGGAGGGGTCATGATGTGAGTGTTCTGCATCACCCACAGCCCAGATCTGGGTGCTCCCAGGCTGCCCGAGCTGAGCTTGCTCCATAGGCATGGGGCTGCTGGGAGTGCACAGGGCATGTCTTGGCCCTGGGGATGGAAGTCTGTGGGATGCCCTGGGCTCCTCCTGGGTTCCCCCGAAGAGCAGCCAGCCCCTTACCCGAGCCGGTGGTGTGGTCGGAGCCCTGTCCCTGCCCCATGCTGCGGACCCATTTGAAGTCACTGGACAGATCCTGGTACCAGCCACACATGTCCCTCTCAAAGTTGCAGGACAGCTCTGGCCAGAGAGAGGTGACAGTGTAGAGGTGGAAGGGGATAAGGCACCACAAAAGCAAATGGGTCTCCCAAATGTCCCTTTCCCCCTGCTCCCCTGCCCCACTCCCCAAGTTTACCCCACGCAGGGGTCCCAGGCCAAGGCAGGATAGGTGCTTGGCCCTGCCCCTTGGCCTTCTGCACCATGGTCCTGTTCTCAGACAGAGTGACAGCCCCCAGGCAGCCCCCACGGAAATGGTCTGGGGTCACCCTCCCCGCCCACGTGCCCCTGGCCGTACCCGCAGCCGTGGGTGACACCACATCGAGGTAGCACTGCTCGAATGTCACGTTGTCAACACTGATGTTCACCTCGCCCTGGAGATCCACCTGTGCCAGCAGCTCAACCTGGGGGCAGCAGCCATGAGCCTGGGGTGCCCTGAGCACTGGCACTGTCCCACTGAAAGCCCCCAGGCTGGCCCCCATGAGTCCAGCACACCTGGAAGGGCCGGCTTCTCTGTCCCAGCGGGACACGGACATGACCCCCAGCTGTGCTGCCACGACCTTGTGTCTGCCAGGCCAGCTGGGTGGTGCCCGTGGTGTGATCTGCGACGCTGACGGCGAGGAAGCCTGGAACAAGAGGGGGTGCAGAGGCTGTGAGCACCCAAAACTCCTGGCCACCCTGTGGGAGCCCTCCATGGCACCAGCCCATGGTCACAGAGTACGGGGACACGGACACCCCAGCTCCAGGATGCTGTGATGGGGCAAAGCAGGGAGAGGCAGCAAAGGCAGGTGGGCATGGGGAGCTCTGGGGGCAGGAAGCAGACAGGGCACCCCAGGGGTGGGCTGGAGGTTACCTTGGGGGTCACTGTGGATGCGGTAGCTCATCTCCATGGTGCAGGCGGGGCCAGAGGGGCCCAGCGGAGGTGTTCGTGCCTTCGCAGGACCCACCATCTGTCCTTCTCCTGTCTGGAGGGCCAGGGAAGTCCCTGGCACAGAAACACTCTGTGAGGTGAGGACTGGGGTCCCACATCGCTGGTAGCACCCCCAGCCTAGCATCCTGCCTGGGCACCCACTGGGGGTCCCTGCTCTGGGGGCTCCCGTGGTGCTGGGCACTGAAGAGCGTTGTCTGGGTGGTGGGAACAGCCTCACCTGTGAGGAAGCTGTCAGGTTCAGTGACCCTCTGCAGACCCCAGCGCAGCCGCCCCACGCTGACATCGTGCCAGCCCCCAGCTCCTGACTCGAAGGTTGTTGTCCCTGCAAAGTCAAAGAATCCCAGAATCCCAGACTGGTTTGGGTTGGAAGGACCAACTCATCTCATTCCACCCCTCTGCTATGGGCAGGGACACCTTCCACCATCCCACCTTGTTCCAAGCCCCGTCCAGCCTGGCCTTGGACATTTCCAAGGATGGGGCAGCCACAGCTTCTCTGGGCAACCCAGGCTCAGTCTTGCCAGGCCATTGTGCTCCTGGGGGCTGTGCAGGCACTCACGTGCCCTGGCCATGCCAGCCCAGGGGTGCCTGGTGGTCACCTCCACTGCCAGGGTACCGGTGCAGGTGGCTGCCCTGGCTCTCACCACAGCGCTTCTCGTCGGAGCCGTCAGCGCACGTGTCAGCGAAGTCACAGGCCAGCTCCGCGGCAATGCAGTCCCCGCTGTCACAGGCCACCTCGTCTGCTGCGCAGGGGCTGGCACGTGCCTGGCTCGGCGGCGTGACCACAGGCTTCTCTGATGGTGAAACAGCCCAGGATGGAGAGCAGTGGTGAAAGGGCCCAGCAACAGTGTCAGTGTCAACCCTTTCAGCCCCTGTCCCCTGTCCCTAAGCATCTCCCTGGCTCTCCATTTCCCCCATCCTGTCCCATCCCAGCTCAGCCCAGCCCAGCCCAGCTGCCACCAGCTGAAGGGGACCCAGGGCCTTGTAAGAGCTGCTTGTGTGACATGTTTTGGCACAGAGGAGCGTCACAGCCACAGAACAAAGACACCAGTGCCCCAGGGCAAGTGTTTGCTGTGCTGCACCCAGGATGGTCCCTGTGATGAGTAGAGGGACAGGCAGACCATGTGGCACGTCCTTTAGGGATGGTGCCATGGGCACAGGACACCTGGGACAGCTGCCCACACTGGAGCAGGATGAGGGACACTGCCCATCAGCTTACCCTGCTCCTTCACACAGCCCTGGGACAGGATCAGGTCATCGATGGCCACAGTCCCTCCGCTGCCGGCCACCCCCTCGATCAGCACCTGCAGGAAAGCACCATACCAGCAACATCAGCAAGGGTCCTGCACAGTGTGGGGGGATTAGGGTGACACCAGGGAGCCATGGGATGGGGGAGCCAGCATTGTCATGGACTGACACACATTCTTCCCAGGAAGGGACTCAGTGGGAGCAAGGGCGGTGCTGTGACTGACAGGGGTGCACAGCGTGGGCTGGCACGGCCACGGTGGGCTTGGGGGATGGTGCTGCCCCTATACGCAGCTCTGGTCCCTGACCCCGGAGACAGCCCAGCTTCCCACAGCACAGCACCAGCCCACCTTGAAGGGAACCGTCACGTTGAAGTCCACTCTCTCCCGGACCCAGCAGCTGCCCAGGTCTCCTGTCCTCTCCCTCATCAGGTGCTTGGTAGAGTTGGTCACGTAGGAGATGCTGAGATTGCTGGTGGCCGAGCCATGGAGGTGGCAGTACAGCACGAGCTGGGGGTGGGGAGGAGGGTGAGCCTCTGAGCAGAGGCATGCAGCCCCCTGCATCCCACATAGGGGCTGTGAGGAGCTCAGCCCTCCCAGTGGGCACCAGAGATGTCACCAAACCACCCCCAAAAACCTGATGCCCATCCCCAGCAAGGGCCAGTCACAGCCCCAGCCCCCCATGAGGGTCCCCACAGCTGGGAACCCCATGTCCCATCACCACTATGACCACAGGGGCTGTGACACGAGGTCCCAGCCGTGACTCACAGAACAGGAGTTGGTGGCTCGGAAAGTGGGGCTGATGAGCTGAGCTGTGCCACCAGCCTGTGCAGTGCGGCCACCGCCCACGTGGAGGAAAAAACCTGCAGGAGATGCTGGGGCTGGGTGGACCCGGGCAGGACACCGCTGTCCTGAGCAGAGCCTGGCCGTGTGTCACCCCAGGGCACGTCCACCTGCGGTGGGGCTCCACCAGGGCACAGATGCCCTGCCACGTACCAGCCCTGCTGTTGTTGCTGTGGTCCCGAGTGGGAATGCCGTAGGAGGTGCCCAGGTTCAGGCTCGTGTTCCTGCTCCACACTGGGGGCCCGGCCGCCGCCTCCCAGCCACAGAGATCGTGGTCAAAGGAGCAGCGGGTGAAGTTCTCTGTGGGGAGAAGGGACAGCAGTGACCCAGAGACCGGGGTCCCAGCCCTCCCTCGGACAGGCAGGTCCCTGCAATGGGCTGGGCTGATGCCACCCCTCTGCAAACCCTCAGGGTCATTTTGCCCTCCCGGGCACGGGGCAGAACTGGGGGGACGCCTGCCAGCCTAGAGCGCATCTTGGCCCCACCAAGGCAGACCCTGAGCCCAACCGCAGGGCTCCTCCCTGGGGCCAGGGGTGCTCACTGCACTGCGCTGCGCCCTCGTCCGAGCCGTCCCCGCAGTCGTCGGTGCCGTCGCAGAAACGATGCTGTGCCAGGCAGGAGCCACGGTGGCAGGGGCTCTCCTGGGCCCCGCAGACCTGCTGCCCGACCTCTGGGGTGGGGGGACACATGTCAGCGAGTGGCTGGTCCCACAGGGACACGGCGAGCACCTCCACATCATTCCCTGGGCTCAAGGGACAGGTGTTCACTGCCCACCTCATGCACGGTGCCCCAAGACACAGCAAACAATGGGAGAGCTCCCCCGGGTTTTGCACCCCACCCAGTTCCCCCAAGATCCCAGCTCACATTCCAGCAGATGTGAGACTCGCCTGGTAAGCCACAGTTCCTGAACACGATGTCATCAAGTGCCACCTCTGCCCCGCAGGCGGGCGGTTGTGTCAGGGAGAAGATGAGCTGTGATGGGAAGATGGGGATGGCATGAGCTGCCCAGGCCCCTCGGGGTCCCAGAGCACCCCCCAGCTCCTCTGGTCCCAGCTATGGGGACAGTACCCGGGTACTGACACCATCTCACCTGGAACTGCTCCGTGATCCGGCCGGGGTAGGCGACAAGCTGGTGCCAGCCCTCAGTGCTGCGCTCGGGGTTCTGCCACAGCCCCACCACGTCGTCCCTGTGTTCCACAGCCAGGCGCAGCACCGGCCGCTCTGTCTGGTTCAGCCCTGAGGGAAGCCCCAAAAGTGCTCTTGGTACGGGGCATCCTGGGCTACCCAAAGGAACGAATGGAGCCCTGCCAGCTCTGGGGGCTGGAGCTGGGACCCCCAGGTCCCACCAACTCTGCGTGTGGAGCGTGGAAGAGGCAAACAGGATGGCAAGGACCCACCTCAAGGTGTGGGTGGCTCTGTCCCTGCCATAGGGGCAGATGGCCCCATCCTTCCCCACTGCCTCCCATCCTCGCTGCCCAGTAGCCGATGCTGCCTGTGCCCACCTTGGGTGCCCTCACAGCTCCCTGAGAGGTGGTACCAGGCTCTGATCTCACACGTGGCAGCTGCTTCCCGCATCTCTGGTGACCTGAGCCAGGCCGTGGCTGCGGTCTTTGCTGGAGGGGACGTGGTCACCAAGAACCAGCCTGGGGAGGGCAGAAAGCAGAGCAGGGGCTGCAGCCCCATGGGGCGGCACCGGAGCTGTGCCAGCACTTCTCCTGCCCCTCCATGGGTCTGCTCCATCCCCTGCACCCTACAAGGATGGGTGTCCTGGCACCCCAGCTCCAGGGCACCCATAGCCCAATGGAGCAGCGCTGTGGGTGCCCAGAGCCTGCTCACCAAGCAGCTCCCTCTTACCCAGGTCAGTGCCCACGGTGTGGTCTGAGTGAGGTCCTGTGCCCCACACGGCCAGGCTGGCCCGGCCCCGCACCCATCCGTACGTTGAGGTGCCCACGTCCTGCCAGCCACAGTCACTGTCCTCGAAGTCACAGGTGAAGGGGGTGCCTAGCACTGCTGAGCCCCGTAGGTACCCTGAGGGTGGGCAGATGGGGGGTCAAGGCAGGTTTGGGGCCACCCTGGGGACCTGTGGCCACCCCAGGGAACTGCACCCACCCCAGGGACCTGTGGCCAGCCCGGGGGACCTGCACACAGCCTGGGATCCTGCACCCACCGGGCAGACTCACCTGCACCCAGACGACCGGTGCTCACCCTGGGCACCTGCACAAGAGACCTGCCCCTACTCCATGGATTTGCACCCACCCTGGGGTCCTGTACCCATCCTGGGCACCAGCACCACCCCAGGGACCTGCACCCACAACACCCCCCACTACCTCACCCCAGGAGCAGGGCCTGAGAGTGGGCCTGGGGGGTCTGGGCACCCACCACACTGGTTCTCGTCCGAGCAGTCGCTGCAGTCACAGACGAAGTTGCAGAGCTGCTCAGCCGCGCTGCTGCAGCTGTTGACGACCACGGACTCACTGGGGAGGACGGTTCTGGCTATGGGAGAGACAATGGGGCTGAAAACCCTGCAGGGAACCAGTCACGGTGCCCGCAGCAGGTGACGGATGGCACGCGTGACCTGCAGGTGACATTTGCCTGGGCACCTCGGTTTGGGACCCTGCTGGGGCAGGTACTGAGCTCTCGGTGGCATCTTCCCCTGGACGGCCCCCCATCACTGCCCCGGCACTCCACACCTCTCACACTGCCACCTCCCTCCGTCAGCCTCGGGGTGCCCAGAGCCTGCCGGGGCACTGACTCTGCTGTATCGGGACCCGAGCTTCGAGTCCCAGCCCCCATTTTGAAAGAAACAGGAAAATCTGGGCGTTTTCTCTCCCACGCCGAACAAAGCCATTGCTGATCCCCAGCCCGGTGCTGGGTGCTCCGGCACCCGTTCACCCTGGGAAGCCCGGGCTGACTTCACCAGCAGAGCCCAGTGGGCTGGGCTGTACCTGCCCCGGCCCCCAGCGCTGGGGGAAACTGCCGGGGAGGACCAGAGCGGAGCGGCCAGCACGGAGGCCCCTTCCCTCCAGCGACACAACCCCCGCCCGCGCCGGCAGAGCTCACCCAGCAGCACCAGGAGGGCCAGCGTCGCCTGCCCGCCTGCAGCCATCCCGGCCACCGCGACGGTAAAACACAGCTGGGAGAGACCGCACCGTGAGTCCCGGGCTGGAATGTGCTCCCCAGGACCTGCCTGCGTTGGACTTCAGCCCCGCCGTTATCGGCTCCCCGGCCGGGCAGCGGGTTTATGGCGAGGCTGCGCCGGCTGGGACAGCGCACCGCGATCCTGTCACGCAGCACCGCCGCCACCACAGCAGCGAGCTGGAGCCAGGTGCCTCAGGGACACCTTCGGCTTTTCCCCACTGAACCTCTCTTCTTCAGCCCGTGTTCCACCCAGGACAAGACGGTGGGTGCCACTCTGGCTGGGACGGGGCACGGCCCGGTGGAATGCACCGGCTTGGTGAGGGATGGGGACACTTCTGCCGAGCCAGGGATGCTGCCAGCCCTGTGGGGGAAGCTGGCACCTCTGCTAGGGACACGGGGGCTCTGCCAGTCCCTGTGCATAAGGAGAGTGGGAGAGCCTTTGGGTGTGGGGTTGGCAGTGGGCTGCACTCCGGCCAGGGAGAACAGCTGAGCTGGGAGTCAGCAGTATCTCCAGTATCCCATCCTACCCTGCCCTATGGCTGTGGGAAGTCATTCCCTCTTGTCTTGTCACTCCAAGCGCTTGTCCAAAGTCCCTCTCCAGCTCTCCTGGAGCCCCTTTAGGCCCTGGAAGGGGGTAAGGCTCCCTGGAGCCTGGGGATCCCAAGGTGCCATTGTAGGAGCCAGCCCTCACCCTGCCTGCTCTGCTCTGGCTGGCCAGAGCATCTCAGCACCCAGCTCATGACTGCCACGGGGCAAAGGGGCACAGCTCCAGGGCCACAACCATGGGATTCCTGGACCAGAACACTCCTGGCAGAGCCCCAGCAAGGGCTGATGAGCCTGGCCACCAAGCCATGCTTCTTCCAAAGCCCCACAGTTCACCACCAGTGTTACCTGGCAATGACAACTGCTGCCCCCAGCGGTTTCCCCACCTGGGCAGGGGAAGCAGGGGCTGCTACCCCACAGGACCCCTCTCACCTCTGCTGCTGCAGTCTCCGTGCCCAGAGAGGGGCCCCATTGAGCAGATCCTCCCCTTGAGCCGATGGCCTTGGACCGCGGACTGCGGCAGGATTGCATCAGGGCAGTAAAACAGGCTCAGCTCCTTCTCCCAGAGCCAGCAAGGCCCAGTGGCGGCCAGCAGCCCCACATCCCCCAGCCCAGGCATGCCAGAGAGCAGGAGCCCTGCCCAGGAACCTGGCAGCACTGAGCTGGCCGTGGGCCAGCACCACGGCCACTGGCAAAGTAACCACTGGCCTCCTGGGTGCCATGGGCAGAGCATCTCTCACAGGTCTGAGCCCTCCCCTTTGCACTGGAGATGCTGGGCTCCCAGTATGAGATGTGGGCATACTGCAGCAGATCGAGCCAGGAGCCGTGATGATGATCACAGGATAGCACAGAATGGAAGGCACAACTGGAGGTCACCCCATCCCACCCCTCTGCTCCAGGAGGGTTCCCAGGAGGATGTGTCCAGATGGGTTTTGAGTATCTCCACAGAAGGAGAGTCCCTGATGATGATGATGATGGGACTGGACTTCCCACAAGGAGAGGCTGAGCTGGACGTGCCCATTTTGGAGAAGGTGCAGGGGGTGCAGGGAGCTGAGTCTTTGAGCAGGGAGTGTTCCAGCAAGGGCTGAGACAGCAAGAACACAGCGAGAACAGCAAATGCCACTAAAAGAAAAACCTTTTTTCCTGTGAGGGTTGTCAAAACCACAGCAGGCTCCCAGGCTGCTGGAGAGTCCAAGTCAGGGAAATTCTCTGGTCACAGCTCCCAGCAGCCTAATTCTAGAACAGAATCATGGAATTCCCTGTGTTGGAAGGGACCCACAAGGACTATTGAGTCCAAGTCCTGACTCTGCACAGCACATCCTGCCTCAGCCCTTTCCACGGCAAATCCCGATACACCTTCTGCTGTGCCCACCCCAGACTCTGCCTGCTCGCATGCCAGGCCTCCCCTCAAGGGGCTGAAAACCTGGCAGGTCCCTTCCACTGTCAGCAGGCACAACCCGGAGCTGGGAAGGAGCAGCCGAGCCGTGAGCATGGCCACCCGAGCAGCTGTGCTCCCCCAACGACTTTAATTCTCACAGATACATGTGGGATGAGGCCCTGGCACCAGGAGGCCAGGGCAGAGCAACCACTGGCTTCACCAGCTTTGCCATGCCAGGGAGGTGGGAGCACCCGGCACGGGGACAGTCCGGTGATGGCGGAGAACGGGCGAGTTCAACACAGAGGAAAATCAGGAGAGCCTGGAGCACCGCTGAGCACGGGGAGCCTGCTGCCACCGCCTCAGCGCTGCGTGCAGCCGCGCCAGCTCCGGGCTGGCACCACAGGCAGAGGAGTCAGTACCCTTCATCTGCCCAGGTGATCTCGTAGTCGGGATACTTGGCCTTCAGCTTCTCTGTGGTCACAGCGTGGTCAGCTCGTCCAAAGCCCTGCATAGGAAAGAGGGTTCCCAAGGAGAGCTGGTGGGTGACCACCTGCAGGGAAGCCTGGCAAGTCCCCAGACCGCTCCAGCAGACCCCAGCAGCAGAGAGGCCACAGAGCCTGTGCCAACCCCTCTGTGGCAGCTCTGCCTGACTCCAGCTGAGGCTGGCGTAGCACCAAGGCAAGAAGACAGTGCCACCCTGAAGCTGGGAAAACTCTGTGGCCCAGGGACCACCACCCTGACCTGGTCCCAGCTGGGCTCTGCACCCAGCACAGCTGGTGCTGCAGCACAGCCCTGGGCCAGGGTCAGCATCCAGGGACCCACTACGCCGGTGATGTCCCCGAGGGTGCCTCCAGTCACCCTTACAGGGCCCCTACAGCACCTGACACTCCTGCAGGAACGTCCTCAGGACACACAGACAAAGTGGGGACACGGTTCTTGTGCAGCCCAATTTCCTCCGGCAGCACCCAGCGCTGGGCACAGCCACCGCGGGACCCCACGGGACCCCCGGGGGCTCTGGGTGTGTGGCAGCCCCACAGGCAGGTGCTGGGGGGGTCAATGGGGTGAGCCCGCTCTGGCCAAGCACCGCTCACCCGAAAGGGCTCTGCGAAATCTCCCCTCCCTGGGGCACTCGAGACAACGTCCAGCACCCCCGGCAGCGCCGCCCCGCTCGCCCCTTCCATCCCGAGGGGATGCGGTGCCAACTCGGCCGCGGTCAGTGGGACCCACACCGGGGAGGAGATGCCGCGTCCACGCGTGGGTGCCCCCCGGCTTCCGCTTACCACCGAGTACCCGTAGACGTGGATCTTCCTCTCTTCGGGCCGGTGGGAGACGCGGCCGCCGCCCAGGCACTCGCAGCTCAGGCCGTGCGGCGCCAGCTCCTCCGCGGTGCGCTCGAACAAGTCGGCTGCAGGGAGGGAGCGGGGGAGGGCGCGGGGAGCCCCCGCCTCAGCCGCCGCCCCGGGACGGGCCAGACCCCCGGCAAGCCCCCGCCCGCCCCCGGGGCCCGCGGCCGCTTCCCTCGGCACCCCCGGGCCAGAGCCCCACCCCGCACTCCCGACGCCCCTCACCGTGGTACTCGGCCCAGCCGTGGCCTCGCACGACGTCCTTGGCGGGCGCGCCGGCCCCGCGCACCCGCACCAGCACGTACTTGAAGACGCCGTCGCCATCGATCTGCACGTCCGGCACCCGCGACAGCGCCTCAGCCGCCATGACTGCCGATGCTCGCCGCGCCCGCCTTG